>JANEHU010004672.1:0-498158 GCA_027563435.1 Nasonovia ribisnigri | reverse complement strand
GGATAATTACATGACAACATTCAAGGTGCAAGGTCAAATCTATCATCGAGCTGGATCATTATTACCCCTGCCAGATATGGAACCTAAATATCTACAAATATATTTCATGGGGAACACCGATGACCAAATCGACCAACGTTGTACCCACAATGCGGGCACGAGACGAGAAATTGTCGCTGCATTACAATCTCTATACGATCAACACAACGAATTGATCCGATTGTTTAGAATTGCCCTTCAACAAATGCCAGCTGATGATTACAGGGTTGTAATACGAGCAGACAAAACACCCCTCGGTCAACACGAGCGACAATACAATGCACCTACAATTGATGAGGTGGCGATCATTATGGTTGGAGAAGAATTCAACTCACGTGATATAATTCTACATCGCAGGGATGGAAACGTGCAAAGGGTCGCTGAAACTCATCGCTCATACGACGGATTGCAATATCCGATCTTATTTTGGCAAGGTGAAGACGGGTATCATTTCAACATTAAATTGAGAAATCCGCAAACAGGTGAGGAAACGAATAAGAAGGTCAGTGCCATGAAGTACTATTCGTATCGCTTGATGATTCGTGAAGGCGCTGAAAATCAAACTCTACCGGTAATACCACGTTCAACACCAGCAGATGAGCTCAATGCATGTCTCAAATATTCTGGTTTATGGCAGCACGTGCATAAATTGAGCTTGAAGACTAATATGCGGGTACAACTACAAAATGAGGCATCGGCAGATTTGTTCGCAAAACAATTGTTAGATATGGGTAATGGAAAAATGGCCATCGATCAATCAACACAATGCATCGCATTGCCGGCCGTTTCTGTAAGATCGCGGCTACCGCGGATGAGTTAATTGCAAAGGTCTTCCCGAATCTGCCCCAAAATTACAGAAATCTTCAGTGGCTCGGTGCCCGGGCCATATTGGCAGCCAAAAACATCGATGTGAATGCTATCAATTTCAGAATTCAAAACAAAATTCCAGGCGATTTGAAAACTTACAAGTCCATAGACACTGTAACGAGTCAAGACGAAGTAGTCAATTATCCAACTGAGTTCTTAAATTCGCTTGATTTGCCAGGCATGCCACCGCACGTTCTATCGTTAAAAATTGGCGTTCCCGTCATTCTACTACGAAACATCAATCCACCACGACTCTGTAATGGTACCAGGCTTTCGGTAACGAAATTGATGAACAACATTATCGAAGCTACAATTTTAACCGGAAAGTTTAAGGGCGAATCTGTAATGTTGCCACGAATCCCAATGGTTCCTACGGATTTGCCCTTCGCATTCAAACGTTTGCAGTTTCCGGTGCGAATCGCTTTTGCCATGACCATCAACAAGGCTCAAGGCCAATCACTACAAGTGTGTGGCCTAAATTTGGTAAATCCGTGCTTCTCCCATGGACAGCTGTATGTTGCCTGCTCCCGCGTCGGGAGCCCGAATGATTTATATGTGTACGCACCAGATGGTTATACGAAAAATATTGTGTATCACAATGCACTTATGTAGATGGCAAGCATAAACTAATAAAGAACCATTTAAAATGCTTTTTTGCTTTTTTAATTTTTTAACATATTTAGGTTAAAAAAGATTCATATAGAGTAGGTATTTTTAATGGGCAACGAGGTGCACGGGGTCAGCTAGTAATCTATATATATAAAAATGAATGTATGTGTGTGTGTGTGTCCATATTACCATGGTTACCAAGGTTGCCATGGTTACTAAGGTTACCAAGATTTCATAATAATTATTATTATTTATTTCAATATAACTGAATTCAATTGCAACTATTATAAGAATTGCAACTATTAAAAGTTAATTTTTTATTCCCAACAACAAACGATCGATAAAATATAGTCCCGCAGTTCAAGCACTCAAGAAGCGGGAAACACGAGCCGCGGAAACAGACGGGCAAAGAGAAGCCAGATTGAGGACCAACCGAGAACGGCAGTCCCGGGCCCGCTCATCGGAGACTGACGAGCAAAGAGAAGCCAGATTGAGGACCAACCGAGAACGGCAGTCCCGGGCCCGCTCATCGGAGACTGACGAGCAAAGAGAAACCAGATTGAGGACCAACCGAGAACGGCAGTCCCGGGCCCGCTCATCCGAGACAGATGAGCACCGAGATGCAAGATTGGGGACCATGCGAGTAATGGGTGCTCGATCCAGACGAACCACCGAATTGAACCTTTGTGCACTACACTATGATGCCGATATTAATTACAGCACACACTCAAGCGTGGCCATCGGAATAATGGATGTACTCTGCATTTATTGTAGAGCATTTAAGTTTAAGAATGAAGCACCAGGAATGTGCTGTGCTCGGGGTAAGGTAAATTTGCCAGCCTTGCATGCACCACCCGAACCATTATCAACGTTGGTGGCAGGCGATACGAGCATTTCGAAACATTTTTTAACAAATATCCGTCGTTACAATTCGTGGTTCCTACAGATTTGCCCTTCGCATTCAAACGTTTGCAGTTTCCGGTGCGAATCGCTTTTGCCATGACCATCAACAAGGCTCAAGGCCAATCACTACAAGTGTGTGGCCTAAATTTGGTAAATCCATGCTTCTCCCATGGACAGCTGTATGTTGCCTGCTCCCGCGTCGGGAGCCCGAATGATTTATATGTGTACGCACCAGATGGTTATACGAAAAATATTGTGTATCACAATGCACTTATGTAGATGGCAAGCATAAACCATTAAAGAACCATTAAAAATGCTTTTTTGCTTTTTTAATTTTTTAACAAATTTAGGTTAAAAAAGGTTTAGAGATTAATAAAATCACTAAAATACATATAGAGTAGGTATTTTTAATGGGCAACGAGGTGCACGGGGTCAGCTAGTATATTATATAAAAGGTACCTGCAGTAATTATACCTATGTCTTATATTGACTTGTATTTTTATATTTTTTTTAAATTTATTATTTAAACATATTTTTTATATGATTTAAAGAGGGATATTCAAAGGCGTGAGGGCACAGTCACCGCGGCTCAATGACATTTAACAACTGATGGGGTTGCTCTTTTTTTAAAGGTAAACAGAGTCCCTCTGAATTTCGCCAAGTCGAGCACTGCGTGTGTGAATGATCTCGGGGAAAAAGAATAGCTATTTTTTTAAGTCGATTATTATATTATGACATTTAATAAACCCGCCGAGTAGTATATTGGGCTCCTGAGCCCACTTTTAAAGTGAGATGAAAAAAGTTTTACAAGCAGTTTTAACGATTACCGTGTCACATTTTATACGTACGTTTCTATGATGTTCTTTTTACACAGTATAAACAGTTTTATGATAGTGACAAATAGTCTGTTACAATCTAAGTCCATTGACTTATATAGTTATAGGTAGATAATCTAAACTCCTCTGAGTAGTAAAAAAAACTCAAAAGTTAAGTTCTGGAACCAGTTCCCAGTGTTGTATTTTATCTAAGGAAGTATATTATTTGATTTTTAAACTTACCCCGATAAATAGGAACTAATTAGTTATCTAAGCCGTTATATTTTATTAGTCCCTTTTATAGAGAGTCTGGTCGATAACGAGTTCTTATGAGTTATGTAGGTAGATATGGTGTTACAGAGTAATTAATTGAGTTTTATATTTTAACCAAACACGTACATTTTGCTCTAAAATGTATAATAATATATAATTTTCAATGAATTTAAATAAAATCAATCGATTTTTAATCAATATTTTAACTATTTTTTTTCGTTAAAATGTTCATATTATGAATCAGAATTTACTTTTCAAATGAACAACACTTATTTTTGATTTTTATGTAAGTACAACAAAAAATCCCAGATATATAATTTTTTTTCTCCAAAATTTCGAGTTATAAAAAAACGCAAAAGCACATTTTAAACGTACTGAAAAACCGAACGCATATTTTATAATTATGGTGATAAAACTGATAAAAGAACCACGTTTTATTATGTACGCTCGTGCTTCAAAATTCAAAATTCTAGTCTTTTTTCAAGTAGGTAATTTTTGCTACATCGTACTATAATCCACGAAAAATTTGGGGAATTTAATCGTCGTTTACATGAGATAATTATAAGATAATTATACAATAATATGATTATACGCTTATCCGGGCGTCAAGAAACCCGCCCACTCGTACATGTGTCGTACCTTCCTGTTCCGGTTTACGCAGACTTGAAATATATTTTGGTGATGTCTGAGATAAAATATTGTGGGAAGTACGCGCATAAAATTATCGGACTGTTGCATATTTGTCCGCGTTTGTGTACACGCAATCGGATATCGGATGTAATGGCGTTTCGTTTTCTCATATTTTATCTGATATTCCCCATCCTTGATTCCTCGAAAAAGAAATTCCTACACGGTCAATGGATATAATAATATTATGGTGGGATCAGCAGCGTAATATTACAAAGTAAACTTCGTTTAAAAATTATTATCACTATTATTAGTATTATTATTTATCCGTACCTACGACAATACATATCCGACGGCCGAATGTCAAGGAAAACCACGTGCCTCCATGTGCTGTGGACATAATATGCCACATAAATGTATAATAATATATATTATTATATTCCTCCTACATGGACGCACAACCTCGTCGATTGGTCATTTTTCGATATAGTTTTGCAACCAGAAGTGAATATTATTATATATAATATTATAATATGATAATATAATCCCTATATTTCGGTCCCGATATTTTTTTAAGTCTAGCGGAGACTTTAAGTACTATTAACTTCTGACGCATACGTTTAGGAGGATAAAATAATATTGTTTTATTGAGATTGCTAATTTCAAGCTGGGTTATTTGTTTATAAAAAAAAAAAATTACATTTAAAGTTTCTTACTCAAACTCGGTAGTGAAACAGATCCTGAAAAATCGTCGTCGTCGATTCCATCATGCGTTGCCGAGAATAAATTATTATTATTATTATTATTACGTCATAATATATTATTTTTAAATAAAATATTTTTATCAAATCCAGTTGCTCATAATAACCTAATCGTTATTTTTCTTTTATTTCTAACTTTCAATATTAAAAAAAAAAGAAAAAAAAAAAATGTCAATGTAGGTACTTCTAAGATAAACTATATAACTGCTTTCAATTATTTTTTTATAATGTAAACGTATTCACTAGTATTATGCAATACAACATTAAACCATAAATATTATTTATTTTTACCTTCTACCTACCTAAGTTTATTTTTTCATGATTTAACGAAAGTACTAAAACAGAATAATTGTTTGATTAGCCTTGTCAATGTGATAAAGAGGGGTGGGGAGAGGAAACAACCTAGATGAGATCTCGCAGAGATAATACAGTTCTCCCTATGTGTCAAACTAACTGTTCCATCCCCATTTCACCATTTCACCCATAAAAAGGGTCCGGATTAATTAAAATATCTAGTTCCGAGGTTAGGTTTTTCTATTCGGACTTAATGTCAACTTTATATTCACTCGTTTAAATTGTCTCCGACCTTACTCCAGAAGATTAAGGTTTAATTAGGAAATATGACTAGGGTATAAAAGATTATCATACAGAGTATATTATTATTATTTTAATACTCGTAGATTTTAATATGACCCCCTCCCAAAAAAAAACAAAAACAATAATTCGCACTGGGATTAAGTATCTGTGAGTGTATTAAAAAATGTGATCAACATTTTGCAGATTTTAGATTAAAATATTAAATATGTTTTTAAAGCATTTTTCTTCACACGATATGCAGTTGCTAAATTTTGCTTTTTCTTACTTTTTTGATTTTAAGTACACTTTTTCAGTATCATAATATTCTTAGCGACATTTTTCTGAGAACTCAGATACATACAAATCAAATTTCCGACTAGTAGTTAATTAGTATTATACTCTGCTTATCAAAAGTAAAGAGTAAAGTACTACTCGACAATTAATTTCAGAATTTGATTTTACATAATATTATATTGAAATTCTCAGACAATTAATCTGATTTTTTAAAAGGTATTTAAAATGTATGTTGTACTATTCAGAGTAAAAACTTAATGATTAATTCTGATAAACTATAATATTTTCAAACATTCTATTGCATTTTAAACAAGTGTATTAAGTAGAAAAATATTTTTAAAAACAATAATACTTTTCGAGATAATAAGAGATTATTGTTAAAAGAATCAGCCTGTATAATATAGGAATTATTGGAATAACGCTTTTATAATATAATACTAATCATTGAGAGAAAAAACACGAGTCGGAAGTGTGTGCCATGTCATTTGTGTTTATATCTATGTATTTTATTATTATTATTATTTTTTTTTTTTTCAATGAAATTTATCGTAATTTGCAAACACTTAAAAAATGTGTGTTTGTGTATTGTGTGATTTGTGATTAAACCACAAAATACCCACTTTGACTTCCAAATAAATAAATATTTAATTATATTTTTATAGGTAGGAACGTGCAGAATCTGAGTGCGCGGCGTTCGACAAACTCGCTGACCTCTTTACGGATTTCGATTTTTTTTTCCAATTCCGAATTTTTTATATAAGTCTGATGGGTAATGTTATCGTTTTTCTCTCTCTCTCACCCACTGTCTATTCGTCATAATATTATGTCCGTCTTTCTCACGCCGACATCGAAGGCCGTACAAACAACAATTTGAATCGAGTTGAATGCCATTGAAGGAACAACCGACAGAGCGTCGAATCATATTGTAACATCATCATCTGTCGAAGATTTATTAGACTCTATGATCATTGTTATTATTGTTTTCCCTTTCAATATCAGGAAAATCGTTTATTAAACGTTATAATTTAAGGCCATTGACTCAGTAAATATGAAATTATAGTCACACGTTTATACGCAATTTGATTTATCTGTTTATTCATAACTACGGGAGGTTAGTCCTATCACAATAATTGTAATAAATTATACTTAAATAATTTAAGTATCATCTAAGTTCTAACCAGTCAAAACATATTATTATACTTAGGTAATAACAGTTGACACAATAATAATATATATATAATACAAATACAATAGACATAATAATATAATATAAAGATAAATGTGTTATACGGCAAGACTCTAGGGTTTGTGTGGCGTATTTACAGTTGTATTTTGGATGATCAACAAAAAATCTCCCTTTGCTATGTATTTTAATATTGACATATAATTCTCTAGAACTATCATATATAAAAATAAATAAAATAATAAATATTCATTATCCAGTGAAATATTTCCTATTTCCAAGGCCAGTAACTGATATTTTCTAACTCAGTTAATAAGTTTGGTAGATATTTAATATTGTTTAGTTTACCTACTATATTTTGTTTTAATTAAATGCATAGGTATTTTGAACTTATCAATAAAGTTGAAATTAAGATAGCAAATATCATATCTAAGTTCCAATTAATAATTTAATTTATTTTCCAAGAAATAAAAATGCTTTGCCAACCACTTTCATTATATTACAAATCGGTATTTTATTTTATATAATATTATGTTTATTTAAAGGCAATTGGAGATAGAAAATTCCAAGTACTAAATAAGTTTGGTTGGTAAAAATAAACTGTACAATAATACAATACAGTTAGTTGGGTGTTAAATTAAAGTATAATATATATGCCTTTATAATATCTTAACCTATATACCGTTATTATAAATGGGGTTGTGTACATTAAAAGTCTTTGGATAGTCGAATAATATTTCTCCTATATCGTTAACTTTATTTACAAAAATTATTTGTTTTTGTCAAAAATTTTTTCTTAATAACATTTTTTTTTCTGATTCAACATTGTACATTCTATGAACTATATACCTAATACACGTTAATAAACAAAGATATTTTTCTAAATATGAAATTCAAAATTAACTTGTTATTAAAAACTTTAAAGTCTATTTTAAGTTAACATAGAGCCATTCAGCCATGTTTTATTATGTTTATAATGAACCCGAAATCTCAACATTAGATCAATTTTCATCGAGCAAAGACCGATAATAATTGACAATTATTAATTTTTAATTAGTTAATTAATTAATTTTAGAAAGCTATCACGGCGTAGTATCCTTTCCCGAGGATCAATATTAATACATTGAAATATTATTTTGATTTTTAAAATTGTTAAGGTTGATTTAATACAAAAATAATATTTTTTTCCTTTGGGATTTATTTTATCCGAAAAGTTTGCAGTTCGCGTTCCGGTGCTGTTTTCCGTAAGTACCTATACCTAAAGGCAAACATTTTATGAACTTTATTATTTCGCATATTTCATTTCCCCATTGTTCTATAGGAGGTCAGCTGGAAGTGATTTTCGTTTATAAATATTATACTATGTTATAGCCAATGGGTATTAATAACAATATAATTACATTTTTTTAACGTAAGTACGGCACGATGGTTTCATGCGCGGCTCGATTCAAAAACACTACACGACGTTTACTATTTTTATAAGCCACTTATTGTATTCTCATTCATAAACTAAAGTATAATAATACTATTACTACCCATTTATAATACGTATCATGCCTCTTTCGTTTCGACGGAACAAAGTAAATTTTCACTTCACCTCTGATTTTTACTGCTTGCGCCGTTGAGTGCGAATCGCCGTGCCACGCGAACGGCACGATTTATGTTTTTCGCTTACGAAGTACCTACCCACATCGTAACTGCGAAAGAACGAAACCTACAATTTTGTTATTACCACCGCAGCAGTTGCCTGTGAATATAGCGAATCGTCGTTGTTGAATTTATTATACATGGCTTATTGATGCAGTATATTGTTTTAAATGAGATAAATCGTTAAAGTCGCACTAATCGACGTATATCATTATGTTAAGCCGCAGACAAATTGCGCGGACACTAAGCCCCGGGCGTTTTTGCTGCTAATAAGAATCATGAGCCTTGGAACACGGTGGTAATTTATGCATACACGTCAGCCATTGATGAACGTCGAAAAAAAAATATACCAAAACCAGTATACACACACGAACACGAGTAATATTAGTTAATTGCACCCGAGCTATGCAAATTAACTGCGATGGTAATCAATTTAATTTGAAACGAATCAATCGGAAATTAATAACTCTATTTAGTGCGAATATTATACACGTGTATGTGTAAGTGTGTGTGTGTGTACCTACGACCTACCTGGCTGGTGTTATATTATTATTACTATTATATGAGTGTGTATATATTGTGTATTATATCGGCACGTACTTACATCGAAAGTTTGCGTATACCGACTATATACCAATGTTAATTGCACGCAGTCAAGGCGTTTTGGAAATAATAATATTATCGATTGCGTAACACGTAGGTACCTAATTCATGAATAATAAAAGTTATAAGTGATATATTATTATAATATAGGCGTATAAGGCACACAAAGCCATTATAATATAATAACGTCTAGCAAAAAGAAAAAAAATAATGCGTAAAACGATAAAAGTCATATTTATGTATAATAAGGTTGCAATATATTATACCGATCGATTTTTTTTTTAACGCTTTACTCTGAACATTTTTTAAGATACGAGCATATACATAAAAGCAATTAAAGTATATCAAACTAGGATATGGTTGCTAGAAAAAACAAATAAAGAAATGTTCATGTATCTGATATAGGTATCCCATAATATTTTACCGTTATTAAAATCAAGTGAATAGTGACTACCCCTGCTCGTTATAAATGTTTTCTTACTTTTGTGAACTAACTTGTATTTAGATTCAATACATTACAAACACTGTGCACTATAGTGTATTTGGCCATGCTGTAAGTAAGATTTTTAGAATCTGACATACGATCTGGCACAAGAAAAAGTTAAGACCTGCTATATAGCGGTGGAGAGTTTTATGGTGTTTTTTGTTTATTATTATTATTATAATTTTATAGATTTTTTAGTTAAAAAAATTCATATAATAATATTATAGTTGTATTGTTGTAAAAAAAAAATGAAAATAAATTACACGACCTAACCGGATTTTAATATTATTTCGCCTCCATAATATTATATTTTTCCACGGATTACCTTCACCGCGCAATGCTTCGGTTCATCAAAGAATACAATAAACAAATATTCCATCATAACCGTCAGTTGATTGATAATGGAATATCGCGGCTTGTGCAATGTTTCTCGACCGAGAATACAATCAATCAGTATTAGATAACTGATTATATTGTTATCGTGGTTTACTTAAACACTATATATCTACTTATACCACCCACCTCACCATAAAATTATCGTAATGAGTGATAAATCTTACCAAATGCAACCAACATATCGGCAACGTCAGTCCGTTGAACTTCTTGGCGCGGTTCACGTACCTCGTGGTCTTTAAGATCAGATTCAACTGGATTTTGATGTTCACGGCCAGCGGTATACCGAGATCCTGAAAATATAACAGCACCATCAACCAAACAATCGGTAAGTGTGTAATAATATGGTTAATACGAATTGTACATTGTTTCCATAGTAGGTGTATGGTGTCGGATTGAGAACCTTTTGTCTTACCTCTGGCTATTTTCTGGTTTGATTATTTGACCTTTTACGAATATTTTATTTCGATAGATACATATTTTTTTTTTTTTCGAGTTCCGGGCTACAAATACAAAATGCTTTTGAAGAGCAGGTGATTTTTTTTTTAGTTTTACTTCCGGTTTTAATGACGAAAATTTTTAATATGAGAAAAAAATCATTATGACTTGTTAAAATAAAAATAAAAAAACGTACGATTTTTTTAAACAATGACATTTTGTTTGATGTTTATCATAGTACAAAAAAGTGTAGTCTGCAGTGGCATAAAATATAATTGTACCCGCAGAGCGTTAACGTTTGGGTGATTCAAGCTGGTTGTATGCCGATTTCTATAGCAAGGTTATTAAAACAAATAATATTAATCAATTTTACATTTTATTACAGGGAAAAAAGCAATTTTTATTATTGTCATAACTATATCGAGTACCTATCTAGTGAAGTTTTGGGACAATGGAACGTCTCAGTTGAACTATACCAAAAGTATATTAATATCGATAGTTTCAAAATATATATATTATTTTATATATATAATGTATAATATCTATATGTTTCTACTATATAATATATATAATGTCAGTTAAAAAGTCCATAAAGCTATCCGAAGTAATCCGAACAAAGTATAAATGGACTCAAACTATTAGTGAACTTGCATTGTGATTATTATTCGACATTTGTAGGAATGAGAAAAAGTCGCTGGGGATTTTAATCTATAGTAAAAACGTAGTTTTGATTTTTTCGATACCAAAAGTAACTCGAATGTCCTTAAAACTTTTCATTTTTACTTATTTTTTTATTGCGTGTGGACAAATAAGCTCAATGGATTACGAGGCCCATTATATCAAATAGTTACTTATTTATATTTTTTCAATTCAAAATTCATTGTCTAACACAATCGTTAAAAAGCTTTCCAAATTTAAATACTTAATTTTAGTAACAATTTTATGATAAACTAAAAGTTCAAATATTTATAATAAATTATCTATGTTAATTTCAGTATGTTATTGATTTATTATTTTAATTTTAATATATTTAATACTGGCGATGCTTTTAGTATTTTACAGTATGATTTTGCTGCAAATATAATGAACAATTTATAAATTTATATTTAAATTTATACTTTGCTGTTCTTCTTCAAATCCAATAACCATAATAGTAATCATAAAGTTAAGCATAAGGCTGTAGTAGGTAAGCACTCCAAAGTTATACAATCATCAGACATGAAATACAGCACTGTGTTTTATCGGTTGAAGAGCGTTCATCTAGCTTTAACAGCCCCTGAGCATTGAGTGGACTTGATTCACCCTTGTTTACAAGTTGATGGAACCTTAAGGCACGAGAGATATGCCTCCAGACCTCCATAAAAATTAACGACCAGTGGATAGTTTGTATCTATTTATAAATCCTTCAATAGCGATTTATAATAATAATATTATATTATAGCCATGGACACTTTTCACTAAGGTTTTACTCTAAACGGACATTTTTAAACGGTGTTATAAACAGCATCGTATTAAAATCGTTCATTACCGGTTGTACGGCAACTACCGATTGATGTTTTTCCATGTTGGGAGCAATTCCATTGACATTATCCACCAACGCCGGATCGCCGCCGTAAAAATGTGGAAACGACACTGCCACTGGTATATCTGTAAGGTAATTCACTGAGTTAAATCAACGAGTGAAATATAAAAATGAAATAAAACGTGATGATCGTAATAATAATGCGGAACTATAGATAATCCATTGACGTAACTACGGCGGAATCAATAATAAAGTGGAAATGTCACACTTTTAATGTAATTTACCCCTTCCCTTATTGAGAAATTCAACATTAAATCAATGGTCAGCTATTGCTTGAATGACAAACTAAAGGGGGTAAACGTATAACAAATGTATTGCCTTAAATAGTAGATAATATATCATATAATAATAATATGACCTATCATGTTCTCATAAAGCTCTCTTTTGTTCTTTATAACTTTTAAATACAAACGAGAAAAGCTTTTATGGATACCGTGAAAAATAAACAATGTTATTAGATATTATTAAAAAATATATCTCCGACATACTTATCTGCAATGCTTTAAAATATCACAGCAATGTTTTCTAATCAATATTATTATATTAGGTACCTCCTAGGTATATAAATTATTGCAATTAACAAAAAAAAAAATATGTTGCATACCTAATATGTATTATTATAATACGGTTTTACTAGGTAATGACTTATTTGAAATAATAATATTATTATAATATCAAGGAGGTAATTTTGACTTACTGTAGTAGCACGGCGATATGTCTGATAGTCCGGCCGGCAAGCACCCGTCTCGTGGACAATAACATTTATTATCGTCCAAAGAAGAATTAAAGACGTCTGGCAAGAATTTGTATAAATAAACAGAGGGGTACCCGATGGGCATATCACTGGTAGAGTTATAAGTCAACGGCAATGTCCTGCAAAAGGCTTTTCGGTAAATTGGAAAATTCATGTCTTTGGTCAAGCGTCTGGGGAACAGTAATCCCTCCGATGATGCATTCAATGAACATTTATTTCTATATATAAAAAAAAATAATAAAATGTATTCAATTCAACATTCTATATACAGCTTGCATATTGTTTGCTATTTGTACCAGACAACAAAAAAACGTGATAACTCCAGTATTAAATCGGTCGAAGATAACAAAATTCATAATATTTTAAATATAACATGCAGAGTATTGATAGACCGTAATTCAGTGTTCAAAATGTTCACTTGAAATTTGAAATAATTTACATTCAATGCGTAAAAATCAAAGTAATTAAAGTTAAATTTTTTTAAAGGAAAACATTAGTGTTCACTTTCTCAAAAGAAGGGAACTCGTTCATCTAGTTGATTTTTAAGTTATTATTTTACAAATCCTTAGATTATACTGTAATAAAATATAAATATATTTATTCATTCATTTGTTTTTTATGTGTTTAATAATTCATTATATTTCGTATAATAATAAAAATATAAAATAGACTATCTATTATAATATAATTAATTATTAGATAAAATACTCTTATTTGTATATCCAATATAGCAGTAGTGGGGTAACGAGTTTATTAATATTAAAGCGAAGTTAAAATATACAAACAACTAATAAGGTATAAAATATAATTAAAAATCTTTTTGATAGGTAGGTATATTATAGTTTGAAATTTAAGGTATGAAGTCAAAATTATCACCTTTCTGTTGTTATTAATCGATTTAACTGTAATCAATTAAACACGTTAATGCAAAGAATTTCCAATACGAATTATATAATAAAAGTCTAAAAATTCATAAAATAAATACCAAATTTAATAAACCTAGCTCGTATTAAATTCATAAATGTAACAAATATTTTTAAAATTATGTAAACATTTTAAAAACAATCTTTTATAAAATAGCATATTGCAACTATAATAATCTGAATTTGTCGATACCATGTCGGTACAATAATTCGGCTTTTAGACAGAGATGATTTAGCAGAGATTTGGAACACGCCGTTGCATGGTGCGTAATATTGAAATAGATAAAACGAGACACGATCATCTGGTATTTAAGGGGCTTGTACGTGACCTGTTTTTTTGATCAAAAAACGTGCTTTAAAGGAAAACCTCATAGAGTGATCCGATGTCGATAAATTATTTATTTTTTTTTGAGGAGGGAGAGGAATACCTCGTACAGGGTGCATTAGACTTGAATTTTCAAAATTCTATTTATAAACCATATACTATGATTTTAATAAGACCAATTTTCACTAGTTTTTTTTATTTTTGTTACGTTTGTCACGAAATAAAAAATCAAAGTCCAGTGCATAATGTAAAAAAATATCTTCTTTCTAACGAAAAATAGGTTAGGTAATCGAATCAACCCACTCTACGATGAGTGATAGTTTTTCCTGTAAAGCGTGATTTTGTTAATCCACTTTTCATTTTTGGTCGGTGGTACCGTTGACATAATGTGCGCATGCAGAGTGTGCGTATAATAAGCCCAGTACCCGCACACAATCACACTCACACTGTGACACTGATCATCATTGACGACTAACACAAATGCCATGGGCAGCGCCAACTGCCTAAATATTGCCCTTTATTAAAAGTACACGAGCAGGCCTCTTAAAATTTAACCAAATGATTATCACATGTGATAGAAATATAGGATCATGTAAGTTTTTTCCCCCATTATAAATATTTTTACACGACAATACTTTGCTAATTTAAACACCAAGGCCTAATTTTTAAAATAAATTATATCTTCCCCACTATTATTTCTATACTTTCTATTCAAATCTGGGCTAGAAGAAATATATTTAGATACCAAAACAATCCATCTAATCGAAGATGTTATTTTTCAAGAAACTGCAATTTCAGTGTCATTATTATTCAAAATATTTATATCTGACCAACCGATTACTCCCTACATTACAATTGGGGATCATTAATATAGATTATATAACATTGTAGTACAATATATGATCTATATAGGTACCTATTATTAAAAACAATTTTTGTGTAGGTATGTAAGCGATATACAGCCAAGTCTTATTGCACACATGGTTTTGAAATTTGGTAATCCTATATCCGAGGATGTGCACCTCAAAACAAAATTTTTATTTTTGCTTTAAAGATAGACTAACACAGTGATTTTTTAATGCATAAAAATACGGATATGTTTTTGTTCATATCGGTTTTCTATATATCTGTATAATATTAGTATACAAAAGAAGAAATTCTCACTGACTGTTTCACTGAATGATTCATATTTAATTTATATACATAAAAATATGTGAAGCTAGAGATGAAAAATTACCATGATGTATAAGGATTTTCCAAAGTCCTATTTTTTAAAAGGGGCAGCCATCGATTACGGAAAATAAAATATTTATTATAATTGTATATATTTTTACACTTGGTCAAAACCACCCAAAATTACTGTGTTATATGTGTACGTGCAGATTACATTGAACGGACTAATACAGTGTAAATCCACTGGCAATATTTAATTTGTTACAGCAATATCGTGCAGGATCAGCTAGTATACTATATTATAGTATAGGTAATATATTTTGATGGACGTTTAAATTAATTCCTATAGTCAGTTAAAAATATTTGGATAGATTTTTTTTCATAACATAATTTTAAAAACGCGATTTTTAACTCTTACGCCCTCGTAACCTATTTTAGTAACAAAATTATGCTTCGTAAACACAATTGAGAGATAATTTTCAAGATCAAAATATAAAGGCTATAATACTTGGTCAATGACAATTACGTTCATGACAGCATGTGTCACTTAAATCTATACAATTTATACATACAGTTTTTTTTCATATTTAAATGTTGGTGGTTTAGGCACCAGTTTTGATGACGTATCGACGACCGACGTAGTAATATTATGCTTACAACTCATTAGGTTCATCGGTATTGGCCCATTGGTGTAAGATCGGTGATCCATTAAACTTATCTATTGTATAAGGACGTTTTGTTTGTCGTTCCGATGGGACATTCATTGTGATGACGTTGGTTCCTTCGTCTAACATCTAATAAACATATAATATCGTTAGTATATATCAATCAATATAACGTATAAGTTCCTAATAAAAAAAATGTCATATGATAACATGCTGGCATTATCATTGTCAACATTTTAAATTATATATTGATTAACAAACAAACAGTAATAACCACAGGCTACTGGGGTAGTATTACACCTACAACTATAGTCACTATACAATAGATACGCATGTACGCTGTACATGTAAAGGGCGCAAAGCAAAATGTATTTCCAGAGCACAGGCGCATCCAAACTTTTAAGTGTTGCAGAAAACTAGTAAAGAACCGTTTTCAATTTTACTAAATTTTTCACCAGCATAACAAATAAGTAAAACTTTATTTCAACTATACATATTTTTAATTTCTTCTCATACATACGCTTTAATTTTAAGGTTATTCTGAAATACATTACAATTTAAAGATTTTTACAAAACATTTTATGTATGACACACGAAACAAATTAAGTTATTTTATTTACAACTGATTTATCTTCAACTATATTATATTATTTTAAGTATTTTATTTGAAAAGGATTTTCTTTATTATGGTCTTTAATAAAAGTAAAACACATTAGGTAATGTATTTGAAATATAATTTTAAATTTGTAAATGGTCGAATAGTCTATTTATAAATTTGAGAAACTTATTCATTTATCTAGCTCAAATTTAGAATTGAAAAAAATATGTTATTTTAAGTAATGGAAAATATTTCTCATATGGTGATATATGGTATTATATAATATATATTATACAATTTTATTTGTTGTTGTCATTAGTAAAATAATTTATCTTCTCGGTATTACTGCGTACGTCCAACGAAGAGTAAAATTCGATCTACTTAGTATAATCTTATTATATATTATTTGCTCGGAACCAATACTCGTAATACTATAAATATTATTTAATAATAATAGATACGCTAGATTTCATCGGTTATTGCGGTTTTCGTACAGATCATAAAAGGTATTATATAATACCATAACGCGCCTGTGATTTTTATTTTTATCAAAAATAATTACCTCGGCGATCGTTAAAAAAAAATTACTCGATGCATCCGCCGTGCGATATTTATATTGTATATACCTACACCGACTTTGTACGATGTTTCTGTCCATCATAGTAAGTTTTTTTTATTCGTTTCTGAGTAGGTACGCCGTATACGCCTTTTATGTATGCACCGCGAAAAGGGTAGACGTGCTATAGATAGAAGGAGGTATCTATATTGTATTGTATACAGCGTGTTGCGTGTAACAGAAAAAACTGATAAATTTGATTATACATATTTTATAAATACAATACCTACGTTTTATTCCAATCGATATTATTACTACAATATTCTAATGTACTCATCATGTATTTATATATTATGATTATTGACAGTTTATTTTATCAAGAAATGAAACACGTCGTAAAAAAACGTCGATTGGAACAAAATCGTCGCGGATGCGTTACACACGTTTATATGGTTGATAACGTTATACGCGTGTCAATTATTTCTGGTCACACACTGTATGCACACACCACAACTCTCATCGTACACACACACACACGGTCATGTGAAAATTATGCGACTCGGCGTGTGTGATGGTTACTGCATGTACCTACCTACGTATGAATTTGCAGGTCACATTCAAGTGCGCGTGGAGACGACGAGTAGGCACTCACGCGGGACGCGGTCTTTATAATGTGTTGAAATCAAAACCGCACGCGTGTAATCCGCCCGAGTTTGGACGGAGAGAAAAAAAAATTGAAAATAAAATGAAAATTTCACGACTTTTCACAAATATTACATTCTGTGCGGAGAATGAAAAAAAAAAAAAAGCCACGTAGAATTACGTATACGCGTACGAGATAGTAACAATAACGCGGCGGAGATAAATCATTAAAATATTTTATACATTTAGCTCTATATCGTTGTACGGATGGCCTTTATATTAATATACTATGTGGTGAATGAATACAATTTAAAAGTTTTGTTTTATCGCCTTAAGCGAGTTGTCGCGCAGGTATATACCTAAAATACCGTCGACGAGACCTTAAGCTATTCAACTTGGTATTTTTAAATTATTGATAAACGACTACTTTTTGTGGACGTAATTGAAACTTGTATTGTGTAAACAATTCAGTGCAATATTATTCAAAATCAAAAACGTTATTATTCGTGTACAATATTATCTTATGTGAATATTATGTGATAATTAATTGCTCTAGACAATGCATAATATTATGTATTTATTATATACATTTTTAAAAATGATTAATTGTTGTTTAAATGATAATGTGTTTTAAAATGTGATGACAGGCGAGAAAGAAAAATTTAAAAACACCAAACGAATACGACTACCTATCCACAAAATATGTAGGTACCTTTCAACAATGATTTTAATTTACTATGACTACCTCATTTAATTTATTTATTTTACAAATACATATTTTGACAATCAATTTGTACATAATGTATGTTATGTAAAATGACATATAAAAACACGTTTTTCTAAATGGTTTTTTTTTATGATCTGACCAAGGCTATTAAAATAGCTCTGCAATGATCATGGTTAACTATTTTTACGAAATTTAAACAATTTTTATATTTTAACAAGATTACATATTTATAATTATTTACATTTTTTTATTTATCTCAATTTACATTTTATGTTATTTTTTTATTCAAGATAATAATTTTAATAAATTCACGGTTTATGAGACTGCAATTTACCATGTCTGTCGGAAATAAGTTTTTGAATTGTTGATTAGGTTCATACGATTAAATAATCGATGGAATTTTAAGTTATTTTAAATCATAATACGTAAATTGTAATTGTTGAAAATAAGCACACATCTAATTGAGGAAATTAAAGTAGCTCTACAATGATCACGTTTAACTATTTTTGTTAAGGTCTCCATTTCAAAATCAAAAGATATAATATTTTCTATAGATAACTAAAATTATAAGAGTATGATACCGGATTATTTCTCTACTTGAAATTTTAAAGGAATTTCACCAGTGGCATTGTCTCTGTCTTATAATTGCGTAACGTTGAAAATTTATGTTCAAGAGTTCTCATTTAGCGATGTTTTGTTAAAATTTACTAGGTACGCACTTGCGTAAGACGGAGACAACACATGCGGGACAACATAATAATATTATCATGTCCTCTAAATATAAATTATACAATTTTATATACGCAGATACGCTCTAGGTTGAAAAATAAAATAACACACTGTTTTACTCGGAAGTAATAATTCATCATTATTCAGGACGACCGATACACGTGTTTTTTATTTTTTTTATTAGAAATATACTGTCTGTGCCCTGGGATAAGAACATACATATGCTACAAGAAAAAACAAAAATGACAAATAAAACTTATGTGAGGGAAGAAGCCACGCAGTGAACTACATTTTGTTAAAGATACATTTGTTGAAAATTAAAATATTCTATTTTGGTAATATACAAGCGATATCATGTACCTATATAGAACCAATAGGCAATAATAATAATTACCCGGTCGAGTAGCCCAAATTTGGAAAAATTGATCCACGTGGGCAGCACACTGCTAGCCATCTTCACTAACCTGTCGTCGTATCCCCATAAGAATTCATTTACCGACAGATCGAGTATCGGCTGTGAATCCTGGTATTCCACCAACGAATTGAACACGACATTAACGAACATCGGTGAACTCCGGAGCATCGAACTAAATCCCTGCATCAAGACATAATAATAGATTAGTATAGTACGTTAGTATTAGTATAATGTTAGATTAAAGGACGATCAAAAATTATATTATTTTTTATTCGATCGGTTTAACCACACGTGAAAACACGCGTGTACCGTGAGATTAATAGGTACTATCGATCAGTGACTTACAATATTCACCCAACGAAAATCTATTTTGTGTTCTTCATTATTTTATTGCAATTAGGATACATTTAAACGTATACACACATATATATAATATATATATTATATCTATCAATACTAATATATACAGCTGAAGAATTTGTTTTTTTGTTTGAACTTGCTAATCTCAGAAACTACAGCTGGTTGGAATTGAAAAATTATTTTTGTGTTAGATAATAAATTTCGCGATAGAGGTTATAGGCTATATAACATCAAGTTACGATTTATAGGTGCCCGGAGAGGTACTCAAACAGGTATTTTGAGATATACGATTGAAATGTTTGTTTATAAATGGTTGCTATTGGTCATAGGAAGAAATATTTAATAGAAATAGTATTTATTTATTATTGGTCGCCATTGGTTAATCGGGCAGATCAGGTACAAGCATACATCAAATCGTAAACATTGTCTACCAGGGGGACTGAATTGCACTTACTGCAGCGAGTTACACCCAAAAGTAGTTGAACAATCACAATTTTTTTAATAGCTGTCATTTACGGGCCACTAAGTGAGGACTATAATATGTGCCTATTACAACGTACTATTTTTCAGTATGCAATAATAAATAAGTATAAGGTATATACCACTTGAAACACAGTACACTATTTTTTTTCGTTCTTCTTACTATAGGTCACTCGTGCTTTTTAAAGGTGGTTCTCTAGTGATCCGATATTGAGGTTTGATCTTTCTATAGCCCTGGATCTACTCAAATTCTAGAATATGTACAAGCAATTATCGGTTTGCTTTTACTGTCGACAATAGTTATAAACACAGTAGAAACCCGCGACAAACGTTGAACACAAAAAATACAAAATTTTTAAAATTCAATTTCATAAAAACATTTACACTTTATACTATTATAGAAATTATTAATTTATATTTATTCAAATCGAAATAACTAATGCGTTTTAGGCAATAAGTGTTTCTTTTCCCTCGTTGTATCGCTGCATGGGGGTGAACCGTTTGTACAATACTTACCTCCATGAAACATGATAGGTAATAAGTTGACCATAATGATGTTATTTAATTGTTGATAAAATAAGAAGGTATAGAAATGGTCACCTACAGTAAACGTAAAAATTTAAGTTTAAATTTGATAGCGTTACTAAATGACAATTTGTCTTACCTATACTGCTTTATATAGATAAAATCTACGAAAATAACAGTTATTTTCCCAAATGAATATTAGGTATTAAGTATATATTAGTTGATAACAATAATATCTATATATTATTACTATCCATATACGTATATGATGTTTGTTTGTGGTTTCTATATTATAATATTAACCACCTAGTGTTTTACAGTTAATACATTTTAATGTTGACACACAATTATCCATCCGATCGATGTATTCTTAATATTAGTCTAAAAAACGCGGTAGGTAAAGTATTATTTTTGATGAAAACCAAGTTTATATTTAGGACTCTACCATAATAAAGGAACTCTTAAATAATTATTTCCATTATTATAGGTATTTATTTAAATATTATATTAAATATATGAAATGTAAAAGAATTTGAGAGTTTTTCGATAGAATTCCTTATTATTTTCAGGCTACTAAAATATACCTGGTTCAGTATACACATTTAATATTTTTGAGACCTGCTCGTACCTGTATATAAAGTTTAAAACTCGTTAATGCTGTAAGTACATTTGTACGCAGTAATAATATAGTGTTTTGTATATAAATCGTACAAAAGCTTTGGAGGAAATGAACAAAATATGAATTAAATAAAAAGTTTTAAAAAAAAAATAATGTAGGTGCTCCGAATGCAAATTATCCAAGAAACGTTGTGACGTACTGTGGTTAACGGTGGAGAGGGTGGTGGAGGGTGTTCCCGTGGAAGATTTATTAATTTGTAGCATAGAATAATATGGAATCTACATACGCCTAGTACAACACCACTTTAAATTATTAAATTTACATACGGCGTACTGTAAAAAGCTCGCGTATTATATCATTATTTCAGAAACAAAAATATAACATAAAGATTGAACAATAAGTAGGTGTACAATAAATTATAACGTTATTCAAATATTTTTGCATCACTTCCTATTATGTATTTATTGTAAAGTGAAAAACAAATAATAATAATATTTTAAGCTATTCAGCCTACGACACACATAGTAGTTCATAGAAATACCATATTATAAACTGTAACTTTACATAATAAGCATCATATAATAGGTATTGTGTATAGAATATTAAATATTTAAATTGTACGATATAATATACTATAGAAATTAGATTTCTAAATAGATAATTTTAAGGAACAATTATCTGCTTCACATAAAATAAAGTAAATTGATGAGATCGACGTAAGGATGTTGAGTCGACCGTGCAATTGTCAATTATTATCACAAGAATAAATAATATTGTCTTTTATAAATTTATTTCCAATAACTTTAGCAATATTGAATACTATAAATGTAGATACTTAAACGCCACATCTTATTTGTTAAATATTTTTTTACCAATGAGAGTATAGATTTTATATGGAAATTATATTATATTATAAAATTATATTTTATATTACCTACTATAATAGTTATCACTTTTCATAATTGATAATTAATTAAAATTATGGGATGGATCAAAAACCATGAACAGAAATCATAAATAATACCATATAGGTACCTACTACATAGTATATAATCAAATCAAAGAAATTATTGATATTTGCATTATAATAAATTAATAATAGTGTTAGACGTATGTATTATTATTATAAACGAGAAATAGGTGAAACACAGTCCATATATATTATATAGTGTGTGTGTGTGTGTGGGAAGGGGGTGATTCAGCTTGTAAATCCGTCACAACCATCTTCAACAGACCGTCGAAGCGTATATTTAAAAAAAAATAAATAGCTTCCCTTAAAAGAGATAGGTAATAAGTAATAACTTAATGTATAATACCAATAAGGGGATATTAGGAACGACGATGCGATCCGTTTCGGGATCTCCAACGGACAAATTGAGATCGAAGTGTAGTGTCCTCCTCGGGATGTACGATATAGTGTCATTGCTGTGAAACGTTGTGTTCGTGTTTTCCAATTCCTCCCTGTAAAGAAAAATCACTCACGAATTATTTACATTAGCATTTTAAGTCGATAGTATTTTTTCGTAAAATGGTGGTGGGAGGGGGTGTTGTCGTGTTGACGTACTATTACACTTTAGTTTATTTTATTTTTTTGTACCATACTTTGACTTTTTATTAATTAGGTCGTTGGAGTAAAATCAATGTTAAAATATAAAAACAAACCAATACTAATACGTTTTATCGTATTATATAGTTGGTAACGGACAATTATTATTTAAATAAAGAATCTAGATCTACGTATTGAGCATCATAATATTATTATTAGTTTACTATGGAAATTATTATTATCATAATACACTTTAATATGATGTATGTTATAATTTATAGATAGTTTCAGTAGTTTAACAGTAAAACAAGGAATGATCTGCAATCCGGCAGCAGAGTGGGTTTTGCCATAATAACTAGGTATACGATGAGTGTGTGACAGGACACTATTACAGAGGCATCAATGCATTATGCATCATCATCATATTATTATTATTAAATATTACGATTACTGTATATTACTAACTCATATAAATACGGTCAAATGTCAATCATCATAATAAATCAATAGTATAGTACAAGCTAATTCCTAGAAAAGAGATTTAACATACCTAATAGAAAATATTACCTATATTGTAGGTTATAATATACATATTGTATCTATACTCTAAAATAAGATATTTTTCAAAAATGTGAAGTGCTATTTTGTATTTTGGTGCTTAATATTTTTGTGTTGGTAATTATTTATAGCACATTTTGTGTTGTGTTCAATAAAAGTGATAAAATCGAATAGGTTTTATGAAAAACATATTTAGTCTCCTCATGTCTATACATATTATAATTTATGGCTTATAATAAACAGATGCCCGTGAAGTTGGCCTTCCGAATTTGTCTGATTGATTCGAAATATGAGCTAATGTTTATTTATTAAATTAATTACTAATTATTTTAAACTAGTTTTTAGAATTGGCGAAACAATATTTTATTTTTATTTTGCAAATTTTACAAGTTTTATTTTACCCACCCTTCCCTCTTCCCCTCCACTTAACAGATGGTATGGTAGCTTACACACAGCTGAATATATTATATTACATTATAACGGGTGCGGTGATTTATTTTAAGGTTTTTATAATATTCATACACCAATTAGAGCTCTACAGATTATAATATTTAGTATGTATTTTATATTTTTTTTGGATGTAGGTACCCTATTATAAGCTAACGTTTTCCATAAAGTTGTGAATAAAAATACAAAACTTTTCAGTGCATATTTTTGCATCAGCATTTTACATTTTTTGAAGACTATTTTATAATTTTTAAATCCTATTTAACTTCTTAATACATATTTTGCTGTCTTACAACTTAACTTTATTATTTTAGTAAATATTGTATGTCTGATTCTGATGGAAAACTCAAATAGACTTCACTCAAAACAATATAACGATAAATTGTGTGTACAATAAAAATCATCGATGTTGACTATTTCTTACCTCCAAATCCTTAATCACGTTAGTCATTAATTTTGAACGCAAAAGGTAAACCCAACTCGAACACTATACATATATATTGTCAGCAAATTCTAACTTTAAAATTAAAATTATAAAAGAAAAAAGTTTGTAAGTTTGTCATATACTTCTTGACGTCTAGTACCTATAGTACTACGCAGTGATTCATATTTCATACTTGGATTTGACGAAATTGCTGTGTTTACTATTAGTCTGAATTAAATTAAATTTTATTTTTATTTTAGAACCATGGTTTTATTTACAGGTTTTTTTTTAGTACCTACACATTAATCAAAGCTCTAAAAATCATTGATCAACCGTTTTTGGAAATCTGGTAGGTACGAATTATTTCGAAGTCAGGTCAAAGATATCTGGTTAGCTGATAGGTCGTAAGTAGTAAGTACCTACATCGGGTTGGTATTTAAATTTTAAACTGCTCGCTCGTGAGTAAATAATAATCATATAGAATTGTAAATCGTCACAAACGAAATCGAGTGACATTAGAAACCGTATGCTGCCAGTTTACCTTCCAACGGGTCGAACAAACATTGGACGTTGCAGTTAATTAGACGTCGGAAGCAATTACCCGAAATTAATTTACCTGCACTACGCGGTGCGCAGTTAGTTGTGAAATATGTGCGTAGTATTTATTAATTATTATAATTCGATTTTTGAAATTGAAATAATGTATAAATACCGTCGACGATGTCTATACCGTCGCATCGTCGGCCACGCGCGTATCCTGCGGGCTTAAACCGGATCGAGTTGCATTAATCGTCGTAATTTATCGAACTGCACAGCAAACTAAGGTTCCCGGGTTCGAATCACGACAACTACTTGTGTTTCTGGTCATGGGCCAATAAGTACATAATAATAATAATAATAATAATAATAATAATAATAATAGTATGATACTAAAGATGAAAAAAAAACATCGATGATTTCCGTATGCAATAAATTATGATAATATTGATATTGGTTAATTTTTTGTATTTTTGCTAACACTTTTGAAAACAAAATTTAAAAACCGTATGGAAATATGTTTGGAAAATATTATTATAATGTTAATAAAATAATGGTGCCACATTTCATTTCCGCCGCATTTCATTGCTGCGATCCATACGGGTCTGTATAATATAAATATATAATAATAATATAACACGCGCAATTGGGTTTGATCGCACAAATTGGGTTCGTTATAACACACACGCGGACAAACGACGATGTGATGTTCAGCGTATAATAATGCGTATATAATATATTATATTCTAGTATCCGTCCTACTTTAAACTTTGGACCCGGGGCTCGGCTAATCCAAAGTACAGTTGTTTTTAGAGAACGTGATGTTTGCATCGGCCAACTGTCAAGGAATGTTAAACATTCAGGGGAGGTTAAGTGAAACTCGCTGAGTAGGCTCCCTTATATTGTACGCGTGTATATGTAGGTCCCTTCGTACACGTGTGGACGTTTTATTATCAAAACTGCAGGGGAGCGCGAGCATGAAAGTGAAATATTAATGCGATGCGATGCGACGGGGGAAAAAATATATAAAAAATAATAACCATTTATAAAATATTTTATCATATTATATACGCGTAGACGTAGTAGGTACGATCACGGGAGCCTGTACTCTGACCCTCTGTTTCGGGATTTAAATAAATTATTTTATTAAAATGCGAATAATTCATATTAAATGACGCGCGCACATTGTATTATTATTATAGAGCCGCATAGTTGCCTATACCACGTATTTCAGTTTTATTACAACAAAATATACGATGAAGTTTGCAGTATGATGAATTTATTTCACACATAAGCAGGGAATGTATAACTAATTATTGCTACCTATAGGTACCCGAGGTATATAATATTATATCGAATACATTGTATACATACTACTTTAATCACCACTCGTTTTGATTAATTAATTAATTATTTATATTATTGCTTTTCAAATTATAAAACGAATTTGGTAT
This sequence comes from Nasonovia ribisnigri, assembly GCA_027563435.1. Taxonomy (NCBI): domain Eukaryota; kingdom Metazoa; phylum Arthropoda; class Insecta; order Hemiptera; family Aphididae; genus Nasonovia; species Nasonovia ribisnigri. Next base: position 471,607 of record JANEHU010004672.1, on the reverse strand, counting down.
AATACCCTTAAATTATGTATTACCAATTAGATATTACATCAGTTTTGAATGTAAAATCAGTAGATATATTTTTTTTTTTTTTTGCAGCTCATTAGTACTTTTTGATGATTATATATGGTTTATTCTTGATCAAAATTGTTATTTACAATTTTCATGTTTTATAGATTATGAATTAATTTAAATCGTAAATTTAAAGAAGCACAACAAATAACTTCTTAGTTTTTTGGATAAATCTGGATACTAATTACGGAACTTTTTGTAGTTTTAACGATTAATAATTGATCACCAAAATTGATGATCGCATCAACGTTTTCAAAAAAAAGCCCTTCTAGAATTCATTAAAAAAACAGTTGCCAATATTAAAATGTTTCCAATCATTAAAAAAAACCCACTTATAACGTCTTATCTTTATAAGACTCATCTTGGAGTGCAATATTGTCTACTGAGTATTTGGACATACCTATAAATATACATATTGAAGTGGTGGAATATTAATATGATTTCTCAATAACCTAATAATACCAATCTTGACGATAGGTTCAATGATAACGATTGTCCATATTAGATTAGATTATACTCAAAAAGAAAACATTTTGACGTTTAAACAGATACTATATTCATTTTTTTTATTCTTGGCGTAAGCTTAGGGAAATTTTAATGTTTCCCTAGGCTAGGCGCATGGTGACAATTATTGTGAAATACATTAAAAATAGTTTTTGACATTTTCGTACTCTTTTCATGATTGACAAAATATTACCTTAAATATTCGAACATGACACCTATAGATTGCAGGTTAAGTCATTTTTAGACATAATAATATAATTTTCGAAAAATGACGACTACTCTGAAATTAATATATTAAGGTTTTTGAAACTGTATGCTATTTTTGTTTTCAATTTACTTTCAATTAAATTGAAAATTCTTATTATATTCATTCATATTATTCTATTACTTATTTGTACTTTGAAAATGTAATATTTAGTCAAACAAATATTTTTATTCCCTGAAATGACGTTCAAATATTTAGGAAGTGATAACAAAGGCCCTTTGATACTCCTGCAGCATCGCTTATATTTCAGAGTCCGGTTGTCTAAATATTACATTCATATTTTAATGGTTATATTTTATTTGTGTTCCTCTGTCAAATCATCAAAAGAAATACGAACTGATCAAATAATCATGTACTTTCAATATTAATTTATTTCAATAAAAAAAGGATAAATTACGATTCGTTCTATTTTCCATTAATATTTATTCGTTTATTAATATCCGAATATTTTACGATTAATCCAATAACTAAAATATAGTGCCTGACTACTTACCAATAAACATACGGGCCTACTTCCTTGACATCCAATTTTTCATCTTCGCCTGCCAAAAATCTATCGGAATTAGTCACGTTAAAAATGTACACGTTGACGTAAACTTTAACCGGAGGTTTTTGCCACAGCTGAAACGCGTACGATCCTTCGACAAATTTTAACTTCTAAAAATTAAAAAAAAACATAATACAATCATTATTATTTATTCTTGAATAATGTATTAACGAATTATATCTTGAGAGCTACGGTCAACGATTATTAATCGTTGATACTGTAGATTATTGATGAGCATTTTATTGGGTCATTCGTACATAACATACGATTTACACTACGCAATATTTTGACCTATATTATATTTGACAATTTTGTATGGTTGAAAATATTATGGATGGATATGATGATTTGGAAATTAAAGTTATTCATGTTAATCTATACTTGATATTTTTAAGTTGAAGGAGTTTACATGTTTGATCGCTCTATAACCTCAAAAATCACTTAATCGGATGGTGGTTAGTTTTTTAAAGATTGCTATGAGTTGGCTCACAGATAAATTTGGGTTTGGCTCATGAAAATAGAGTAAATTGTTTTATATATTATATGCCATTTATTCCAGAAGTACAAAAAAAAAAAAAAAAATTTTAATGCTATAAACTAGCCGAAGCACATTGTTATAGGATTTTTTTCAAATAAACTTATATTTAATTTATTGTTAGTTGTTCAGGCTTGTAACAAAAATCAATGTCCTTATGTGATGAAAGTTTCAGAGACTGTTTTTAGAAATATCAAGGAAGTTTAAAGAGTAGTGTGAACCACGTTCGAAAATATACCGAGTGCTATATTATCCGATCCACTACGGTGGATTAACCATCTCAGTCGAATTAGTTCACAAAGCGAGGTACACCTATGCCGATTTACCCGTGTTCACTAAAACCGAAATACATAATAACGATATAGGTAGTACCGTATTTTATGTTTGTTAAATTCATCCCAGGAGAAGTCGGGTTAAACAGCTAGTTTATTACAATTTCATAATTTATAAACATTTTTCGAGTATAATAAGTGTACTCGACTAAGTATAACATTTATTTTATATTTTATGTAAAACCATTATGGTATATTTTCTTTAGTACATGCAGTGCAGGTAATAACTCATGTAATCGAATCCTTAAATGGAATAACAAATAAAAATATTTTTTTTAAAGTATTTAAAATATAAGATATGCCCTTAAAGAATACCTACTAAAAATTTCCGAAAATCAGTATTTGAATAAATGCATTTGTAATGAATAAATTAACGTGATAATGATTATTGAATCAGTCTGTATAGAATTTATGTAGTTTAAGAAGCTACACTAATTATATTTTTGTATTATAATAGACAGCCTTTTTTTATGATCCTTCAATCGACATTTTAATTTAATAACTATTAAAAATGCCATATAATATATTCTCAAATAGTAGAAATTTCAGAAAAATATTAATTTTGACAATTTGAAATTAAAATAATTATAGGTTATCAAAAGAAACAAATCATTATTTATCTCAAATGATAACAAATAATAAATGCCATTATCTTTTTCTTTCTTGATAATTAAACTAAAATCACTATATTCACAAGGTAATATATTATTTACAGTGCGAAAATTGCCCAAAAGAATTACGAACATTTGTCTAAACTATGCCATACATTTCACAGCGTGAATTTTCTAAAACTATTTCTTCCTGATAGTTCTGATGGTGTATAATTTTGTCATCCTTTAAAAGAAAACAATTTTCACCTATAAAGTTACATTAAAACTGCATTAGCGTGCGTTTTATAGGTATATCGGACTAATAACTAATCCATACACTTCGTCGATACATTATTTTCTATCGTCCACCCGTAATTGTATTGTAAACCGAGCTCATAATATATTATAACTATTATATAAACACTCATTAATCATCATATTCAAATCGAGACATATATTATATCTATATTATAACGTATAGGTAGTATAAATTATTAATATTCAAATATAACGTAGGTGAGCACAGTCGATATTAGGTACATTGACTAACCACCTTAAGGTAATCGACTAACGTGTAGTTATTCGACATCAGCTGTTACGGATCTCAGACGTATAACGTATCAATTAATAATATCTCGTCCATCTATCTACAAATACAACAGTCGTTCGATACAAGTCTACAAATGTATATAATGTTATAATATACTGGCAAGAAATCTCGAAACCTTGTGATGACGAAAGATAAACTGTTGACGTCGTGGTACACAGCGGTGGGTAATGCGATTATTATTCGTGTGATAAATCATTTTTATGTTGTACAATATATATTAATAGTAATATTTAATACACTTATATGTATTGCGAATTAATCGAACACGGCTCTTAAGTTCCAAATGCAATAATTTTATTAGGTAGGTACCTCTATTATAAGTATCGCAAAAAGCAAGTCTATAAAACTATGATGTAACAAACGTAAATATATGAGATAAAATATTGTGCAATTATGAATTAAATATTTTCGAATATCTGATACCTAAGTATAAAATACATATAATGGTAATTATTGTATTATGAAAACGATTTATTAATTGATTGTTTAATGGTGAACGTCCGAGTGAAAGACATGTGGACCTTAAGTATCACTAAAACTTCAAAATCAAGGCGGTTGGGAACGATTGGTGCGTAATTAATGATAAGTAACAATATTTCAAGAACAATATTAGTAATAAATCTAGGTAAAAAATTATCGCTCACGAGACTGCTGTCAGCAATTAACATAAAGAGTAAAAAAAATACGTTTTAACACCAAGCGTACTTAATATATATTGGGAATAATGTATATAGTAATACCTACTTATAATATATTATATTGTGTAGGTAATATTTTATTATAATGTTTAATACAGTATGAACAATTGCTCCTTGAGCTAAATATATACTAGGTATGCGGTAATGCGGAATTGTATTTTAACCCTGTTTTTAATGTTTATATATCCTGCAGCTCAATTAAAAAAGGTCGCAGCGTACATATTATAATAGTGAATTGATTGCTTAATTAAATATATTTTATAAATACGTTGGTAGGTACGGGCGTATATATTCGTGAATTCAGGTTTCACGTGTTTAATAATAGGTAGATACCTATAACGTTATATTCAGTCCTCATTTTGTTTGTGTGTATAATTTATTTCATATACCTACCTACTATAAGTAATAGGCATGGTAATATATTACACTATGGGGCGAAATCTATCCCCAAACCAATGAATAATAACAATTTCATATATTATATTACTATAATGCATATAAATTAAAATGAATGACTGTAATGATATATATGATTTTTTTAATAAAACTTGGTTATTATATATGTATAAGGTTACTATAATATATAATAAATGCAAATAGGTTTTTCACATAATTTGTTAGATAGAAATACCTATGTTATATCTGTTCGGCTTCATGGCCCAATTATTTATGTATTTCAAATAAATTTAATCTTGTTAGTAATTAAATAGTTTATTACTTAATAAATATAACTTATTAGTTATTACTAAGACTTTATCACAAGAGAGTTGATTATTGATTATTTATAAACGGTTTTAGTATTGAACATTTTTAGAAACAAGTTTTTTAATATAGGTATTATAATTATTATTGAAGATAAAATAATATGAAGTATTTAGGTATAGTTTCGATAAAAATTAAAACAGGTAAATATATACGCAGGCGCGTGGAGGTAATAAATATCGAATTGTTTTATGTAAAAAAGAAATGTGTGCACTTACCGCTGATTTGATGATTTCCACCGGGTTGAAGAAAAATAGAGTATACGAAATGATGAGTAGACCAAAGCCGCATAGACCGTACCTAGCGTTTCCTGGACAGAAAAAAAACATTATTATTCTTTATGTATTAAATTAAACGATAAACATATCAAAACCAATTAGTAAAGACTGGATTTTCATGTTTTTATATATTTTTACTGAGGCTAAGCGGTTACATTTGAGGTTTATCGAAGTTTCATTTTACAGATAATATATTATATACACAATTTTATTATTCATAAAAGAGCATAGCTAAACACTAGAGAATATTTTATTTACAACGAGACATATTAGGAATATTTCTTATATTCGAACCATAATACGATTAAAAAATAAGGCAATTTTTAAAATATTAATTTGAAGGAAATAGATATTCCTTATGACATTTTTGATACAAAAGTGAAAATAGCAATATTAGTGTCATACATTTTTTCTTCCAGAACAATCTGTGGCCATTGACCAATAATCATGTTGAATGTTAAAGTTAAAGTTATCATTACATTTTGTAATTGAGAAATATATACTTTCATAAATGTTTTCTTTTTGTTTAATTTTTATAAAACATTCGATAAAATTGTTAATTTTAGATTCTGAGTGGAGCGATGAATGTATTGATTTTACAATGATGTGTGTTTTTTTTTTTTTTTATTTTTGTGTCATCACCTTTTAGGACAGTAAAAATGCTTCAATTTTCTTCAACAGTACCTTTTCTGATAGGAAAGGAAAGTGAATCTAGTTGGTACTTTGGGAAGTCAAAAGTTAAAATTTCAGAGTAATTTTCAAAAGCGCCGTGAAAAACAAATGAAAAATTATAGAGAAAACGTGAATTTTTACAGAAAACCAATTTTTGACAAAATCGATTTTGGTTTTTGGTATAACTCTAAAAGAAATGACGGTAGATACATGAAATTTTGACCGAATGTTTATATAAGCATTTTCTATACACCATCTAATTTTAAATATGTTTTGACTGTTTTTGAGCTTTTTATGGATCATTTAAATTTTCAATTTTTTTAGTTTTTTTTTATATAAATACCAATACATTTTTAATTTGTTGGGCCAAAAATAATGAAAATTTAATACAAGGCTCCTGATATATTGTTACAATAGCAATTGAAAAATATTAAAAATACATAAGCACACATTTTTTTTATAAGGATTTAAAGTTCGAATTTTGACAAAATTCATCAAAATCTCGAAAATTATCAATCATTGTAATTAAACAATTATAAAATTGTCAGTTTTTATAACTAAGGATTGAAAATCTAAAACAAAGATTCTAATAAATAGTACAAAAAATAGTAATCAAAAAATCTAAAAATATATAAGCACAGTAATTTTTTACAGACATTTTAAGTTCAAATTTTGACGAAATTACCTATTAAAATCAATTTTAACGAGTAAAAGTATATATTATAATATTTTTCTAGCATCACTGATAATTTTAGGTTAATAATTAAATAATATGAATAATATTAATTCAACTTAGCTGCTACCGTAAAATAACAATATCAATATAATTTAAAATATCCTAGACTGACATACCGTCTCCGCTCAGAATCGTTTTTCGTATACAATTATATAATATCATTGAATTCAAATTTAATACCATCCATTATAGTACAGTGATCTATTTGTAACCTACTGTACAGCAGAGCGACATCTACTTGACCCCCTTTTTGATTTTGATTTTTTGCAGTTTTTTTTCTATTAAATTTATTATTAACATCAATAAATTGAATGTATTTGTAAATTCAGAAGATTGAATATAAAACTTTTAGGTTAGGTAGGTTAGGTTAGGTTAAAAATTATAAACATCCTGAAAACATTAAAAATTTTATTAAAATTGTCATTTTTGTAATTATTGCAGGTTCATTTTATAAATTATTTAAAATTATATGATTATAATGACTATAAAAATATATCTAAGATTGAGGTTTTAGCACTTATGTTTCGAATGTTATATGATATTACTATATTACTATATTAAAAATATAAAAAAAAGTCATTTTTCTGTAAATTCATATTATTTAAGGGGGTTAAAGAATTCTTTACCCAAAGTTCCAAGTAGCTTCCCTTTCTTACCAGAAGAGATATCGATTCTGAAAAGCATTTTAATACTCCAAAAGGGGGCTGAAGGCACGTAAAATAAACACTCACATGAGTATACAATCAATACATTCATCGCTCCACTCGAAATCAAAAATAACTACTGAAAAAGCCAATACAGTAATATTAAGGTAATATACTTTTCTTTTTTATTAAAATGTCATTTTTGGTATCAGTTTAATATAGCTGAAAATCAAACTGATGATATATCATTATTATTAATTCATTGCTCAATTTAAGTTCAAATTATAAACAGAATATGATACTTTAAACGGTTAAGAAATAAACTATAGCTGCAATTTTCAAAACCTGCAAGTTTGTTAATGCAAAACAAACTGGTTGTGGAAAGTGTAAAAGATTTTAGACATAATAAAAATTCTGTATTAGCATAATATTTTAGTATTTTTTGTTATATTATGAATAAATTGTTATTTAATAAATTTTCTATTATTAAATCATAATAAAAAAAAAAGGTAGGTAATGACAGGCCGTCTGACCCCTAGCTCCCTTTTGTAAACTCGATACGTACACGATCCATACAACTGAAATTATTGATTTTCCCTTCAAATCATTTTCAGGAAAATAATAAAAGCAATTTTAATTAAATTGTGCATAACGACTGTTTAAGGGTGGTACAAGGATTTAGAACTGTTATGGGGTGCCTCTACGTGATTAACGCAAAACAAATTTTAGAATTCACACCTTATAATATATAATATACATCTATGTAAAATAATTTAGGTACATATTATGTAATAATAAATATATAATATATATAATATATATATATAATATATATATATATATATATTTAAGATATTAACAACTAGGTACCAAACTGGTGTTTCTACACAATCTTATGTGTATAATATTATGATTTTTCCCGTCCACTGCCCAATGATCATTTGTAATCATTCCCAGAAAATTAACATCGTGTGACCTCAATCAAACGACTATATTATGTTTATAATTGTACTATGGTAACCTCTCGTTCCTAATTTTAACTATTCGTTAACAATATGTATATAATAATCGACGTAATTGCTACGCGACGAGGAAGAAATTAACGGTATTATATTATTTTCTTTGTTTTACATTGTTATTACTATTGCACCGTCCCATTCACACACACACACACACACACACACACACACACATGCGTACACGGTCTTATTACGTACGTGATTACTATTATCAATCAAACGAAACAATAAAACACTGCAGTAGGCATATACCATATAATAATAAAATATCAAGTATTATATTTATGGTATTAAAAATCGTTTATGAAAAGAAGATGCATAATTTAGTCACTTTGCATACACACATACGAGAGAGAAGTTTATAGTTTTTTTTTCTATTGATAATATAAGTGTTTAAGAAAATCATCAAAGACATAAAATGGTTTTATAAAGAGGGATTTTCATGTAGGTCAAAAACGATTTAAACTCTTTGAACGAGTTGAAATAATAATTGAATGGCATTGAACAACGCAATTGGTCGTTACAAGAATGGCGTTCTCAATAATTGGAATTTATGTAATATATGATTACATATTGTATTATTTTATCAATCGATAGCTGAGGAATTGATAAATAGCACTTGTATTAAACTATAATATACTTATACATTGATTTAAAATTCAGAATATTGTCATCTGCAACAGGTGTCCCTCTCGTTTTGTGACAGTATAAGAAAGTATACTGTAATTTTTTTTTAGCGACTAATTATATGACTGAGATTGCAAAATGTTCTCATACTGCAGTTTGTAGACGATATTTTTTTCAATTATCTAATGTTTAAATTTACTTACAGATTTTCCACCAATTATGTTCACCCTCATTAATTATTCTTCAATAATTTATTAATTAAAATTATACTGTTGTGAATTTTTCGGTACCTATACTATACGTAAAAACCCTTTAAAGAGTATCATATAGTGCACATGATTTTATAATTTTTTTTTCGAACAAAAAAAGCACTTTTTTATTATAATTCAATTAAATTAGATGCTATTTTTGAAGCGTCTTAATCGACATTAATTACGAGTAATTTGAGTTAAAATATTTATGTTTTAAGGATAATATTCCAAAATAATAGCTTTATATGAAATTTAAAAAAGGTATAATAAATAATAATTAGTCTACTATTTATTACTTGTATATTCGTTTCTATACATCAACAAATTCTACAATAAAATTGTCTTAACAATAAATTTTCATTTGAAAAGGGTGGTTTTTATCTGAATAAAAATAAGTTAGCATCACAACAGGACATTGTGTAAGGAACATTATACATGGGCAGGCGTGGATTTAGAAATATAAAATAGAGGGCTTCTTTTTAAGAAAAAAATGCAATTATAACTTTAATTCATAATAGATTATAGACAACAATTGATAAAAATATAAATAATTACATTTTTAGACTTTACGACGTATGAAATATTTATTATACTTACAACATTTTCAAAAGAACGGAACTAAAACCCCTTAGTCTCCTACTGAGTCCACGCTTGTCCGATTGTAAATATTGATGCACCAAGCATATTATTCTTATATTATTCACCCTGCCTTATACTTCAATCATAAACTTAAATGTACAAATAAAGAATATAGAATATATTCGCCTATAGTCCTATACTAATCACCACTTTTTCTAATACCTATACCCATTTGTATATACTGTTTAAAAAGTGTCTTATTGTGATACAATACTCTTTTTTCAAATGAGAACAAGAACAAACAATTTGAAAATTACTGTACTCTGTAAACATTCGAGTAATAATTGCTTGACTTAATATTATATAGTATATACATATTTACAATTATTATTATATGTTTATGTAAAACTTTATACTAATAACTAAACCTGTTACTGTAGACTATGATTCTTAGTCAAATTAAAGTAAAATATTGTTATTGATAAAATTAAATAACTCAGAAACTGTACGTTCTAATTACAATTTAGTTACATAAAAAAATCATCTGCTTAGCAATTTACAATAAAACAGTGCAATTATTATTTTAAAAACTAAGTTTTTATTGCTACACAAACACTCTTCAAATGGCTTAGAAAATTAATCACTAAATATAAATATGATAAATAAGTATACCCAGTTAAATATGCCAAAAATCCAAATTCAAAAAAATACTTAGACTAATTAAATGATAAACTAAAAATGATCATGCATGGCGAATTGTCATAGTATATTATACACTCAGTAGTGTAAAACGTGGGTTTATAGTTTATACGCGATGCAACAACTAATAAAATGTACTAAACCAGGAATGTATGGTACTATGTACCACCGGAATGATACGATTAAAACGATTTCAATTATTGTTTGGAACGAAAATTAGGAAGACCACGGCGAGCATGGTAATTCGTTAAAAATTTACAAGCGCATTTACATATAATATATATAGGTATACGTAAAACATAATATGTATATTATAAATTATAACGATATCCACACTATACGATTGATACGATAAATATCTTGTTTAGACCGTTGACGGTATTTAACCATGAAATATTAAAACGCATGCACCTCTGCATTGATATAGGTAAAATTATAATATTATACACCTATTAAATAATATGTGATTAATTAAAACTGTAATAGGTATGTAAATATTATGCACGTTCGCACAGGCATTCCGGATCAATATAGAACAAAAAATAAACATGACATAGATAAACGGTTAAGTAACGAATATTGTAGATTTGCATTGTGTTTACTAAACAGTAAACAGTAAAATTACAACGATGTAAATACTATATTATAGTTCCTAGGTACACTATACAAGGTGTAACAGAAATAGCAGACAAATGTTATGAGCTAACATGTAGTAACTTTTATTCTGATAAATATATACTTCTGTCTTAAACATGTAACTACTAGCATGCATCATCTATAGTGACTAAATATTGAAAAAATTTATTTGAATATAATGGTATTGTTACATATATAGTTATAGTCACTTACATATTTCAGTTACATTACACTCCGTATATAGATAGTTAACTAATAATATGGTATAAGAGTGACATAAATTGCACTTGTGCAGCAGAGAACGTCATGTAGAAGACATTTTGGTAGTCAATTTCGTCGAATTGACATAAAAAACAAACAATTAAAAAATATAACAATGCGTGAAAGTATGTACTTTAAATTAATTCGTTAAAGTAATAAGTGCACAACAGGGTAAGATTTTATGATAGACTAGGCTGCTGGCAGGTGTTTCGTCAGATGGATCCTATTGCTATGTAATATATATATATTATTGGTGATGTACAAAAGTATGAGTGCCCTAGGCCACTTAGGGTTGGTAAAAAAGCCAATTTTAATTTTTAAATATTTATCATTTTGATTTTTGTGAACGTTTGTTTAGTGTTTATTGAAACACTGATCAGTGATCACAACAAAATTGTATACAGTTTATAAGATGTTGATGGAAAATAGAATTCTAAAATAGAATTAAAGTTAGCATATTTAAAACTTAAATCATACAGCGCTAACGAAGTTTGAAACATTAAATGCACAGTTTCCGGTATGGGGATCAAATCTCGTTATTACGTATTTACTACAGTAGAGATAAAAAAAAAAGTGGGAAAAAAAGTTTAATTAATTAAATTTTTTATTTTTTATTCAATGTCATTATTAACTATAGGTATTTCTTCTTTCATATCATAATAATTAGCAATATAATTTTTTTTCTTTATTATGGATTTTTTTCAAAAACACGTAGGTAGTTGGGCAATTTAAAAAAAAAATATATTTCAAAAATCTGATATGGTTACGATGATAGTTGTACTTACTATAATTTAATCATTACGCAGTTATTTGTTTCAACGCGTAATAGTCTACATGATTTAGTAACAGCTTTAAAATAGTAGGGCACCGTACAAAAACCAGAAAACTCGATTTTTCAAAATTTTTCAGAAAGTAAAAAAAAAAAACAATTTTTATATTATTCATTATAATATCCTCTTGGAATTATCTAGTTATTGATAGAAAGTACAAAACGTTATATTTGCTATGTATACGGTTTGCTGAATCCGCGGTATTGTAAAGATATACTCGTAATTTTGTTTTCTTCATCAAATGTTATTATTCAAATCATACTTTTGATGATAGTGGAGTTGTCTTTTTTTGCTCCAACCCCTTTATATTTAATACTAATATTATTGGTATTGTAATACATATTATATTATATTATATTATAGGCATACAAGTACTCACGCTTGCTCTACTACAATTTACAAAATAAATGTAATTTGTATGGTAGATAAAGAAGTTAGCATATTACAATATTTCAGTGGAGTTACGCTTCATACAATCTAATATAAAAACGATCGCATTTAAATTTCAATCTTGTATATTTGATAAAAATAAATGAATAAGTAATCATTTTTCATATTATATCAGGATACTTTTTTCATTTTTCATACTGTATAATAATATAACACATGAATGCATTAAATTCCTTTTCGTGCGGGCTCATAATTTAAAAAATTATATATCCTAACATATCATTTGAAAATAAAAAATGCAATCATAATAATTATTATCTTGTCGCTTTAAAAACATTTTCGAGTCTTCAGGCTAGTATTCAGGCAGTATTCAGACTAGTATTATAAATGCTTTTTTTAAAAGTAGGTATTTATTTAACACAACGTGTACTATAATGATTTGAATTCGTGTATAGATATTATCTCTAGAATTAAAAATGCTAAGCACTCTTACTGCAGCCTCGCGAATTGCACCTATGCTTATGTCAAATGCGAACGTTTTGAGTGAAATTATTAATACTACGCCACGTCATATAGTGAAAGATATGTGATAATATTTTGAAGGTAATATAGTTATGTCATTTTAGGCTAATATGGAAAAAAAATACACAGCGCTAAAGTGCTATTAACTATAATATTACTATCAATATATTACTTCAACAATAATATTACTATGGATTATGTGTTACATTATTATTATTAAATGCTCAAGTATAGTAAAGAATAAAATGTACGTAGCCAAAAAAAATTAGCCCAATGGAACCAGCTGGTCAATACATAACGAAACTCACCGTAGGTACCTATTATAATTTATAGGAATTATAGATGCTTACCTATTACAATAATTATAATTGCTATTAAAGGTAATGTATAACTATAAAATATGATGTGCCATATATTATAATAAAATAAGAAGTACCTGCACGTATTAAAGAAATTGATAAACTAAAAATGTTTTGTCAAGTCATATAATATCAACGTGGTGATATTATGTGACACTGCTCTTGATTTCGATACACATATTGTACAAAACATAAAAACTATAATATTATTTAATAAAAATGGCATAAATACGGCACCGCCGCATATAATATACACCGTATATACAGTATATTACTTAAGTCTTCGTCGTCGTCCAAAGAGGACAGTCATAACTTATAAATAGGTATACGCGTGTAAGTACACGTCATATCACCTACATACATATTATTTTATATATTATATAATGGGCAATAACACACAGCGTGTGAGATATTAGTATGACGATGACGACGGTTAGGATACCTACGCCGTATTTTGCTACCCGACACGCGTAACGTCGGCGGATTAAGTCCAATGTCAATAACGTTTTCGTCACAACTCGCCAGACCTATGTATGAATAAAATACAAGCGTGTAGTATTGGGACAGACTGTTTGTATTTGTATAATATAATGCCGGTGACAACCGCAGTGCTAATAATATTTATTATATTATCGTTCATCGTTATATCATATAGGGCATAGGTAATACCGAAAATAGAGTTACGTAAACGAAAATAAAGTACACACATTTTTGTCATTTCTTCGTGGACCGTGCGAAAATTCTAAACACGATGGTCCTTTAAAATCAGTGATGCATACTGATTTATATATACAAGGTGATTTACTCTACAGGGTGCAGCTTGTCACCGTTTTTTTTTATTTATTTAAAAATATTCAAATTATTCTGATTTTTAAAATTTGTAAATATACTACCTAAACTAAACATATTTTAAAATTCTCGAGATTTTTCATACTGCTTAAGAAATGTGTTCAGTGTTGATATAAATGAAAGCCACAATATTTTATTGGCAATTATTTCGATGAATCTATTTCAAAATTCGAACGAATAGTTTTCAGTTAGTACAATTTTTATATAGGTACTGTGGTTTTACATAAATATAAAATAAATGTAATATTGGATCTATTGTATATTATACTTCGACCATTTTTAAAAATTATAATATTAATTACTACAATTTTCAATTCTCATATTATATTCTAGAGCCATTATCGTGGACCTATTATACTTAGGTAGTAAGTACATAAAATTAAATAACTCAAAAACTACTCTATTTTTTCTCTAACTACTATTTTGATACGTCAGCATTTTTGGAAAAATAATCCACTAAAAAGTTTGTAGTAGAACGTCCCTCGTTATTATTTGAAAAATAAAGTTTCTATTTCCACCTGACACTTTATTAATAGAACAAAAAATCTTAATAATTTCAAAATATATTTAAAATTTCTGAAAATCAAAATTGGAATAAAAAAGGTGATTAGTATGCTTTGTGAATCATCCAGTAGCTATAAATATATGGCTTCTTATATAATTTTAAGTATTTACTGCTCAAGAAATTTTTGAAAAAAGCCTTTTTTAGAAACTAACAATTATTCCCACATTATCTTAAAATCAAAAACCAAAGTATTTTTCGGTAAACTAAACTATTCTATTAACACCTGCATTTGATAATAACTAATAATATATTATATATTATTTATAGATACTTAACATTTATATGTAAAATAACTATAATGATGAACTTTATCTTAAAACAAATTAAATTATGTTCCCTTATCGTCAAAATTGCAACCTTATGTCGTCGCTTTTTCGACGTTTTTATTATAAAATTTTCATAAATATGCCTTTGTTTAATTAACTCTGCTCTGTCATCACAATTTTGAAAGAATTATATTATTATCTACATACAAAAATAATAATATTGTTCTGAATCAAAAAAAAAATAAGTTTGTATCGCTACAGAACCACTCATCAATTAATGGTATGAAAAGTTCTAGTATTTTAAAATATTATGGTCCGCAAAATAAATATAATAAATGATTTCAAATATCATAGTTTGAATAAATGCATTTTTAAGAATACAAAATGTTAAGGGTGAGGGTTATATCTGAATCACTCTGTATAGTTAAAGGCATAGTAGTTGTATTATACTGGCGCACTGTGAACTATAGTCATAATGTATGCAATTAATACATTTAATAAATGATTTTAAATGAAACTGCTTATTTCTATAATATTATGATATTCGTATGTTGACATCGTAGCTAAACTTCTTATTTAATGTGTAAAAGCTGTGTTTACATCATATAGTTTTATTGTCACGCCCGCAGGCAGTGGTGGTTTTGAGGAGGAGTGGCGATGGTGGCGATTACCCTCACGCAAACTTGGTAAATTCTTTCCAGTATGATAATATTAAAAAACAATAAATTATGACGCTATGAAAAGTAAATATTAAACAAGCTTTAAAACAAAACAATAATAAATCGTAAATATGTTTGGACACTGGACTGTCTTTGGCAATAAAATAAAAACAATTTTTTATGAATATTTTTTTTTATGCGGTACTTAATTTAAGGTACCATCAATTAACGGTACTTAACTAAGAACAACACCTTGAAATTTAGTCAAAAACGTTGTTGCTTGCAGGCATTTTTAATCAAAATAATCTTGCTCTTCGCACTGTATATAAGTATTAAACCATGCGAAGGCCCTTAAATTCGTAAGCCTACAAAGTATATGGTCTTGTTTTTTTGCGTACTGTTATAAAACTATATTTAGGTAATACATTACATATTTTGTAGTTTGTTACTGATATGATATTTTGTTTGCGAATGACTCGCTGTGTGTGTGTACATATTGCAACGAATGCATTTTCCAGTCAAAAGAGTATTGGGTATAGCACAGCATTGGGCGGTAGGGTTTTCTCGAGATAATTAACGACCGGAGGTGAATCATCCAATAGCGTTTTGATAAACGATCGTGGTCAGAAAATCCAACAAGGCGTGAAAGTTGTCGAATCAATACTTTGGTCGTATATTTTTTGTTGTTACCAGTTAACGTTGTGCTGTACTTATATATAGGTGTATATTATTGTTACTATCGATATGTTTTCGCATGACGTTTATACCGAACCACAAATATACCGACTATGTATTACTTTATAGTTACTACTACAGGGTGATCGCATCGTTTTCGTCGTTAATAACCTTGTTCTAAGTATTGTTTTTGAAAATCTCAATAGAAACCGTTTCCACGCTAATAAATTATAAATAATCCATAATCTGTAACTAAACTTGAAAAACAATTTATGTTTTTGCAATTTTTCCATTAAAATGTCAGCACAAGTTGTACCTAAATATTATACATTACAATATTATCACTTCTATATCAAGTATAGAATTCTCAAAATCTAATAGCAAAAAATATGTATTTAAATGTGATGTGTGTCATAATATATAGGTGGTAGAGTATTTGCACATTATGAGTAATATTCCATTAGAGTAGTTTTCATTAACTTTGAAAACAGTGATTATAATTAATTACATTCAAAAAAATGCTTGTGTTCAAAAACGGGTTTAGGTACACGAATAGAGATTATTGGTCAAGATGTTTTGTCTCAAAACGGAAAAGCCGAGAGCCTAAACTGGAAATAGATATTTTTAACACGACTGTTTCATTTTTGAAAATTAATGGACGTTATACGAAGTACATGTGTGCATCTTTTCAATATTTTTTCACAACTATGTAAAGTGTTTTTTTTTTTTTTTTTTTAAAAGTAGGTATGTTCAAAATATTATATAGGTACACATTATATACACTGTAAAACGTAAAACTCGTTCTCGGCCATAATTGTATGAAATATTTTTATACGCGTTCTATGCAAATGAATACCACTTTACGTTTTCGCTTTTCGGTAGGTAACACAAAACCCAAGTACGATTTTGATACGTTCACGATCATAATAAATAACAGTCCGAATGTTACAGTGATAATGATAATAATAATAATAATAATATATGAAGTAATAAACGGTGCAGCAGATGCAGTGATATTGTTTTGACTGCGGTCCAATCGGATTCAACCAAGTATGGACAGGCGCCACATTTTCTTGGGCAACACGCTCGACCAGACGGGTTCGGCAATAGTAGCACCGGCTGAGCCCGTGCGAGAGTACGTGAAAGAAATCCGTTAGACGCGTATTATAAACGAGCAAGCAGACAACTTATATAATAAATGGCATACGCATAGTATATACAGGGTGATTCACCGAACATTCTCCTCCCTGTTTTTTTTATTATTATTATTATACTTTGTTACGCGTTTATTGAAATTCTAGTTTATTTCACTTTATCAACTGCGTATAACCAATACCTCAAAACTATAAGCTATACGACATAAGACTATAAACAATAGTTAATATCTTAAAGACCATCGTTTTTTTCAACTTAGATTTTTTTACACGACATTTATGGAATTGGAATATTTGAAAATGTCAAGCGTACCTATATTTGGAGTATACTTAAATATTCCACGAACTGAAATAATTGAAATGCATGTGTACATTTTAACGATATAACAATATTGGTGATTGCTTGCTTGATCGATCACTCTGTATGTAAACATTTCAATATAGATTGGAAAGTCACCCATTAGGGTCACCCTATATAAATAGGGTGATTCTTTCCACAGTAAACGCACTCATTATTAGGTAGTAGAGATAAATATCAAGGTTTTTTGAAAATATTTGTTTGCACAATTTGAAGTCATTATAAAACAACATTATCGAATAAAAATAAAACTATTTACAATTTGTATCGTTATTATTTTTAAAGTTTTGATATTTTAGAATGACAGAACATACATAACTAATCTTATAGCTAGTTGATCCGAGCCACAATATTTTTTTAGAATTTATTTGTATAAAAACCAAATTTCAAATTTGTTAATTATAAGTTATTTGTTATGAGTATAGCTCACAAAATTTAGGTTCAATTATTCAATACTCCATTGATCTAAAAAGTAAATTTAGGTATACTTGTACAAGTTGAAAGTATACCTACAACTTGTGATGTATAAAATAATAATTAACTAAAATTATATTTTATTTTATTTTACAAAATTCTCAAAATATATTCTTATATTATGAAGTATGAAATTCAACATGTATGTTATTAGCTGTAATTCAATAAAGAAAGAAGTGAAAATGAAAATAATAAAAATTATAAATGTTAAAATGTTTTTTTATAACACGTTTTTTTTATAATGACATAAAATTATGAAAAACAGAAATATTTTCAAAAGTTTTAATACTTTTCGACATTATGAGTATATATACTGTTAAAAGAAACACCCGATATGTTATTTTTGGGTTGAACAATCAATAATTACTAAACCAGGCTTTACGGAAACTATAGAGCGACAAACCACCCCTCACCCACATTTCAATGGAATAAACTCCGAAATCTAAAATTAGTGGTTTCAACTTTTAAGTGAAGTCTTATAAAGACTTACAATTTTTAAGCTTTATTCTGTACAGGTAGACATTGGGGTAGTGCTGTCCATATCTATATGACGTATACTTAAATAATGCACCTATTTATGTTTTGTAAAATATCTGACGAGCAAAACAATTTATAGTAGTGGTCCCGTAGTATTAAATCGTACAATATAATATAAAAAATTAACTTATTTAAAATACTATTGCATCAGAAATACAATTATGTTTTCTATTACTAATAATAACTTGAAAACCAGCAAAATTCTAAGCATAATATTATTTTCACTGCATTTTTAATAATTGTATTCGTATTTTATCATTTTAAACCCAATTTGAAATCAGTAGTATTTTTCCAATATGCAAAGAAAAATTAAATTTTTTATTTTTTTTTCTTGACATTTTATTCTTTTGAAAATATTTTTACAAAATAATTTATATGTAAAAAATGGCCAAATACTTATACAATATATTATAAATCTACTCATATTTCCACTGAAAAAAAATTAGCAAATTATAAAAAAAATATGCAATATAGCCAATAATTACCTATATTATTTTGCGTCTATGTGAGTGAAACCATATGGTTTAAAAACACATAGTCCATAAAATAATTGATAATAGTATTTAACTTTTAAAACCAGGTATTTCTAACCATATTTTATTGTTTTTATCACTCGTACACATACGAAAAGTTTGAAGTTGTAACATAAATACATTCGTAACATTTAATTGGCGTAGATTTATAAGTAAAAAATAAATATGCGTATACCCTTAGGCTAAAATAATAGTACACAATTATTAATCGTGATAAAATAATTGTATCACAGATTTCGGTGGTATTTAAAAAGCACTACAAAAGATTCACGTGTGACATCAGATTTACAATCAAACATTCAATCGGGTCATTCATTTTTCGATTTTCTCAGTTGCTTTTAAAAGCGTTCAGAACCGATAAAATTAAACAAAAAATGTTAACACTCAGTAACATAATAGTATGCCCTCAACAAAATATGTACAATTTTTTGGATGAACCTAGCTCTTCTTACAGACACTGTTCGGACGTATTACATATTGATCCATTCATATGCCTATACGTACAATTCATTAGTGTCACTGTCCAACTAAATGCTAATCCATCTCAGTGGTCCACTGAACCTTTGTCGGTCAATATTATTCAATATAGTACAATATGTACTTTCATTTCAATATTATAATATTATCTCATTTAAAAACAACTGCTTATCCGTTCACAAGATGTTTAGCGGTTGTCAAAGTTTTTAACGTGTATCGTAAATTATTATCATCATATTAGTTGGAATTAATCCAAGAATTCGAAGATTCTGGTTTAGTTGTATATAAACGTTTGGAATATTACTACTATTACCTACGAGAGCGTATTTTTTACTTCACGCATATTATAAGGAAAGAACTCACTTTTACCTAAGCCCAAACAAACTGACCGTAGCTGACCCACGCGGTCACGCATCGCGGTCAATGACCATACATTTGCTCCGAGCGTCTAAATCTCCAGATTTACAATTTTATTTATTTTTTTATGTATTTGTCTACTTATGATAACTACGGCCTACTGCGGGAAAAATATTTTTAACATAGGGGCCAACGATCAAAATAAATATTAGAATTAGTATTTTTAGCTTGTACACATTACAATGATGACAGGAAACAAAATAATTTAATTTACCTAATAAAGTCTGAGTGAACTTTATTGTCATTGAGTAGGTAACTGCTAAATTTGAATTAAATGATAAATCAATTGACATTGCTTCTTCTGTTTTTAAGGATATATATATTATTTGTATGATATATTTATATTTCTAAAATGAATTTGTTTTTATTATAAGTACCTAATACTGTAGGTTGAACTAAAACTAGTTTTTAAAATAATCATTTTAAAAAAACATTATAATAGAATACCTATCAAATAAAATAATTGTTATGAACTAACTTAGATATAAATACTAAAATATCTATCAATACCGACCACATATTTATAATAGAGTAAATAGATTAAAATAAGTTTACAATTTATATTTTTCGAAAATGTCATTGTTCATATAAAATTATATGAAGAAAATTGTCAAGTCTTTACAATTAATATTTTTGAATTACAATAAAATAACTATAAAAGTTATTTATCCGATTTTGGCAAAGTTAGGACTTGAAATGCCTTTAAAAAATAACTCAGACTTCGCATTATCAATATTTTTAATTACTGTAACAACAACTTATGGAGAACGTTGTAAACATTTTTAAGATTTTTAACATAGAAACAAAGTTTTAAAGTGAGTACCTACTGTGAATTTTTTACTTTAAACACAAAAATGATCAATTGTATCGAATTTGCTATCAGAAACCTCAAAAAATATATACTCCTAAACAATATAAGACACACAAAAATAAAAACACATAAATACATAATATTGTAAGACCTATACATTAATCGCTCCGTGCCTCCGTTCATATATAATTTAAAATAGAAATTGTTATTCTTAAATAAATAGTATAGTAGTTATCATTTATTTCATTGGCATTATTATTATTGATAATCATTATTTTTAAAAACAAATGTTATTGTTATTTTTTTATTTGTTATCTTATTGACGCGTTTTATATTATTTTAACGACTGCAGTTAGTTGTGTCATTAAAATAAAATACACTTTTCGAGTCCATTATATTGTCTAAGTTAACAAGTTAATGTATTTAAAAGTCTGTACTTTCAACAAGGATGATTGGAAAAATAATTAAACGTCAAGCTTAGAACAAACGAAAACGTATTTCGTTTTATAATATAATATTTTTACCACAATTGCAATGTAATTTTATTTTAAACGTATTACGTTATATTATTAGATTCGTTGTACGTTTGTACGTTTGTTATAGTTCACATATGAAACATGAAAACATTAAACAAGTAAATCAAATGAAAAATGTATATAACATTATAAGTATATAATAATATGAAAAAGGAGGACGTTTTTTGAACAGAAATTGAGCAACGAAAACTTACGAAACGAATTTACACATCAATTGCTCATCGATTGACACACATTCTCACACACACTTTTGAATACTAACTCATCTGTGGTTTGAATTTTTCTATTTTTTTCTTTCGAATACTACTAATCAAATAGCTATTGATCGAGTTTTGTGGAATTAAATTTCTGTGATAAATATTACACTATTGTATAGGCTGATCCAAGAGGTATCCTACAAAATTCTGCATGATCAAAACATAGTATGTATAAATATTAAATACAGGTAGGTACGTAGAAGATAGAGCTTGACGTTATAAATTTTAAATAGTTGTTTGTATATTTTTTTCCCCGCCAAAACGTGCCAAAACTCGGAGTGTATCGTTTTCATCGCGTCCAGGAATTTTTTTTTTTAATAACATACGTATACCAGATACCTATAGGTAGTACACTTATCTCGTGCGTCCAACCCACTCGGTGGTTACAATTACTGGTGCTCACCGCGTACACGATGATTGTAATAATAATAACAGTCTCTCGAGTTGTAGTCTCGTAATAATAATCATACACTATACGTATTAATAATAGAGGTAGGTACCACGGTAGGTCGATAAATGTATTATTTACATAATGTTATATATTACACACCTATCATCGGCTACTTACCAAATATAATTTGTTGCATTTCATTTGCGCGCGCAAACGTCAGACGGCGCGAATCCGATTTTCAGACGGACAGCGGTCGGCGCTGACGATTTTCTTTATCGTCCAGCGTGTCAACAGGTCAGTTAGGTAACCTAACCCCGCGTCGTACGAGTTTTCGCCGGGTCGGACAAACACGGTCGGTCGGACTTCCGGTCGGTGATTAGTGTGTTATGCGGACACACGACCGCCGTCGGCGACGACGGATGGACCAGCTGCCTGTTACGCGAGCAAGCACCGTCGTTATATATTATTTATGTAATCTTGTTTATATTATTACACCGCGGTACCGGTATTCGGTAAAGAAGTCGCGTATTGAGGGCGATGAATTCGCGTCGAAAGGGAAACGACGACAGATCGACGGATTAAAAGTGCGAGAAAATCGCGGGAAAAAAATTCGATTGAGGAGAGAGATTGCAGGCGGTGGCGGCGGGACGGACGACGGAAACGAAAACGAAAATCTCGTCGAGCGATTATTACAACCGTCGTGATGCCATGTGTCATGTGCGCGCGATATTTATGATAATATTAATATTATATTCGTATCGAAATAATATATTATATTATTATTATTATTAAGACGAAAATAACAACACCTATCTCGGTGTCGATATATTATTATACAGCGATGTAGTTATCTCGGTCGGACGGACGGACGGACACAGCGGCGGCACACGTGCTGAGGACAGTCGTCGGATCGATTGCGATCGCTCGTTTCCTGCTGTAAGCTGTTGTAGTAGGTAGTGCGTTCGCGACGTGAAATTCGGACGACGACGATACGGCTATTACAGCGATAATGTGGATCGGAGCGAACAGCGAATGTCGGAGGAGTTTTCATTGAACCTTTAGCCGACAGACTGAATCCGGTGTTGACGACGAAATTTCGAACTGCGGTCACACGTCGCGGTGGCAATGCATGCCAATGCATTTTGACCTTCGTCAAATGGCCGGGAGAGAGGGACCGCTGCAGATACTATTATAGGTACCTGCTTCAATAAAGTAGGTACATTATTGGCTCTTTTGATACCATGTAGGTACGCGAGCACGCGGGTCCGCACAATATTATAATAATTATTATTGTTGTCGTTATATTATCATTGTTTTTTTTTTTATTTATAAACGCAGTAATTTTGTTTTTCTCGTGCCGAATCGATGACAATAATATAATATTACGGTGACCGGTCGTCGTCGATGGCTCGATCAGCAAACGCCCGCGACTGCGGAACGCACGCGCACGTGTACCTATATAATAATATAAATTTCAGTGGGGCGGATAAAAAAATAAATTATGTTCAATAAAATTGTCAGCGTCTGCTATCGCGTATTACCTATGTGTGTTTGTATAATATTATTGCGCTGGACGCCGTGACAGATAAGAATAATAATGTAATAACAATTTTATTTCGTTTTGCCGTAGTAGGTACAACAGGTATTATTATTATCCGATGCAGAAGTATAATAACAGTAATGCGACGGGGATAGGCCCACAGACGTCACCGCCGTGTCCGGGCCGAAACGCGTGCCACTGTTTTATAATACACATACCTACTGACATACTTGTTGAAAAACACGCGTAATTTTTAAATGTTTTCTTAATAAGTGTTCAAATACTTTCAGTTATTTACTCGTCAAAATCGAATTTTTGTCGAGATGAGATTTCTTTATTTTTTTTTGTTCATACACTTTTTTGTAATTATTGAGTGGATACGATCAACAGATAAATCCCCATTAAATAGATTACACCGAACAATATTATGCTGGATATTGTTCATTATATTTTGTGTTTTTAAATTAGCCACCAAATATTAACCAAGCATTCAAATACTTGACAACTGAAAAATATATGTCTACTAACGGTATGGTAATATTATTAATTATATATAATTATCATCATGTGTACAAACGTTGCCGGAGTCGATATATAGATTTTGGGAGCCGTTCGTCCCAATTTATAGTGTGTGATATAATATTATAATTTATAATATATGCGCCAACGGAGGGCGTATATTCGTACAATGGGAAACGTATATTATTATTGTTATTACATAGGTGCATCTCATATAAAATACAATTTACGAATATAGGACAATATTGGTACCACTAGAACGGCGTGGACCTCTATCGTGTGTGTATTAGGTACCTATGCGAAACATTAAGTTGAGGTAAGTCTAATCTCAACGTAAAGTTATAACTCAGACTTATAACTTATAAGCTATAGTACATAATTAACTATAATCATGTAACTTCAGACATTTATAAAACAAAATCATACTTAATTCAGTTAAAAAAGTTGATTTACTCATGCCCAATTTATTGATAATTTAATTTCTGCCTGATTTATTCACATGTACATAGTGATTTTTGCAACATTAACGTTTTTTGAATAACAACTAGCCTTTTCACAAAATATAAAATAATCTTATATTTTAGGATGGTGTATTATATATACAGCGTGATTACACAATTAAGATATAGGTAGTGGTTATAGCGATGACTATTAACATGGTTTAAAGCTATACATATATTATATTTCAAATCAGCCGAGAAAAATTAAGAAATTACAACAATAGTCATCATTTAAACTCTATAGTTAAGTTATTAAGTTAATTTTAAAAAACTAACTAACTAATTAGTCCTTTTAAGAAGTTAATACCCCCTTCCCCCTTTGATTATGATATCATTCTGCAGGTTTAGGAACGTGTCATGTTAACGTTTATATTGCGCACTGCAAACATACAATAATAATGATATATAATATTGTAACTTGCGTAATAACATAATATAAAATAAAAAGTATCGGTACGGTTGATTTTTTTATCGAAAAATGAAATGCAAATCCCGACGACTCACCACGTTACAAAACGCGTCAGCAGGTATCGCAATTAATAATAATAATCACGTACCTACGTGGAATAGCCAATAGCAATAGGTATATAATATTTATATATATATATAGGTTATGGGTATAACTACGCGTGGTTATAAGGTATTAGGTACATCTGCGCCGCGGCTCTGATGACGACTGACGATTTACGGCCGCACATAAACTGCAATATTATTATATATTATTATGTCATGATTTACTTATAATGTTATAGATACAATATTAAAATATGATCGACGAAGACGTCGCGAGACCTCCGTGCAATGATTGCGATGACTGATGACCGGTCGTCCGACATAAACATACACGATACACATAATATTATTATTTTAATGTATGGTATTAACTTTTTAAGATTTCGTAAAATATTTCGTTACGACAAATAATCAAATACCTAATTTAAATTTAAAACTAAATTGCATACTTTTGTCACATATCAAAAAAATCACTGAGACTTGACTCAAGCCAACACTATATTATATATTCTGTGATACAAGCGATATAATATAAATCATTGCAGTTTTTTTTTTTGTATATGCAACTTAATACAGGTATAGTCAAAATATAATATTGTGTAACTGTACTAGGTCTTAAAATTTCTTTAAAATATTTCGTTTTGACGAATAATCAAATAATTTAAATTTAAGTTTGGAACTGGATTAGGTATTTTTATCATAATAATAAGTATTATAAGATATTATACAAGTTACTGCAGTATTTACATGTTTATGAAACTTGATCAAGGCAATCATTTTAGCAAAAAGTCAAAATAGATTGTGTAGACGTGTAGTCTAGTATACATGGTGTATAAGTCAAATATATTTTTGTTTTTATCATAATATTGCAAGACAGATTAAACATCAAATTAGCCTTCCTACTGAAAATAGTGATTTTATGGAGTTAGTTTAATTTGTTTTTCATTTTTTACATTAGAAAAAACGTTTATTATGAGTTATAAAATCTATATACGATTCATTCAATAGGTAATTTTGAGAAAATATATAAAATTATAGGTAGTGAAATGGTTTGTAGGAAGACTCTCGACTGAGTAGCCTTGACATGGAACTTGAATTAATATATATCCAAGATTTATTACTATACACAGCAAAATCACATTCTTATATTGCGTGATTTTGAGTTTTATAACGTGCCTATTTCTAATTTTTAAAAATAATGTTATGAATTTATTCTATAGTTAGAAAATAAATAAAACTAACTGCTAAACAAAGATAATTATATTTTCTTAATTATTTAGAATAATTTTTGACAAAAAACCTAATGTTTGGAAAAATATTATTTTATTGTAATTTTGATGTATTTATTTTTCTGTGTCTACTGTCTATACACAAAAATAAAATATTTCCTTTAAAAATTTTATGTCATTACTATATTAGTATTACCTACTTACTACATTGTATAGGTATTCAAATCCCGTACCTAACAAAATATTAATATTTCATTTGTAGGTACTCGTATATGTTTCGTATTATGTATTTATGTGTACTATTTAAACAAATATTATTTAGGTATATAAGTAGGTATCTACTTCATTTACTTAATGTAACAACTCTAAAGGGCCTAGGTAAAGATTTTTGAATTTGGTTATTAGATCACGGCTATAAAATATAATATAATATAATGGCGGTTATTTAAAATATAATATTATGTTAAACGATAAGAGATAAATAAACGCATTCATTTCATACTCCCCAAAAAATGCAAATTTAATATTTCACTCATAACCCTAACTATGCATTTTATAAATAACCTACGTAGCTCGAGAAGGCTGTACATTATAAGAAATTGCGTAATATATTCGTTACTATAAAAAAAATAGTTGTTTACAAAATATATTAATTTTCTGATAAGACCTGCTGCACTATGATGCAGTTCTCACCGTCAAACATATTCTAACAATTATTTAACAAACGATTTAAAAATTAAAAGTGGCACGTATTATTTTATATAGTTATTGTGGTCTTGTTGTTCTACTGTACGACGAAAGTTAAATATTCCAAACAACTTCTTTTAGAAAAACAATACAGCGTGTATATAATATTATCGTAGTCTTTCGCAATAACAGACAAAGTAATTTTAGCCCAAAAATAAACTCGATGATTCGCACTAAACATCACATAATTTTGTCACTAGTTAGTAATTTATATTTTACTTGAAATTTAATAAGTAATTTCAATAATATTTTTTTTTCCAAAAATTATCATATTCTTTACCCCCACAGTTTCATGTTTCAACATTCTAAGAAGCATTATCTCAAAATTAATGTAATAAACCATTAAGCATTAAACAAAAAGCACCACGAGGAGTCGTCTTCAATTACTCTCCAAAAATATCACCCGTCGGGTCCTCAATCCTATATATACCATTGCATACGAGACACTGACCGCCACTAGTTGGATAGGCTTTTAAGTAGTCTTTCTTGTTATTTTAAAAGTTGTAAAAATAATAATACGATTTTAAATTAAAATTATACTATAATAATTTTTATCTAATTTGTATCCTCTTATCTAATAGATAGTATAGTATTTAATAGTTTTAATATAAGATATTGTTATAAGTGTTATTAAACTTAAAAAATATGCTTTGAAAACTTTTAAAAAGTATTTGTATTTATATTTAAATACTTTTAAAATAAAGTATTTGATTACGTATTTTAAACATAAATTACCTACACCAATTATTAAAATACGTACCTATACTGAATACATCTGAAAAGCATTCTTAACAAGACTGTAATTTGGTAAACATTTAATCATAATAATATTATAATCAATTTGTATAGCGTGTAAGATCGTTTTCTGGCAATAATATCATGATTATAAAGTATTAAATCAACATGCAGTACACGAGACAGCTTGCAAATTGATCAAAAACATCCAACAGTAATATATATTTCGTTAAAATGTCAATTTTCCAATTGTTGATATAGGTATATACTTATTACCTACAAACCCTTTAAAAATCGTTACTTCTGAGCCACTGGACGAAGAGTCTTTCATGTTACACGTCAGAAACAACAATGACAAATAGATAGGGTAAATTGTGTTTATTTTAAAAGTCAGCTATACCTACAGGAAAACATAAATAAACACATAACTATTTCCATACTAAGGCGTAACATTCGGTTAAAATTTAAAATTTAAAATGTATTATATTATTATTGTAAACATTTAATATAATTTAATTTTTCAATAAAACACATTAAAAATGATGTGGCTACAGGGTAAGTATGTTTTCTAACAATTTGAAAAAAAAACCACCAGTGACTAACATAAGTATTATATTATAGTAAAGACCAAATCGGAAGTCTTTGGACTACGGTCATAAGAAAAGAAAACCATTATAATTAATAAGATATATTATTAACAGACCATAGTTTACTTACAAATGCGATGGTAAATTATATGACCCTTCTCCGATCACGCTATAGGTAAATATATTATAAATTTAACGATTGTTATCTTTGTAATGTTTAGAGCAATAACTATATATTATAATATAATAATGACTGTTTGGTTGGTTTTCTTTTTACATTTCTGGTCGAAGTACAAACCCGTCGCCGGCTACTATGGAGGGTGGTGATCCACCCATTATTTACCCTTAACAAATACGCACACCGGTTAAACACATTTTTTTTCATTATCTTAATCATAATACCTATAGTATCAATAATAAATTCTAAGTTTTCACTCGAATTATTGACGTAAGTCGATGTCTGTTATCAAGTCAATAAAAAATTTCGACTGCACCGAATTTTACGGTACAATTTGTATAGTGAATAGTATATTTGTTTAGTGTAGATTCACATATCCGATATCCCGATAGCCAAACGCTCAAATTATATACCATCAAAAATATTAAAATCTGTCCACATATTATACGTACCTATTGGATTTTCAATTTTCATAACGTCGATATGTAAACTATATTATAATATTGAAAAATTAGGTAGGTACTTGCAATACTATATTATGTTATTTCAAATTATATGTTATATACGTATTTTAAGTTTTTAAATTTTTCAAATATTTCAATAATTATAATACCTAAACTTATAAGCCTAAAAAGTTTAATTTTAAATCATATTGGAAAATTGTTAACTATAGGTACTATATTGTATATAGCTATATAGCTATATAATCCACCTACTCCCTACTTCTTTAACTCCTCCAAACGCTCTAGGTGGAGACATAGTCATTCAAAAAGTCATGATATTTGCACACAAGATGTTAAACATTTGATATGTTTATAAGTTTTGGACCATAATATTTTTACCGTCATATTTCAGTTTGAATACCTAAAAATAAAACGATATCGTTATGGGTTCTTGAAGTTCGTCTAAATTAGTTTCCGGTTTTTGAATTTGTGATATAATATAACCACTGCAGACTTTCAGTATTTTTCCCTACAGGGAGTTTTTTGTTATTTAATTTACAAACTTAAAAAAAAAAGCAAATATATCATATTCAATTGTATGAATTTAAAAAAAAATAAATTATTGCAGTTTGATTTTATTATAATTAAGTTGATTATTTTAAGAGACTACCTCATTAATATGCGTTTGATTGAGAGTTGAAATTTATTTTTCAATAATAGGTATAAAAATTAACAATACCAAATAAATATTATTTAAATACATTTTATTTTCGAAAGTATGAAAAAAACCAACCGATGACTGTTAAAACATTTTAATCATTAAGAATATACCACGAATAACTCCACATATTTTTTGAAAGAAGCATCTTGAAACGTTAGACTTTACAGTATAGACAGTTGACTTTCTGAATTAAAAAAAAGGTGTTATTATAACTAAATAATAATTCACTTAATATCGATATAATCGTATACACCTAATAATTACAATGTATACGTAACATTGCAAATTATTCTAATTTATTTGATAACTCGATTTATATGTTTGTGTGTGTTTACTGTTTATATTTTATATATTGTATAATATCGAGGTGTATTTTGTTGCAGCGTTCACGTTGATTGGGGTTGTACATTATTAACGTAAAAATGATTGGTGGCGGGCCAACCGAACTGGGTCAAAAGTGTTGATGATCATACAGAGTGGGAACACATATTATACACTCGTATGATATATTTGATAACACGCCACGATAAAATACTACAACATATTACAATATCACACTTAACAGTTTAAATTAAATCGATATAAGACCCTCACGAGCTGTTATCATGCACCTTAATTATAGGTATACCACGTGATCTCCTATACAGGAAATCGAATGTTTCAAAGTTTTCCATACGTAATTCTTTTATCGATGTAGGAATCCTGTAGAAGTGTAGAACTAATGTGAATACAGTATCGTCAATCTCACGTTCGACTTCTTATTATTATTACTGACTTTATATAAACATAACTGTACCTATGCATTATCTGACATTATATAACATTATGTATATTTTATGATATAGGTACTATGTATACCTGTCCATCTATATCTCAGTTGGAAACCCGAATTGACACATTAAACTCTGCCTCGGAGTTATTAAAATCCCGTTTATAGCTTATAGTTATTATCTAACGGTCGAGTGATGCTTCCGATTTACGAAGGGTTGATCATGGACCTGAACGAGTGAGACGAAAGTTAGGTACTCGAAATGCTTTTTAAACTGTGAACTCCTGACAGCAAGTACACTCTACTTTATCTGAATATTTCATGTCAGTCGCAACTCGCATTCACCCTTTTGTTGTGTGTATCACAGCAGCATGTCCTAAGGCTGTTTGACGGATCTTTAAAATTCTTTGAACACAAACTCTGTGATGTGTTTTCTTTCGGACGCATACTCATTGCATTTCATAAGTTTTCAGTGTGACTGAAGTACCCGTTACTTTGAATTACAGCGTATTCGCGAATAAAATTAATACACCCGGTTTTATGAAATATTTAGAGAAATTTGTTATGCATAAATTTCAACTTAAACTTAATTATATGTCTATTACCTTGTACGTATGCGGCGTATGAAAGCCAAAAATTAAAAAAGTATAAATCGTTCAAAATAAATTATGAGTAACGTGCTCTTTTATTTAGTAAATGAATCATTACACACTGGTTCCCAACTTATACAATGTGTTCCAGGGGGAAGTGATCGGCCGACGGCATATGAAAGTATACCAAAACTAATGAGAGTAACATTTAAGGAAGGAGTCTAAGTTTTTTATTTTTTAAGTTATGGAAAATTTACCAAAATTTTTTATCAAAATGTATTAAAGTAAATCACGTATTACTCCAAATAATTTAGTATTACGAGTATTATACGTACTATACAGGTTACTTTCATAATTATAATTTGCACATTTCTGGTTTAATTGCATACCTATGTTGGCTGATGGGAAAATTTTTAAATAGCTTTAAAATAAAAATAAATTAAGTCAACATTTTGAAAAATTTTGCAGATACATAATGAAATGCGTAGCAGGTTAGGTTATGTCAAAAAAGTTAAATTTCCCACAGCTTAAAAATAAAAAACTTCCTCCTTAAACGTTATTCTTCATTATTTTTGGTATGCTTTCATATGCCGTCGGCCGGTCACTTCCCCCTGGATCACATTGTATATTATGGGTTTAGAAATTTAAATAAATATTAGACAACGTTAGACCCAGGAGTTATTTTTACTAGACTACTCTTAAATAAAAACGAGAAAATAAGCATTATGTTAACATTTGAATTTGAGCTTCTGAGGTCATAGTAGAGCCTTTTTGAACCAAGGTTTTGGTATGACGCAATTAACCAATTCGCTATACAAACCTAAGCCTCAAAAAGTTCAAATTTAGAGTGGATCTACGATTACGACATAATTAGTTCTTATCAGACCACTAGGAATAATAATTTATTTTCAATATATTAATGTAGGTATCTATTTATTTTAATAAATAAATAATAATTCATTATTGTAATAATTATAAATTAATTATTTTTTAATGATTAAACAAAATATACAACATTCATGTGGAAAAACAGTGGTAAATACTGGTAATGGTTTAATCACAAGGTACAATATCTACTATAGTGTTCATAAATTAACAGAAAAAGATTGGTTAGAGGTTAATGTTACTGCCTCGAAAAAACTGTTCCGCCACAGGCTCCGCTAACTTTAAACTTAGTCATTGTGTTTTTATGTGATTTGTACATATTAAGTTTGCTTTGATGTAATTCAGCAGCCTGGGGAAACAGTGCTCCGTTTCAGTAACTCCGAAACTTCGAGATTAGTTTTGGGCATTTTTTTATTAAACCATTACATTACCCACCATATTCGCTGGTATAATGAACAACGAAAAATGTATCACATTTATAAAACCAACAACTTTATTGATGCTATAGTCGTGATGGCAATGAAAACAGTGAAGTACAAGGTATTCGTATAGATATATGTAAAATATATGATATAATTATTCACGAGGTTATAATATTGCATGTACATAATTATAATAATATGCAATTAAATTAAAATGTTTGATTATACTTGCTTTTAGGCACTTATTGTTTTGTCGTCCACATTATACATTGAAGAGTATTACCTAGTGTTTATCATTGAAGTAAAATAGCATAGTAAATAGCATAACATATTATAGGTAGGTTTGAAATATTCTGACACGGTTGATTTTACTATGATATATTTGTTTTCACGCTTAGGAGCAATAAAAATGCTTCAAACTTTGAGGGGTGGTTTTTGGTAACAAATCAGATATACTTGGGGCTTTAATGATTATTATTATTATTATTTTTTTTTTTTTTTTTTTTTGGGGGGGGGGGTGATCAATAAATTTTTTATACAATTAACATATTATCACCGTTTTACGCTAAGTCGATATTTATTATATGCATTGGCTTGGAATAACTATATAATATATTAACATACAAATTATAACCATTTTCTTTTGAGCAAAAATAAGTTTAACTTACCGTATTACTCATATTAACATAAATACCTAAATTAAAAAATACCTTAGAAATAGAGGCTAACATTACATCTACACTTAGAATCGTTTTTCGTATCCAATGATTTATCGTTGAATTAATATTTTAATAATATGCATAATAATATGCTGTTGGCCATATGGAAAATTAGTACCTTATGTACCTACTATATAGTAGTTCGCAAATGGGCTATCCCATTGTAAAGAGTCTAGTCTTTTCTAAGACTAATTTTCCATATGGCCTACGACACACACATGGAAAGATAATTACTATCGATTTATGAAGATTGGCTGGTAATGATCCAATAGTGCA
The DNA here is from genome assembly GCA_027563435.1 of Nasonovia ribisnigri. NCBI lineage: Eukaryota > Metazoa > Arthropoda > Insecta > Hemiptera > Aphididae > Nasonovia > Nasonovia ribisnigri. Next base: position 437,869 of record JANEHU010004672.1, on the reverse strand, counting down.
CAATAATGACCATTATAATATAATATAATATGTACTAACCTAACCTAACATAACCTGGAATTTTAGTGATCAAAGAATCTCTATATCTATATCATATTCTAGATTAAATACATTTTCTTAATAAATTATTTCTAAACGTCCCAATGGCCAATGGGAAGTGGTGGTCTGGATCAGAGGACCCCCCTCTAGTTGTGCCATTAGGTCATATTGTCCATTTTCTTGTTGGCAATAGAGTTTACCGCCGACGAAGGTGGACTCCCTGGTGGCCTGAAATATATTTTCAACCTCGAATTGTTTTCGCTGCTGCAATATTCCTAGGGTTCGTGCTGTTAAATGTTTTTTTTTTTTTTTAATATATTAATTGTAAGTTTCTGTGGACACTTTAGTATGGTTGCACAGTGAATTAAAATATATAAGTACACGTACTGTACAGAACTGTTCAATCATTTTCGAAGACCATACCATTTAAACTAAAAATATTATCAGTATCGTAAAAATTACGCATTGTTTTTGAAAAGAATATATTACGTACTGACGGGATTAACTATAAACAACATTTTGATTTAAATAATGGCAATAAATTACAGCAGTTAAAGGCAATAAACGAATCAATGGTTTTTTAACATATTTACAATTACTTTTATGACTTCCTGATGAGCATTATTTTATGACTTTGTTTGAACCCGTACACAATTAATATAATATCATGATTAAACAGTATATGATCGACACACGAAACTATGAAAGTATTGAACAGACGTGACTGTACGTTTTACATTGTCATTAGATTAATATATAATAGATTATTGACACTACAGGTGACACGTTGTTGAAAAAAGGCCGTGCAACTATAATTAAACAGAAGTCTTCATCGGTTTCTATGGGAAATAAATAATTTAAATTGCCTCGTTGCTCACAAGTATTTAAAAACAATTATATCGACTGCTTGTAGTGGATAATCTATTATTATATTACATTTATAATTATTACCCGGCTTCGCCCGAGTGAAAAAATGTGTGTATATACCTCAACAATTCCCGTTTACAATATCTTTCCGAAAAATATCTTAGACTTATAATATAATATAATAGGTACCGCAAAAATTGCTAGCCTCAATAGGGTAGCATTTATATAAGGTCTACGTTGATCATTGAGATAAGTCAGTCTGGAGATGTTCGATTATATTATATTATTATGGCCATCCCGCCTGGCTTTTCTCGTGAGACACGCTTGTTATTATGCGATCAGTATATTATTTACAAGTAGGTAGGTGGATTGTAGACCCCGAAAGTGCGTCCTTAAATACAAATGTTTTATTAAATCGTTGTTTATGATGATGCACATAGAGTCCCGAGACAACAGTCGAAAAGTTAGACCATTTTTACCATTGTTGCCTTTTTTACTAATTTATATGGTTTTGACCAAATATAATATAGGTACAGGTCTAAAATTAAACTCAATCATAACTAGAAGCAACATTACAATAAATAAAAATATATTATAATACAGATGGCACCTCTGTTGTATTTTTGCCTTCTAGATTTCCTACTTTTCCGGTTTATTTTCCTAAAACTGTCTTTTATACAAACCGTGTCCTTACATTTATGACCACAACAAAAAAAAAGTGGGTAAATGGGTGTCACTCTGCTTTACAGTAGGTTACCAGTGAGTTACTGTAATGGATGATGTTAAATTTTAAATTCAATGATATACGCAGACGATCAGTCAGCCTATGATATTATTAATAAGTCTATTTGATGATATTATTGTGAATAAAGTAATTTATATAACTATTTACGTGGAACCTTGTTTTAAATATTCATTCTTTAGCTTTAAAAGTTGAACATTTTATATTTTTTAACTATATAAGATAATTTTTAAAATTTAAATTTGATACATTTTGTCAACATTTGAACTTTAAATGCATATAAAAAAAATTTGTATGAGTTTTTAATATTTTTCAACTGCTATTGTAAAAATATATAAAGATCCTTGTATAACAAAAAATAAAATTTTATCAACAAATTTTATAGAAAAAAAAATAAAAAAATTCCTCGTAAACAGTACAAAACGAGCCCGGAAAAAAATTTTGATTGTTCAACAGCTTTTGGATGTAACTGTGGAAGCAATGTCTTTATAAATTTAATGTAAATTATTTTATATTTTAATGTATATAGCTATCTCGACTGGCGTCGTTAGTGAGATTTACAGCAGTATATATTATCAGGGAGGCAATATATCTGCGGTAGATCGCGGACCCCGTGCTGTTTGTACGTATGTGTCTGAATCTAAAGTATCAAAGTTATACCAAGTTTGTCGTTTTTGCTTAATTCAACCTACGGTGGGTTAATATAATCAATTAATACAAAACCCTAACCTAACCGTACAAAAATCCGATGAAAAAAAAAAAAATCAAACATCCGTATGTATAGATAAAGAAGACAAATAAGCAGTGGAAAAATTTAGTCCACTGAAACCGTAGTTCGAACTTGAGACTTCTGTACTAAAATACATAAAAGTACCACTGCGCCAACAAGCTTATTGCTTCAATAAAATAATTATTATTACTAAAACGAAAGCAACCATTTACAAAAAAAAAAATGTCCATCGTACATTTCATAATCCCTGTTTGAGCAACTCCCCGGGTTGGAATTTACCCTTTTTAAATAAATCTATCTTCTTGGCAGATGGTATTTTGCGCCAATTTTATTACTTGTAATTTGCGCCACCAATAGGTATATTTAAACGCGTATGTAATTTGCGCCAAAATATAAAAATAAAATATGTATTTTGCGCCACATCTATAAATTAATTTCGGTAATTTGTGCCACAACAAAAAACAAAATGAAACATGTAATCTGCGGCACACTTTCAACTTTAATTGTTGGAATTTACCAGCAGAAAAATTTACTCATATCACATCGGAAATACAAACGCATGTCAAGTATGATATTATTGTGTTCTACTAATAATAATTATAGTGGAGACGAGATCGATTATGTTTAATATAATAAAAATTATCAATTGGCTAAATATCGAACAACATTGAACAGTAGTATCGTAATACTTACAGTTAGTCCGATATTAATCGGAGGTGCATTTATATTTCATAATATTTGACATTTCAAAATTACGTAAAAGTATAAGTAATGGATACAAATCTCGGTGAATTCATTAAAAGTGCTAGAGACAAAGATTTATTATTATTTAAAAATTGTAGGTATCAAAAAGTTCATGAATCTAAAAATTGTTCACTACGATAGCGTTTTGGTGTCAGAACTTGAACTGAAAAAGTGTACACATCTTAAGAAAATATTGTACAAATAGTTGAAATTGTAAATGAACATAACGGGCATGATCAACCAAATATACACAGAAAAATATATTCAAATAGATGTAAAAGGATGTAAGAGAAAAGCTATGGAAAATCTGTACACTAAACCAAGTAAGATAACACGAAGAGAAATTTCTAAAAATTATTATTTTATCTGCAACAATAAACTGAATTTTTTATTATTTAGACAATTTTTTTCTGGACAGATGGCGCCACTTTTGTATTTTCGACATCCAGACTTTTCCTACTTTTCTGGTGGATTTTTCTAAAATTGTCTTAAATATGAATCTTTTTCTGATAATTACGAACGGAACGAAAAAATAATTAGCGAAATCGGTTCATCCGTTCACGCATGATGCCGTGACCAAGAGTGATTAATTTTTATATATAGAGATAATTATATGTAAAAGACAATATCGATCAGTTAAAACGAATAATTGATAATAATGTTGTGTTTCAGATATTGAGTTCTTACATTAAGATTAATTTGTAATAATTGACAATTTTATGCATGCTTGTAGGTACAGTTGTACCTGATCTGCCCGTGCAACCAATGAACTATTGAAAGACAAAAAAAATATTACTACTTTCTACTATTATTATTGTAATTTTCAACCAAATGCAATCATTCATGAACATTATACGATAGTTAAAACTATAAAAAGCGGGGTGGAGTATGCAATGGTTTTAGAAGTCTGTCCATCGGCACTTCGGTCCTCGTACAGGATAGTGTATTATTGCAGTATTAGATTTGAATGCAATGATTGCATTCGATAAAAAAAATTCTGAGCGGAGTATCAGTGTATCAGTGTATAGAAATTATAGTAGAAATTTTGTTTACAGGATATAAAAAAAATAAATACCATTGCAAAACCACAAGCTTTCTCGCTCCGCTTGGAATCTAAAATACTACATGCTAGATTAGATTTTACTTTTTTCAAGGCGTAATAAAATAATAAAAATAAGCAAAATACTTGATCGTTCAACGCGGGTGTAGAAAATAATAAATTAGCTACGACGTATAGTTTGCATCTTTACGATATTGTTTTTATGCAACGGATAAGCATTATTATTATTATTATTTAGTACACTTTACAGTAGACTTCTTATGACAGTATTGAACAAATTCCCCTTCAATCATTTCTTCGCTTCAAAAGGTTGGCTATGTAGCTATGTCATTCACCAAGATCTAATCTCTGGACCAAATGTCGTCAAATTCAGTTCAGTGGTTTAGGGGTGAAAGCGTTACATACAGACAGAGTTACTTTCACACTTATAATATTTAGTAGGGATAGGGATCAATGGTCGGTTACCTGACCTGTATACGGGGTGTATACGCGACCATCAGACCGTAAAAAAATATTAAATCCCACACACACACTCATACTCACTTGTGCGCTCAGTTCAAGGGCCCAGACACCAGACACCCGAATTAACCACTTTGTCGTGCCACTCATACGACTGTACTTATGTCAAAACCTGTACTGCACCGAAGAGAGTCGCTGCGCACACGTGACACGTACCATATTATTATACGAAATGATTCTTATATTGAAGATGTCCCTTAACTAGAACCTATAGCTTCGGTAATGGTTGAATTAGAACCAATACCAGTTATACCACTTATATATCTGTTAATTATTATATTAATCGCATGATGTATTTCGCCGTGGGTCAAAAACCATTCATTTAGTCGAATTGTGATCATCCTTCGCCATAGGACGACAATCGGTGATTGACACATCGACTTTAGTTAAAATTGAATTTCAATAAATTATGTAGCCACAGATTGTATTGTGACAGATGTTCTACTGCAGTACACATACGATGGTGAAATAAAAAAGTTATATGAAATATTGACGTAAAGTGTCCCACTACAAAATAATCACACTACCTACCAATAAACTATGTTACGGATAATATCGAGTTTCCGAGTAGGGGTTACGTTGACATTATACCGGGTTATGTTTACAAATTTACTAAATAGTGACTTCTGCGGTATCTTTGGATGAAAATAAATATTTGATTATCTTTCCGGTCAAATAAAATATTTGGACTTCGTTTTCTCAGAATTTTTATGTTTGTAGATACTTTTTATATTTTGTCTACTTAAAATAAATTCAATGTAAATTTCGTTTTCCGTTAATGGTTCGTCACTTTAACTTCAAACCACCAAATTATATTGGTAAATTAAAATGCTGTAAATAATTTTATTAGTAGTTTAAGGTACTACCAAAACATAAGTCATGCAATTTAAGGTACATAAAAATCCCAGTACTTCTGCCTCATCAAATATCATATGTCAATTCTTGGGAATGGGTTTGGATGTATATTATGGTACCAATTTGGATGTAGCCATTTTTTGCTTAAGCCCCGTCCACACCAAAGAAAAATTTGTCGGAAACACGTGTTTCCAACATTGTCGTCGACAATGTTTCCGATTTCCGCTCATAAGCGGTAACATAAATATTTGTCGACGACAATGTCATAAACTTATGTTTCCTACAAATGTTTCTTGGTCTGGACCAGGCTTTACATTACTAATGTCAATTTAAAATTTTTCACTGGCGTGGTAGTGCTTATTAAAATTGATAATATGTTTTGAAATTTGTTAGTGTGTAATATATTGTATTTGTGTACACGAATAATTGTACAACAATAATGTTGAGTTATATTATAGTTATAAGTTATGTTTAAATTGTATAAGCAGGTATCATAATATTATGTTATCTAGTAATAATAGTAATAATCAAATAACCAATGTTTCGGTAAGTAGATAACTTAAACAGTAAAATATTACACACAATGTATAGGTAAGTACATAAATGTTGTTTAATTATTTTTTTTTTTGTTTTTTTTTTTCTCCAACAAATATTTCCGACCGTTAAATAAACAAAATTATTATCATATTTTATAATAATTATTATTGTTTTAATATTATATATACTTATTGAGACGAGACAAAATAAAGGTGAAGAAAACCCCCACACATTATAGTTAATATTGTTTACAGAACACACACATTACACGCACATAAATATTAGACACATTAAGCATAATATTATATATTTTTCATTGATAAATATTATACAAACTACAAAGTCCACGCTCATCAATCCGATATGTGACAATAACATAATCATTAGGACATACCAAATTCGATGGACAAAATGCTACCGACAAACTATCTTATTTTCAGAAAAGCCAAAAAATGGTTTTGAGGTTTTATTATAAGTTATAACATTAACTTCGTTATGATAGATTCTCTTATAATCAAAAAATGTAATAATTATTTTATTTTCCATCGTTTATTAGCATGTACCTTCTTAGGAATAATTTATTAGTGTTTGTGCTAATTTAACTTAAATTATATTTTAAGTTTAAATTGTGTAGACACTTACTATTTGTATTTGGTTCCTGTAGTTAAATTGACGTTTACACTATTGTAAACAAAATTATTGTAAGTGTCTAAATCTCCCATAAGCGACACACTTCAGTACATACTTCAAATAAGTTACGTCGTTTACTGCACACATAATTTTATTGGATACCTGCAGGTGGTTTATAGCTTAATTTTTCGTTTATAACTTAATTCAACCCTTTCCATGTTATTTAATGGCTTTTACTGCACAATAATTATGTTATATAAATAATTCGCTATGAAATAATGGAAATGGCCTTTTAACCTTAGAATAAATAAATAAATAAAAATAATATAATAATCTCGTAAAAATATCATCATTAAGGTTGTACTTTTTAAATAATAACAACAAAGCAAAAATATGTTTGTGTATTAATTTAAAAAACAAGTAAACAACACTCCAGCTCATAAAATGGACAACACACAAACGGGCATTCAGCCAATTGGTGCTCGCATACGTCGGAGGTGAGCTGGCTATGCGAGTTGTACGAGTGTGGTAAATATTTTCTGTGCTCGTTTCAATCATATTTCGTTCTTTTATTATTTCCTGCCTCATATGTCGAATTAATGTACGATTATTAATAAATTATTTAAATTTATTACGTTCTCAATATTGCCAATTCTGGTCTTCTGGATATATAATAACAAGTAGTAATTAAATTAATTTATCCTGTTATTTTCATTACGTAAATCAATCCACCTTTTTTGCACATTTAGAAAATTTATTAGTTGTGTATAATTTGTTTATTTTTACAGAATAAGTGTTAACGAAAAAAATAATAAAGACAAATATTGAACATATCAGTGCAAAAATCACTTCTTATATATTTAAGCATATGATTGAATGATCTTTAATATAAAATCGTCATGTGAAAATAAGTATATTTCTCTTAGGTCAGAAAGGCTTTTTTCAAAAATTATTATATCATTTAAATCTGTGAATAAATATTATACAACTTAAGTTATAACTTATTATAGTATAATTATTATTTATTGAATTGTCTAAAGCCAGAAAGCATTATTTATAATATTATCTGCATATAATACGTGTTTTTGTGATATCCAATTCAATTAATTGTTATTATCGCTTAATTACAAAAATTTTAATGCTGCTTAGTTACCATATTAGTTCGTTACAGTGGCAGAATTATTATGGTTTGTGCGGTGTGGTGTATGCGACTTATACCCCCCACATAACCTATTGATAAATTACTATTTGAAATTAAACTATAATGGAAGAATAAATTTAGCAAAATAATATATGTGATAATAAGGTTCCAGGTTTCAAGCATTGACTGTGTTTGATCAACGAATAATAGGGCCAAATACATTTTTACTTATAAAATTATTATATACATTGTCAGTTTTGATCACTACACCCAAGCGTATTTATACATGATAAAAAAGAGTAAAACCTTACCAAAGAACTGAACCACATGACAGGTAAGAAAATAATAATTTACATATAGTAATGAATAATTATACACCAACTTAACAAGGACGTCTGGATGGGGTGGATCATGGCAGTGCATCGTAATTTAAAGTTAAATCCAAAAGATATTATTGACATTATGTCAAAAAAAAAAAAAAACGAGAAATATGTGCCAACTTATTATGGTTTATTAAGATTGTTTACTTATTAGTTGTTAGTAAAAATTATTTATCTATTGTTATTATTATTATTATTATTTTTGATAATAGGTAAAAATATTATGATTAATGCAATTGAATGAGCAGAAGAGCGAATGCGACGGCGTCTCCCCCTCACAACTGTAATATTATTTTATACAATTATATACCACCCAAGAACGAAATAATATTATACAGTTATAATATGCCAATAATATACTCCTAAGTACTAATACCTAGGTACACATAAATAATTCACCTCTAACTTGAATATATATTAATAAATATCATCTCTACGAACGGTTGATAAGGTGATAAATAAAATACAAATTGGTGAAAAGCACGAGTATCGGTGTCTACTCAGGGTACGCAATATATTTCAATATTTGTGTTGGCTCCCTCGGGTCGTACACAAATTATATTTGTTATCACAAGTTATGACTATTTTAGATTCTGAGCGGAGCGATGAATGTATTGATTTTACAATGATGTGTGTTTTTTTTTTTTATTTTTTTTTTTTATTTTTGTGTCTGTCATCACGTTTTAGGACAGTAAAAATGCTTCGATTTTCTTCAATAGTACCTTTTCTGATAGGAAAGTGAATCTAGTTGGTACTTTGGGGGGTCAAAAGTTAAAATTTCCCAGTAGTTTTCATGAGCGCCTGGAAAAACAAATGAAAAATTAAGGGAAAAACGGGAATTTTTACGGAAAACCAATTTTCGACAAAATCGATTTTGGTTTTTGGTATAACTCTAAAAGAAATGACCGTAGAGACATGAAATTTTGACCGAATGTTTATATATGCATTTTCTACACACCATAGCATTTTCAAAATATTCTGACTTATTTTGAGCTGTTAACGGACATTTTCAGTTTCCAATTTTTTTAGTTTTTTTTTCTATAAATGTCAATAAAATTTTATTTGTTGGGTAAAAAATCTTGAAAATTTAATAGTAGGCTTCTAATATATAGTTTCAAAGGCAGATGAAAAATATTAAAAATCCGTAGTCACAATTTTTTTTTATAGGTAATCAAAGTTCAAATTTTGACAAAATAGGTAAAAATGACGAAAATGTGCAATTTATTTTGAGTTAGAAATTCATAAAAATTTTTCTTTTTAAATCTAAGATTTGAAAATGTAATACAAGATTCCTCATAAGTTTGCCTAATTTTATCAATAAAAAAAAGTTTATAAGCAAGTCATAATAAATTTTTATGAGCATTTTAAGTTCAAATTTGTACAAGATTAGATATTCACTCGATTTCTCATGTAGCGATTTTCTTATTTTGTTGCAATTCAAAACAAATAACTGTAGATGCATGAAAATTTCACTGAATGTTTATATAAGCTATTTCTATACACCATCTAATTTTTAATATATTTTGACTGTTTTTCAGCTTTTTACGGACGATTTCAATTTTCAAATTTTTAGTTTTTTTTTCTATTAATATCAATGAAATGTTATTTGTTGGGCCAAAAATAATGAAAATTTAATACAAGGCTCCTGATATATTGTTACAATAGCAGTTGAAAAATATTAAAAATACATAGGCACACATTTTTTTTATAAACATTTAAAGTTCGAATTTTGACAAAATTCATCAAAATCTCGAAAATTATCTATCATTGTAATCAAACAATTATAAAATGGTCAGTTTTTATAACTAAGGATTGAAAATTTAAAATAAAGATTCTAATAAATAGTAGATACTGTAAACAAAAAATCTAAAAAATATATAAACACAGTTATTTTTTTCAGACATTTTAAGTTTAAATTTGGACGATATTACATATTAAAATCAATTTTAACGAGTAAAAGTATATATTATAATATTTTTTATAGCATCACTGATAATTTTAGGTTAATAATTAAATAATATGAATAATATTAATTCAACTTAGCAGCTACCGTATAATAACAATATCAATATAATTTAAAATATCCTAGACTGACATACCGTCTCCGCTCAGAATCGTTTTTCGTATACAATTATATTATATCATTGAATTCAAATTTAATACCATCCATTATAGTACAGTGATCTACTTGTAGCCTACTGTACAGCGGAGCGACATCCACTTGACCCCCCTTTTTTTTTTATAATTATTATCATCTTTATGGAATAATAGTTATTACAATAAAAAAATGTACTAATTGTTTATTTATTTTAAACGATCATGAGCCCAAACTCCTTGTTATATTGAAAACAATTTAACATGATTGTTATTTAATATTCGTTGACCTACCTACTACATAAATAAAATATATTATTAGATACCAATTCATGGTAAATAAATAATATATAAATATATGTATTTTTTTATGAGATATACTCTTGCAGGAAAAGCATTTATGTTTACTCCTGGACTATTCGTTTTCAACATAGAAGATTATTTTCCAAAATTGGACACAACCGTAAATTTATGATTCTTTGAGTAATAACGACTATAAAAAAAATAATAAAATACACGTAACCTAATATTATGACGTACAAACCTTATAATTATTTGTAATTATTAGCTAGACATTTAATTGTATGTTTCTCCGCCGTGTACGTGCGCGGGTAGTGTACCTCATATACGCACGCGTTTGAAAAAATAATTTTCGTTAACATGGTATATTTATATCATAATATTATCACTTAGGTATACTGCCTACACCAAGCTATTCACCGACGGTATAATAAAGTAAATAATAAAGACTATACCGACGAAAAATTGAATCAGTTAAAGGCATTTTCAGGAGAGGAAAAATACCATTCTAGAAGAATATTGACATTATTAGAACTACCATTGAAACTAGTAGGCATTATATTATTACACAACATAATAATATGTACCTACCTAAAACCAAAACTATAGTAAACAACTGATAAAAATTAAATTGTTGACTAACCTATTTTCAACCGTCAAGTACTGTACAATATTGAAAGAATGATAATAATATTATAAAGACAGTCATATTGTCAGGGAATATTACGTACTTTTCCTGTGAGAATATGCGATTGTTAAAAAAGTATAAACAATAATAGCACACCTACCTAATATTTTTAAATTGTTATTAATTTCCGTCAGTAAGATCTTCAATATTTGTATATAAATAAATTAAAGTGTGCTTAACCTTTCAATAAGTTTTACGAATTATTTAAAATATGTAAATGACAATATTTTAACGTGACATAGTGCTATTATGTTTGTACGTTGTATGTTATAACCAGATGCGACCATCTTATGCCCAAGTTACTTATCTATTGAGACTAATCATACGAACTTCAATAGTTCGAGTAATTGTATAATTTCCTATAAACGCAGTAGACATAATAAACATCGGATTGATACTTACTACGTAGGTAGTAATATGGAAGTGCGCATGTACAAATTTATTCGACATCAATTAAAACAACGATTCGCTGCAATATTGTATAATCGCCCAAAATATAATATTATCAGCTACGGTGAGATAAGTTTTTAATTACAATCGACAAATATTATACGATTATATCCTAGAGCTGGTAACATTTATTGCAGGCTAATATCTTCGAATCTTCTCGATTTCCGGATTGATACTTTACTACGTATAGTAAATTGTAATTAATATGTATACCTACATAGGCGTGTACGAATTCACTCGACATCAGTTATTATAATTACGATTTGCAACATAGTATAATCGTCTAAAATATATCAGCTATGGTGAGAAACTTTTTAATAATTACAACCGACAAATAATTAAAACATTATACCCTAGAGCTGCAGGTGTAACATAATTTATTGTTTGCGAATATTTTAAAATCGTCTCGATCTTCCGACTCCGGGCGCCCAGCAAACTGACACGTTAACGATGTATTAATATTTTGTTATTCAAATCTTTTTAAAACGTCGTCGAAGAAAACGCGTTCGGCCCAGATTCGATGGCCGCAGTTATATCCTATACAGGCAATCGATAAAATAATACATAATTATTCTGCTGTACATTATAATCTTAGAGGTAGGTGCAATTATAATTACCTATATAAAATATTATATTTTTCGTATACTTCTCTAAGGACCGCCGCCGCCACCGCCGCCCTACTTATCTCCGCGCCAATGTTTAATATTATTTCGCGCCATTGCGGGCGATGCGCCAAAGTCAATATCGTATTATTGCGAATGCGCGGGGCGTATAGTACCTGCTACAACACTCGCGTGTTATTACTATTTTCTCTTTCTTTTCCGACGGACGAAAAAAAATATATATTATATTATATAAAACGAATGCCTTATACCCGTGTTCTGCGCTCGACGTGCATCCATTAGATTTGCAATATTGTCTCGAAATGACTATTATCTTTCAGTACGGTTTTTTTTCTATTATTTTTTTATTTTTATTTTTTATCCACATAGACGATACGCATTTAAACTCAGACGGAAACAATGATTGTTGTGTATAATTTAATTTATTATATGACATTCAAATAAATTTTGCGTAAGGACGCCGCACAAGGATATATACGCGAGACTTGTCTTTAGCCTCCAAAAAAAAAAAAAAAAATTGTCTTCGACGATGTTATTATTATTATTATATGAGTCATTTTCGGTTCGTAAGTCTACCTAAGGTACTGTAGATCTTACAACTTTTAAATATTTTTAACTCTATGGATATAATATTGCGCGCTGCGTTGGATAAGTGTAGTATTTATCATACTAGGATCGAATATTGTAAATTTTACCAAAATTTTAGGCAAACCTAACTTTTGATAAAACTATAGCGGATACTTACTACCTATTCTTACCAGATAATCGCTACAACACGAACTTTATTCACTATTTTTCCTCGGTAATGTACATGGAGTTAACTAAACGCAAACACGTCGTGTTTGTTACAATATATCATAATGAATAATTAAATTTCCACCATTTAGTTTTATTTGGAAATGTACAAAAAAATATCGTATTAATATTAAAAATATATAATCTATAAATATTATATTCTATAATATTTTTTTCAATTTATTTTTAGCTTTTAAAAATACACATACTTAGTATAAAAAATATAAGACTGCCTTTTATGCAAAAATCATATGACTTTTAAAATCAATATTTTTTTACCTTTATTTTACTTTATTTGTTTAAATTTTTATAGATTAATTTTTAGAGTTTTTATAGTATTTTTCGTTGTTTTAAGGTCATACAAAACTTATTCTTGGTAATAATCTACCTAAATGGTATGGAAATAACTTTAAGTACCTACTTAACTAATTCTCTTTTGTCGTAAAATTACTGTTTCTACCTATCGGTGATTATAAATTCTACGTATATAAAATAATTGAACCTTTTATATACGATATAGGTACCCATAAATTGTATTAGTGATGCAATTTTTTTTAGTAAAACTCGTTAATATTTAACGTCTAATTTTATTATTATAGGAAAAAATAATTCATTATGACATTATTAGATTATATTATTATCAATGTATTAGGATTTATACTCCGTCTATAATAATATTATTCAATTTCGTTGTCCAAAAATCGACTATGTGGTGCAGATGATGACAAAATGCGAAAAAGGTCAAATCTATTTCGCCCATTTATTCATAACATTAATCGTGCTTAGTGAAACTCATTCTGAGGTACTGTATTTTTGTCCACCATATCGTAAATCATCGCTTAGTATGATTTAGTATGAAGACAGTTTTACCATTTTTAAACTATGATAATATTAGAAAAATGTGTGGACAGTCATAAAAAAAATTTAAAAGTTAATGTAAGATAAAGGCTCCAAATCCGTTTTTGGAATTTTTATTAGCTCACATATAATGACTGGCCAAGAAGAATAATAACGGATATTTTAATACCATGGAAAAACAGTAAAATCATGATCACCACAACCACTAGACTTTATTTTCACGGGCAAAATGTTTCTAATATCATGAAAAATATACTTTAGAGTTTAGACTTTCGTATTACCTTCCTGCTTTAATTATTGTATTGATACACGTCTGAAGTTTTATTATACATTAATAATAAATAAAAAAAAACAGCTTCATAAATACGTAATATGCATACTCTCTGCTCAAATATTATAATGATTTATTGGCATAAACGAAAATACTATATTTATTAAAAATAATTGCTACATATTATTCATATTATATTAAATACACTATATTGTAGCCTATGGGTAATTAAAGTTGAATTATTAACAACTAATTTTTGCGTTTTAATATTCGATTAAAAATAAATGATAATCAGCGTGTCATTTTTTTCCATCGGATATAGGAAATCATAATTTATTGAACGTTCAATACTTCAATGACCAATATATTACCTCTTATATTATAACCTTGGGTAGTTTCTCGAAATACTTTGCCATTTGTGTCTGTAAGCGATTTTGGCAATGGTCGTAGGTTAAATACATTATAGTGTGGATTACATTAAAACTTTTAATAATGATATATTTAAAAACCTAATAAACATTACACGCACTACGAACTAATGAAATAAAAGCGTAATGTACTGACGTTAAACGTAGGTGTATATATCTATCTATACTCCATTGCTTCCTATATAAAATATGAAAATTAATGACGAAAAGAACAAAAAAAAAAACCATCCTCGTTTTAATTACTAAAAGTAACCCTCCCGAAAATTAGTCACTCAATTATATCGTGATATTTAAACAGTAGGTGTGTAATAAACGTAATTGAATGTGTCAAACCGGATGATTTAATAAAATATCAATTTAAATTAATGAGAATTTTCCCATCAACGAGATTTTTATAATTCGTTAAAAGTTATCGACCTCATTAATAATTTACGTCTATTTGATGACAACGATGTGACAACGTTTTTAATTTGGCCGGCATTCACTATATTATTAATTGTAAAAACACGTTGTAAAATGAATAAGACCCCCGAGGGAGTGTTAGGTGTGTTTAGTGCTAGACTGAGGGGGCAACTGATAGGAGCGTGCGCGCGTGTTATGTTTTATCCGCAGATTTGATTAAAACTGCTTCTTTTATTGGTATATACATATTTGTATACGATTATAAAATACTGTTATAGATAGAGAAATAGAGTGGAGACAAAGGCAACAAATGTATTCCCATAGAAGTAAACATCTGGACTTTTTTTTGTTGATATTTTGTGTTTTCAATTTATTATCACGACATAAAAACTTAAAAAGAACTCAACAAGTATACATTTAGGTATGTATTATAGTTTCATAACATATTTTGATGATCGATTCAAATTACGCTTTTGAGCGGAATTCAAGTGGTATCTATACTGTACTCAAATTGCTTTAATGCATAAACATAACCTTACCTGACCCGATTTACAATCGACGGGTTTGGAACTTTTTCAGTACTTCTACCATGTCGGTGAAAATGTCTGCAGCAATATATAAAAGTATATCTGTATACAATTCCTAGTTATGTTTTATTTCTAATAATAATAACATCGAAGTGCTAAAAAAATACCATTTTGCTTTCGTTTGTTAGTTCATCTTGCCTTTGCAGTCTGTTGCAGTGACAATCTATTTCAGAGAAAACGTTGCTTAAATTTGAATTACTAATAATATGTTTTTTTCAACATGTCGTTAGCCACTTCGTGAAATCAATTGATGAAAATTCGTACATTTCATGAAATACTAAAATATCATTTAGTTTGTGAAATAAAACATTTATGACACAAGTTAACCTTATTATTTATTTATTATGCGTCATATTAAATATTTAACACCATTCGAAATTTGATACATATTAATTTATACATTGAATTTTTATTTATATAGAAATACGTTAATAATTACACAGTTATTTATAAATATAAACAAAAAACGTATGGAAAAAAAAAAAAAATGAATTCAATTATGTAGATAATAAGTATTAGGAAGTGCCTAATTATACACAATGCTTGTACGCGTCGGGTATTCGGATAAGGATACGAAATATAACAATCCCCGCAATTCACTTACAACTACCGATTTTTAATTCTTTGTACGATATAAAATCTAAATAGATATCACTATGTTTTTAATCGTAGAATTTTCGAGAACAATTATTATTATTCAATATACATCAATACAATATGTACCTACTGATTATGTAAAGATAGCTGATTTTGGGAAATATTATTCTTAAAACGATAGGTATTCAAACACGATATTGACCGACAATATTGTATTTATAAAAATAATACAATTAAAAAAAAATTAATTACCTATACAAAAACAAACTTTTGAACATTTGAAAATATCGAATCTTCATTTAATTTTAATTTTTACGGAATAAATTTCATAGCTCTCTTTGAACAATTTACAATCTCCCAAAAAAAAACGTAAAAATTCAAGAAGTCCCGAACCCTAGTTGTAGCAAATAGGTATCTACCTAATAATAATAATTGTGTGCGGTGAATATATTAATTCACAAAGTAAATGAACACATTATGAAAAAAATTACACGATATCTAATTATTGGATTGAAACCATTCCATAAAAAAGTGATCGTTTCAGGAAATATTTTTGTAGGTTTTAGAAGTGGGAAAATTTCATTTCCACTTCATTAAATGGACAAATTTTCATGAAAAGATCGATTTCAAGAAGTAAGTACGACATATTATCACAGAATAAGTAAGGTTAATTAATAGTTTTTATTTAATCTGTGATATTATCATATACGATTCATTTAGGTAATAATATAATATTATATAATATTATAAAGTACCTAACAATATAGCAAGGTGATCAATAACAATTTAATTATTATCATTACCAATATTAATTTTACATTTAGGATACCCGAGTGCTGAAGGTTTCTCGTTCGGTTGGTTGTATGGTAAAAATGTCTTCCGAGTAGAAAATAAATTACAAGATTATTAGGTATAGGTGCCCACATATTATTATTATTTTGTGTTGACGCGCGAGATAAGGTCGTCTGATTCTAGTTCTGATTTTATGTACCTACGTAAAAACTCATCCACGAAATTGAAAGTATAGGTACCATCAAATAATGCAAATATTATGTTAGTATGAAGTAATTATTACTAGTATGATATCATTATAATTATATGTAATCCTATAAAAAATACAATCGAATCACGAGCGTCTCGTACGAGCAAGGCAATCATCCGTCAAATAGGAGGTAGGTAGGTACTATAATATAATATTATGATGATGATTTTAATGGGTATAGTTCTGCTCAAGTGTTAAAACACTATTGTGTATACGAGCCACAAACGTTCATGTAAGAAATCATTTTTTTATAATATTATCGAGATATATCTGATCGGTGTGGTGATCGAAATTGGCGACGAGCGCTTATAGAAGATGAGGGTCGCCAATCCTCTAAGAAGTACCACTAATAACAGTATAATATTTTATGTACCTCATGTGCAAAATATATAATATATTAGGTATTATATTATACTACGGCGTGTAATATTTCGTACGTCCTCGGGTTGTAAAAAAAAAAAAAAAAATAATGAATAATTTAATAATGTAACGACGGCAATAAATTATTAAATGTGTACTCGTGAAAGGAATGATCGTTTTTTAACCGGAAACGAAACGACAGATTTATCCGAACAGTATCGATATACGGTCGCGACGCGTTTTCGCTTTTGTTATTATACCCAGTAGGACTACCACGGCAACAGTGTTATTATAATCGTATTAATTTTTTTCCATGCCTTCGGCGATACTTATATAGCGTTATTGCAATTTGTAGCTCAGCCACGTTAACTTTGTACAGATAGCATTGTCACATCACGGCGATCCAGAAAGTCGATTTGATTGGTTCAAATTACATCATTACCTACATTAAAATATACCAGACGTCATATTGTTTCGGTTAGATTTGCTAAATTCAATTCCAAACTCTTTTTTTTTTTTTTCATTGCAAAACTTCAAAAAGAGTGTACGTAAAAAAATATTTTATATCGCGGTATGGGTGTTATGTTTTACCCAGCTCACTCCTCAGTCTACGTTAAAGACGTACGATTTATAATGACTAACCTAACACGTATTTTATAGTGCCATAAAGTATTTTGATTACCAAGTATAACATGGTTTTTATTGATTTTCATTATTTATAATACTCGTTGGGATTTGTGGCGAATTAATAAATTAAAACACATAAAACCTATTAGAAAACGATATTTTTGTTTAATGATATATTATACATAATATAGTCGCTACTAGTCCCTAAATTGTTTTCATGTTCATTAATAATTGAAAAAAAAAACCGAAGAAAAATTCTAGTCGTTTCATAATATTGTGTATTATATTTTATTAATTGCATCATTATGCTTCGTATAATAATATATAATTAGTATACCTCAGTAACTAGTAACATGTAAACTGCAAGGATACTTATCCATGTTAAGCTTATCCACAGTCTACTGTTTAAAAGAAAACAAAAAAATCCAACTGAAACATCGCAACAATATATTTTGTCCTTTCGTCGGTCGTCATGACGGTAGGATAAATTATTGCATTTTACATGACACGCGTACAAAACCAGTTTATAGTCCATTATTTTCTAATCATTCACTCTAAAACTACTGATTAAGAAATTTAATATAGTTGGATTTATATGTGGAGGCCTCGTACATATTTTTTAATTTTGGGCAAACTTTGTGTTGCACAGCGCCCTCACACTCGGCACCTCCGGAGACCGGAACTGCATATTATTATTTTCAATTTTGATTTATTTTGTTATTGTTGTTGATGTACACGATTTATAAAAGCTGATCATCGCCAGTGTGCCTATAGTAATTAATTATATTATTTAACAGACGTCTGTTCGATGAAATTATTGTTCGAAAATGAAAATCACTTCAAACTTGTAAACGACGATTTCATGCAAACCACTAAGGTACCTATTATTATTTTTATATTACTTTATGAACACGAATTGATTGCTGGGCGTGAAAGAACGTCGTCACATTGAATAAATTTAACGTTTAAAAATCATTTTCACATAACATTGCTATATTATTACCGATCCCTTATATTTTTATTTACACTAAGCAATAACTTTTGATAATAAACATAATGTTATATTCACCAAAAAACACAATTGTGTACATTTATAAAAAAAAATATATTTAGGTACATACATCAAAAATTCAGTTAGAATAATCTATAATAAACTGCACATCCGTATCACCAAATCCGAGTAAAAATCACCATATATGACTTTGTAACTTTTTTTTAAATAGTTAATAACTGCTTAGCATTTAAAATGTATATATTGCATTCAAGATAGATTTCCCTTTCACGTATACCTACAACCAACATGTTTTGATATTTTAAGGTTAGAAATAATGAACATAAACCATATTTATTATATGGTAATATATGTAGGTACTATTTATCGTGATATTGTGTGGTGCAAAATTGTGGAATTTTTATTTTATATCAAAATTTATCATAAAATATGATCTTAAAATAAAATTGTAAAATATGTCCAAATAACTGGCAAATGATTATCATAAAAATAAACTGGCATAAATTAACGATAAATTTTTTTTAACAAGGTATGCATTTTAAGACTTGTATTTTTCACAACGTTATAGGACGTATTTTTAGTGTAGTTAACATGGTACAAAATGTGATCAATTGTAAACTAATGGAAAATGTTGCGAACAGATTCGTACCCTAAATTAATAACCATTACATGTTTTATGTTACAACTTACAAGAGTATTACGAAAATTAACGGTTTTAGGGAAATTGGTTTATCTACCTTCTATAAACAATGGTTGAGTAGGAGGTAAATACGAATACGGTCAAAATATAGGGATAGACGTACAATAAAATACAAGTAAATAATAAAATAGCTGATTAAAATGTTTGCAGTCTTAGTAGCTGAATTTTAAAATACATATAGTTTCTAAATATAGATCAAAGAAATTTATACAATTATACACATTCATAAAAATGAAGTTCGAGTTTTTTAAGTAGACGATATTATTAATATTAACAGTGTTTTATTTTTATATTTTTTGTTTCATCTTGTTATGGTGCAGTAAATTCGCTGCATTAAATTAATATTGAAATTAAGGTACCTAGTTTATGATTTTAAGCCGTCGATAGAAATTGTAAAATTCATTTTTATTTACATATGATAATATTTTAATTGTTTGTATTAATCTTAAAAATGAAATTTTTAGGTTCACTATAAGCTTTTTTCATATCAACTTAAAAAGATCGAAGTACAAAATCTAATAATTAATAAATTATGGATACTACACAAATAATTTAACATAAACTATCCTTAGAAATAGATTATGATCAGTCTCCTTCGCTCAGAAACGTTGTGTGCAATGATTTATCACTGAATTAAAATTGAACACTTACCCAATGACGAATTACACTCAAAACCTACTTTACAAATTACATTAGAAGCTAGTTTTCTGGTTATTTAATTGGCATTGAATTAAAAAAAAAAATGAAGGACCTAAGTGATAATTAAATTACATTTTGGCACTATTTTTATTGCAATAATAATAATATTAACGCCAATATAATATCATGTTCTGCTACACTTTGCAAAAATATCAAAGTTACGTAACAATACTCAACCTTACTTTTTAATACTAACAACTTGCTTTATTATTTAAATTTAAGAGGCCCATATAAATTATTTTTATTTGCATAAATACGAGGAACTATAGATTGATAAAGAGAGAAACAATTATTATCCGTATAAAAGAAATTGAAGGAAACATTATATTTAATAAAATAGCTTTGATTGTCCGTAGATGTATTGTGATATTTTTAAATGCAAATACCAATTCATATTTTGTTTGAAAACAGTACATCCAAATAATATCTGAATTCCATATATTGGTTAATGTCTTACATTTAAAACTATTAAGGTAAGACAAATATAAATATAATATATTATGTACCTATTTATGTCTATTGAAACTGAAACACCATAATATGTAAATTACTTACTCAATAAATTATGTATTTAAAAAAAACGGCTTCTACAGACTATGGTTACATTTTTATTAAAATTAAAAATCTTTATATTTTCAAACAGCTTTATAAAAAATTTTTTTTTAATATTTCTATTTAACATAGGTACCACACTATCTTAAAAATGATTTGACTGTAAGATTTAAAGATATTTCACATTTATTACCATTTGATAGAGACTTAATTAAAGCATAAAAATGTAACTTATATCGCTATATGTTATATTTTCAGGATTTTATAATTGTCTGCCTTGAAGCAACCTCAAACGCAAAATAAGACGTATTGAAATAGGCACACGTAGTTATCACAATAATTATCAGTTTTCCCTAATTTCCAATAATATAATAAATAATAATAAAATAGAAATATTTATGTATGAATGAAATAAATAAATTACTTGGCAGTGCCGTAGTTCCCGTAGTCCTGATTTTTGGGGGATAGTAAAATGTTTTTTCTCTAGTTTTTGCAATACTAGAATATCTAATTATGACCCCTTTGTTCATAAAGCGTAAATACTCTTTATATTTATGTTCACAACTATGGGACCTACATTTAATGTAACAATGCACTAACATTATGGTAAACCACAGATTAATGTATTCATTTATATATATCATTATATCAATATGTGTTGTCATCAAAACATTTAATTTTTGTTCCAATGTTATTAAAATTTACCAACAAGAATACACGACTATATTAAGGCTGTTGAAAGCTGGTAATTTTTTTGTGCATTTAGACCCCGGGTCCAACCTACGACCGCGGGCCAAATTCGGCCAGCCAAGGATTTTAAACCGGCCAGCCAAGCTACTTAATGTTTTGAAAATAATATATTTAATATATTATTTTCATTTAGTTTTCATTATTTTTAATTTATTGAATTAATTAAATAAAATTAATTAATTTTTTTTTTGTGTTATTCATAACAGCTTATAATAACCATAATTACTTGTATGTATATTAACACTAACTACCTAATAATAGAAAAAAATCGTTATAAAATAAAAAAGTATAAACATACCTATATTTTCTCAATAAATATTATCTATTCTTCAATTTCATAACCTCTCCATTCTTCTAAAAATGTTGACCAGCCATGCCAAAGCGTAGCTATCTCAAATTTATAGGATATATATTACCTAAATATATTTATAAAAAAAGGTTGGAAACCTTTGATTTAGAACATTAAGTGGGAAAACATAGACTTCCAAAATCTAATTTTAATTTTGAAAAAATATTAGGATTTCTTCGCTTTTTGTTTGTTTTATAGGAAGTGAATTTTCCTTTTGTAATACCTACTCAAGCAAAAATGAAATTTGAAAAAGAAAAATAATTTGGTACGATACTAATTAAACAGTACATCAAATCAAAAATTCATTTCAAGAGAGATTAAGGAATATATGTTTTCAATATTAAAATAGTTATTTTCGTACTGCCTGAATTTTTCTACCGATTTTTGGGACTTTCATGGCACATGGGAGATGAACATTTTTGATCGCAAAATATAGTGACGTGTGACTGCACGTACCTATTTGTATACCTTGGATATCCAAGAATATTAACCATGGTTTATTCTTAATCACATACAGTTTTTGGGAACTCACGCACACTAATGATCAGTCACTACACACACAGTCACACACCACTAACGATGGATATGGTATATTTTTTAAATCGGACCCCTTAAAAGTGGTTCGCTTTCAACAGCCTCTAGTTTTAATTTTTCTCAAACATAATATAATATAATATAAAACAAGGCAAAAGAAAACTGGTATGTAATGGAAAAAATTGTTTTCAGAAACACAACGCTTTAAACCGTTAAATTTGCTGATATAAGAATCACGCTGTATATAATATTAATAATGAGTACCTAAGTTCGCGTGATTATTATATAGCTATGTAAAACATATTATATTATACAGTTCAATAGACTAAATTATAATATACGCACTACAGTATAATACAGCCGTTGAAACGTTAATTTTTTCATAATTATTATTATTACATATTATTATTATATATTTAATTTTTTTTCATAATCGTTTGTTGTCGAGAACACTTAGAACGCGCGTAACGGCCGTAAACAGTTCACTATAAATATATATTATATTATACACATGTACAACAAGTATATACATATAATCATAATATTACATACGATAATAATACGTAGGAGGCAACTACTTAAATACGACACGACGACGGAATACGTATAATTAAACGTCAGAACACGTCATTCGAGCAATATATTATAATAATATCGCGAATCTCACGGTTATATCATGTTTGTCTCGCCGAGTGTCCAGATATTATTACTATTATCATTATTACTATACCATGGTATGTATGGATACACTCGTAGAACGAGACGGCGCTAACCACCGCGGTTTATTGTGCTCTGAGCGTGTAGGTATAATAATATTATATTGTAACTATTCAAAAACATTATAATAACATTGTTACTATATCGCGTGTTTCGAAACTTGCAGAATCCTCGCGGTATATAGGTATACTGCAAGGGCATTAGCCGTTTGGCGGCTTCGACATAAGGTTAAAATATTATTATATTATGTTTTATCTATTTATCGAATACAATATTATATAATAATATATGCTATTTATGCACACGTATAGTATGTATTATAATATTATGTACATTCGTGTACCTACATACTTTTTACGAATCCATTATTCAAACGTTACCTATATACATAAGTCGGCGGGCATTCGATACAATAAAAAACGTGCAAGGCTATGAAAATTGCGCGTTTAATTGATATGGTTATACCTATTATAATATAATATTACCATAAGATAATATATTTCATATACGGACAATCTTGAAATATTTCACTAACGAATAATATAAACAAAACATTGATTCGGCAGGTGGTAAAGTTTTGTATTATACACCTACAACTATATTATAATATACCATAATATCAAACTATGCAGCACTGTCACAACTAGGGGAATTGGCTTTTACGGCTAAAGTCCCAAACAGTGTAGGTTTTTATTTTTATATCTCCCTTAAAAATATAAATTTATAAAAGTACAAACGAATTGATTGTTGATTGGACATATATTTATGTGCAAATAGGTATACCATTTAAAATTTTGTTTAAGACGTATACGTGTAGATATGACTAGATGGCTGAGTAGTGATTATCTTAATTATCGTCTTAATTTTAAAACTATTAAGGTTATTAATAAGATTATTGTTACCTAATATTCATAAAAAAATATACTTTGGCCCCTCTGAATGTATAATATATTTTAATATAATAAACTTGATGATAAATATAATGAATTGTGTGCCATTGTAATTTATTATACATATATTTCATAATAAAATATACCTAACATCTTGGCCATTCGTGTTATATTTAATTTAGTTATCCTAAATACTGAGAAGAGTATTTTAAACGAAGCAACATTACAAATATTTTTAGAAAATGAAAGAACAGTAATACTCTGATCCGGATTGATTATTATGATACATGAACCGCTTGCTAAAATATCTTACAAGTTAAATGGCCCGGTAAAATTAATGTGATCGATAAGTTTCTGGACCCAATCTGACCCTGATAATACTATTGAAGATGTTTTTGTTTACACCTTTAAAATAGTATATTAGTAGATACCTACTTGTACATTTTTTTAATTGTAAAATATAATATTTTTTTTTTGTTACAATATCATTTGAATTTTTACTAATAATGATATACTTATAATCTTTCTCAATTTCCTCATGTCCATCATATACCTATACAAATATACAATACCTACTTATTAAACCATATCAAATATGAATAAATAATACTAACTATAAAAAGTGGGTAAGTGGATGTCGCTTTGCTGTACAGTAGGTTATAAGTGGGTGCCTGTAATGGATGGTGTTAAATATTTTGAATTCAGTGACATAATATCATTGCACACGAAAATCGATTCTGAGCGAAAACAGTTTGCCAGTCAGGATATTTTCTATTATATTTATATTGTTATCAACAATGCGGTAGCCGGTTAAAAGTTGAATAATTATTATTATTTGTTTATTATCATAATTGTATATTATATTAATATACTTTAGAAGTTTCAAGTACCCATTAATAATATTTTTCAAATAAAACACAAACCTAAAATTGTTCTTATTAGTTCAAATTTCATATAATACGGTCTATCGTTTTAGACTTACACAAAAAACCAAAATCAATTTTGTCAAAAACTGATTTTACGTAAAAATTCACGGTTTTCCTTAATTTTTTTTAGTAGATAAGTACCAACTAGAATCACTTTACTATCAGAAAATATGAGAACATCTAAGTATTTTTACTGTCCAAAAGATAATAACGGACACAAATAAAAAAAAAAATTACAAAAAAACCACACATCATTGTAAAACCAATACATTCAACGCTCCGCTCAGAATCTAAAATTGATTGTAATATAACAAAAATTGACTGATAAGAAAAAACAATAATAATTAATCAAAATATAGATGTTAATGATAGTGTAATGGTCAAATATTGTGTGTGAGTCAATGGGTTTTGCTACACGTATTGCTTTTTCATTTGGTATCGCTAAGTTGTTCTTTGTACATCGTAACGAATAACGACCCTAGTCTGCATCGTAATAGATAGTAGTCCAGGGGCGCCATTTGGGGGGGTGCTGGGTGTACCTTGGCACCCCTATTTGTTTTCTGTCTCTAATTGGCCTGGTTTAAAATTTACAATTACGCCTATAGGTGATGGCCTATGCCTAAAAATTAAAATATATTATTTGTTATGAATACTTTAATACATATAAAATATAAATATATAATAAATTATTATTGTGTATGGAGGTAAATTAGGTAAAGCATATTATTATTTGTAGATGCGTATTATTGGTATGCATGATGACTTTTTTTCGTTGGTAGGTATAATAAAAAATAGTTTTTAGCTACGAATCGGTGTCTCGCAAAAGATATATTAGGTATGTATTTACTAATATAAAGAAAAAGTGGCCCCATGGAAAAAAAAATTGGCCTGCTTAAATTTTGGCACCCCTATTAAAAAACTCAAATGGTGCCACTGTAGTAGTCAACCTGACTTAGTTGGAGTCGCGAGTTTTTAGTTTTTTCAACCATCTTAAATTGTATTTTCACAAAGCTTCTACGTGAATTGAATCTGATTTGGGATTCTTCATAACCATACGCCGCAGTGGCTTTGATTGGTTGCTTGTTTTCTT
The DNA here is from genome assembly GCA_027563435.1 of Nasonovia ribisnigri. NCBI lineage: Eukaryota > Metazoa > Arthropoda > Insecta > Hemiptera > Aphididae > Nasonovia > Nasonovia ribisnigri. The sequence goes on along the minus strand of JANEHU010004672.1, from coordinate 411,284 downwards.
CTTTCTAATCACGTTTTTGCATATCTTAAATTTCTGGTAGAATAATTGGTAGATAACCGTTGGTCATTCATCCTAATATAGTTCTACATATTTCGTTATCCGTGTTTAGTATGTTTTGATTAGTTACAAACTGGATAGGCGTTCTCCTCAAAAATTTAACCTGGTAGCAGCTCGTACTGTATTCGGATTACCAACCATTCGCTATCTATAGTAAGTTATTTAATATTTTTGCCTTCGTATTATACATATTTATTGCATATTTACTATTCAAATGCAAGAATCCTGTCTAGTGTGACTCCAAAATATACCTAGCGATTAGCATTATTAAAGAATTTGTTCTCTATGAGTTGTCAAAGGTTTAGTTCTCTTCATTTAGCATCGTGGTTTCGAAGATGGAAACTCCATATTTGCGTCTTATCTGGATTTAGCTTCAGTTTGTTCATTGTATTTTTTAAAAATTTATTTTTTAGTTGTGTTCTTGGTAAGGATCACAATGCTAGGAAAATTCCAGAAAAATTGTGTTTAATTTCGAGAAAACCCCGTTTTTTTCTCAGAGAGCTATCAAATAAATCAAGAAAAATAAATAAATCAATCAATCTATAAACAAAGACATTTTTTTTTTTAAATGAAAACAGTTTTTACGTTTTTCTATTTAGTACCTAATTAATTAAACAAAAATTATATAATATGACATTGTGATTTATGATCAACATGAAGCTCGGATTACATTTAAATTGCTTCAAAACTAAAACCAAGTGTTATACTTTGATTGCATATTTGCACAATATTTTTCCTTTCTGGTTTTCAGAATAGTAAAGTATTCAAGCTATAAGAAATATTAAAAAAGTTATTCCCATTAAACCTTTATATTGTAAATTTTAAATGTAACCACATTTTTTCAATTTTTCCAGTTTTTTCAAATATGTTTTTAGAAATGTTGATCCTTAGCTCTTGGAGTGTTTTTGTTGTCGCTCAATAACAATAAGTTAGTTCACGTGATATGTCCATGCCCTTATTAATATATTTCCACAGTGCGCCTGTACAATCCACCGTGTTGTTAGCCTAGTTCCCCTTTAGACCTTAAGTTGGTTCGTTCTGATGCAGACCCAATAGAATCCATGGAAAAAAAAATATAAAAACTGAAAGTATATATTTTGGCTATAAATAGTGTACATTTTCAGAGAGATTTTCTTTGATACAGGCAGTAAACTTGTTGGCAACCTTATATTATTTTTTTTGTATTAGCTATGAATAGAAAAACTATTATGCATTTCCGACTGAAAAATAATTTGACATTTTTTAAAATTTGAAATTTTAATGCATATAAAATATAATCGTGCATAATATGTATCTTTAATATTTTTAAACATATATTAATTAAACATATAAGGAATCTACCATTTCATTTTTAAGCTTCTATACTTAGTGATGAAGTTTTTATCATGAATAATATAAAGGAAATTTACAAGATTCGAAAAATTTCTGAAGCCTTTTTTTCACTTTTTTTGTTTTTCCTGACGTTTTTTAAAGTACTTGGAATTTTGAATTTTGACCTCCCAAAAGTATCAATTAAAAAAACATTTCTATCAGAAAAAATACTGACCTTGAAAATCATAGCATTTTTATTTTCAAAATGTTGCTGACAGACACACACATGATTGTAAAACTAATTCATTATTTTTCTCCGCTTAGAAACTAAAATCAAAAGTCAACGAACATTCAAATTAGGTACCAATACATAATTTATTACCTATGATGTGTACTTTATAATGAAACATGTTGCAGTTCTAACCTCTTACGAAAAACAGAATGTTATACAATAGTATATCTACTAGTATTACCTTCGTGGTTACCTATGTAAATTATATAAATTATTTCAAAAATAAAATCTTAATATTCCTAAAATGTTTAAAGATTTATATTGGTTAAAATAATAACCTTATACATAATATTATTTATTTTCTTATGTTAGTGAGTACACTTTTTAATAACAGTATTTATCCATTATCATCATATAATTATTACCACGATCATCATCACAATAAACGGATATTAAATGTGAATGTGGTGTAATAAAATAACATTATTGGTTAACGAATACTGCAATATTGTTATTTTAATTATTAATTATTATGAATCAATTCAAAATGTACTATCAGATTCGGCGCAGATTTTGTTAATTTGCATAGGTTTAATTTTTTTAAATGAAACTCACGTGCCATTAGTTTTAACTTACCTATAGGTATATTTCGGTTATATTTATGACCTATTGATTCAAAAGGAAAATAGTCAATTTAATTTAAACTTTATAATCTTTAGCAATTTAATATTAACTTAATATTCTATAAAAACGATTAACTTTTTCAAAGGATGGGTTGATTGATGTTATCAGAAAGCAATAGGTTTTATACAATTATTGTATATGATGTTTAAAATAGTATACAAATTATCTAGGTGAATGTTGATGAATGAGTTTAATATCAATTATTCAACAATTAGTTTCTTAAAGATGATATTTAAAGATATGATAAAAAAAAGTACGTGCGAATTTCCTTGCCATTTCATAAATGAAATAACATTTTCAGAAAAATATAAAAACCAAAGTAATAGTTGACATTTCAGGAAGAAACCAAAATAACATCGCTTTAAAATAAAAATAAAATTCTATTTTTTATTTTTATTTGCGTATTGCATTTAAGCACATGATATAAATGTTGTTTTTGAAACACACAAATTGAAGTTGGTAATTTAATGTTTTATTCGTCGAAAAAAAATCACCGTATGACATAAGATGCGTAAAAGTTATTAGGCAATATATAATGAATTATGATTAGACAAATTTGAAAACGCATGGAAAATAATCGATCGAAATTGTATATAAAAGTTTACATATAAATAACATATATCATTGACGGCCACGGTTAGTGCTGACGATGACTTACAGCCACCCTGATTTCGTTTATTAACACAACCCCCCTCCTTTTGCAAGTACCATTACACATAATAGGTCAATAGATATACTCCATATTATGAATGTTTGATAACCATATCTGCAGCATCTCATTGTACTATACTCTCCACCAACCTACTTAAAATATTTACCATAATAATATAATGTTACTAATTGAAACCAAAAACACGAGACGACGCATTATATATTAATTATTTCAAGTTATATTTCGGTTTCATAAATCACAACAAATTTGCACAGCATTTATTATTCAACACGTCTTGTAGGTGCGTTAAATTGTTAATTTGCCAACAGCAATCATGTTTTCAGTAAATCATTTCTGATTTAGAATGGTTGAATTGTATTGTTAACACTAAAATATTTTTTGCCTAAACCTTCTTTAAATAATTATACTAACGTTTTAACTACCTACAATATAAGCACACACAATTTCGTTTCAATATTTCCCGTGAAAAAAATCAATGATTTTGAATGTAGAATTGTATACCCATCGCTGTAACGTTGCATTATAACATGCACTCTTAGTACTTACATTCTAAAATATATTCTTGTATTAGTTTTCATCACAATTACCTACAGGCTATGTGGCGGTAACTAAAGGTAATATTCAATTAACGAGTAGTGAGGACCAGTGGAGTTATACTAATAATTTGCAATTTATTATCAGATTACCGATTGCAAAGGAATTGAGTCTAATAACTAATCAAAAATAAAACACTGTGCTTATAATCAATTTCGAAAATAACGATTTTTCTTGTTGACTTGGCGAGCGCGTTATACAATTGACAAATCATCGTGCAGTGCTGTATAATAAATAATAATGCACGGATCTACAATGTCCCTAGCTGATCGTCGTGATTAAGGCGAAAGCTGTATGCCTGAACCTCATGTTACATTGGACTGTGTATTCGATAGGTGGAAAATGGATAAACTTAACCTAGTGGTTAAGTCAAAATACAATTTAAGCAAAGGAATGCAATTTAGAAGCCATCGTCGTTAGTGTGTAACGGCTAAATATCAGAAAAAGAGAAAGTGATGTTTATTTGTTTCAAAATCAGACCGTTATGATCGTTCGTTTTTATCTAAAGATTGTATATTTTATATTACAAAATAATATGCTACATTCGGGTTGCCGTCAATAGGTGACTTCTCCTTCACGTCAATAAACCCTCATAAAATGTATACTCATTGTATAACATGTATATACAAATTTTAAATAAAACATTTTGTGGATAGATAGTTTTATGTCAATGTTGTAAAATCTATAACGTATAGGTTCGGTATGATAACCTCAGTATAGACAATCTTTGACGTAAGATATTTACGTTTTTCAGTCTAAAATTGTTATATTTTTTCTATTTTTTAAATAATTAGAAAATAAAAATAATAATACTTGATTTTCAGTGGTCATTTAGATTTTTAATTTTTAATTCAATACATAATACACGTGTCTCCAAGTTTTATACAAAACGTTGTTTTTGCTTTAAGCTTAAATTTAAAGATTACAGTGGCAAATTATATCCCTTAAAATTGTATCTACAGTAGTACATCTGTACAACTGTACAAATATCATCTTCTGATCATAACAAATTATATAATATTAAAGTCTATGAATAATAAACCATGTGCTTAATATTCGACTTTAATATTGTATTTATCAAGACTTCCATAAAAAGAAATACTATGTATTTTACTATGATCGTATTTTGTAGAGTGAAACTGAGAAGTGACAAGAGTCCAAAATGGAGATTTCAATTAATAACATTATCGCTAAATACGAACATCAAATTATACCTACCGCAAACAATTATAAAATTGGTTTATAAAATTGTTTACAAAAACACATAAGCTGACAGATAAAAATATAGTTTAGGTTTATAATACAAGGTTAAAAAAAATCACCTTGGGTTACTATACGTACGTACGCTTATGAAGAATCTGCATATAAAATAGATTAAAATAATAATAATATGCTGTGTACAATAATATACTGATTGCAGTACCTCAAAATGCAAAGCAGGATTAATATAAATTTATCCGATCCCCAAAGGTCGAAATAATATAATAAGTAACGAGAAACTAAAGTTTATCTTGAACACGTTCGGATTGATATGCCTAAATATATCGTGTAAAAGTGAATACAAATTCACAGACAACGCGCGTGGTACGTATTATTTCTTAGTACGCTTCTTAATCAGAAGCCAATTTTTGGAACGTGGAAGTTGTTATTACAATGCCTTGCATAATTTATTAAGAAGTAAAAAGTTTGCCGATGTACACTGTATACTTACTGTAAAAAGTCAAATCATCTCTTACAATATATTTATTTAAAGATACATGAAATACCTCGAGATCTAGAGTGCTTATTATACATTTATAGATACAACAGTGTGGTGATTGATTTACAATTTCCAGATATACATGATCTTAGGTAGTTTTGTATTGGTTTATAATATCACACTTTTTAAATTTTATTCGAATGCTAATTTTGATTTAACATTCGTTTACTTCCATGGATTTTTAATTGAAAGTTGAATACAATATTATACTAATATGCACTGTGGTCTATGGAGAAACAGAAAAAAAAAATATTCATGATTTCACAATTTGTGTCATCATATCGATGGTCTTCGCCAGTACCGAGTGTTTTTGAAAATATCAGTTTTATTTTTTAACCGATATTCAAAAAAATACTAGTATCAAGCTTCTACATAGTTTTTCCCTGTAAGGAAAATTGAGGAATCATTGATATGTGTTAGGGTATAGTGCAGTGGAAAAATATGTAACATGCCATATTTTGTGAGAAATTCTATTTTTAATTTGCGTTTCTAATGAAAAGCGTTACAAAAATTAGCGACATGAAAATTCGTTTTTAAAAAAAGACTTAACTAGCACAACATTTTATCAAATTGAAAATTGAAAATTATTGTGTAATAAAAAATGTATAAAATGTTTAACTGTTTTGCTAAAAATTGCAAGTTTACAATAGTGTTTCTCATAAGCAGTTATTTTATACATGACCAAAAGATCTAAAAAAATAAGTATACACTGTTATTTTTTTATAAATACCTATTTTAAGTTCAAATTAGAAGGCCATTTGATATTCAAACAAAGAATGATTTTAAGTATTTTGTTGTAGTTTAATAATATTATTCGTGGGTACTTGAAAATTTGCGGCACGAGCCGCAGGTGAGGGCCGCATTTCTGCCAAGACTGAAATCGCCTGTGGTATACATTTAAGTTGCTGGTTGTGTAGGGAATACGCGCCCAGCACTTTTAGGAATTTCCACTTTACCACACAGCACCTTTGAGGATTTCCACTTTACCACCCGGCACTATTAGGGATTGCCACTTAACCACCCAGCACTTTGGGAATTCCCACTTTACCGACCGCTGGATGGAAAAAGGTCGCTTTCCAACACTTCAACCGTGGTCGAAAACCAAACTTTTATTGTAGGCGTGACAAAAAAAAGATTACTATACTTATCGTAACCACGAACAGCACGCAGGACGCAGCTTATTATCTTGAATCTTTTAAAATTGAGAATTTCAAATATTATATCTTTTTGTGCTGACTTAAAGAGTTCCTTCCTGGGCCACATAAAAATTGGTGGATCGCCGGTTGAGTATGTCTGGCATAGAGTACAGACCCTTGTCAAAATTAAATCTTTTAACTAGGTAGTGAATAGAGAAAATAAATGGAGAACTATATATACTACAGAATATGTCATATGAATATTTTGGTAGCGTTTCTAGTGTTATAATAACAATGAATAATCAACAATATATGACTTTTTTCTACTTTGTTTTTATACTTATTTAATATTCTTATTCATCTCAAAATCTAAATATTAGTTTAAAAAATTGCATCAGTAGTTGAGTAGTATACTTGTACAATATAGCCTCATAGGTTAAAATCACAATTGTATCTGTTAAAAATATTATCTGTACAAATCAGTGCCGTAGGTGGTGGGGGGGGGGCACTGGGGCACGTGCCCACCCTGAAATCCTTTTTTTTTTTGGTTGGCCATTGACACATAGTACATCGCACAGAAATTTTTTAATTTATATAATTCAAGATAAATCTATGATAACGAATAACAATAAATTATTCATTTTATAATTTGTATTCATAAATGTAAAATAGTAAAGATAAGCACAGTCGCACAGACTTTAGATAAGAAATACAAGTGCATTCCATTTTTGTTGTGAACGCGGTTATGGTTTGATTTTAAGTATCATATTATATTATAATATGTTTTGTGCTCAAGTGTCAAGTAGTATATAGTTAATGGTGACATGGTATATTATTTGTGGTTAATTATTGTTCTACGATTATAGTTAATGTGTTTACAACACATATTGATATAATGTTATTAATATAGCCATATTAATTAATAAATTAATCTATCAATATATTATGGTTTAACATATTACTTTGTTATTTTTTTATTTTTTTATTTTTTAAAATATTATCAAAGAAATACTAATAGTACTTTGTTATGTTAAATATATGGGTACCATAGTTGTTAGCATATAATGGTAGTCAAAAAAATAATAGGCCTGTAGTAAACACTTTATAAACAAAGGGGCCATGAAGTAATAGGTGATAATCAGGTATTCTAGCATTGCAAAAATTTGAGAAAAAAATTAAGTACCCCCCAAAAAAAAAATTTCTGGCTACGGCACTGGTACGAATAATCTAATTATGTACAACCTTCCTGTATGTACTATAGGTTTTATAGTATAGTATATTTTGAAATTATTATAATAATATAAGTTATACTAATGTACAAAATACCTACATCAAGTAATGTATCTATCTATAATAACAAAAAATAATAACTAAACAAATTGTACTTTTTAATTAATAAAGTTGGTAATTCGGCAATTCTCTGTCCCAGTCTTTTCGTGATGAATTATAATGTATGGCTATTTGTTTTCTAATATTTATATTAAGTATTTAAAATTACTAGTTAACACATAGTTCCACATAATTCTTAGGTATTTTAATTTATTAACTTGTTGAGTTGAATTTTTTTCTATTTCCACCCTAAATATACATATATATAAGAATATGACGCAGTTTCAATGGGCTCGAAAAGTCTGAAACATAATTATACAACCGATAACCATCGTGCAGGATGTATTCAAAAAATAAATAAGATAGCATTCCATATCATAAGTCACTGAGACACTGAAACATAAATAGTTTCAATTCAAACTTTAGTAAACATTTTAAATATGGGTTTGTGGATCTTCTTTTATTTTTACACCCCCGAGGGAATTTGTAATCTATTTAATTATTATCATAATATAAATAACTAGTATATTTATCTCAGGTTTCATAAAAAATTGATTAATTTAATGGTTCAACAATATTGAATGGTCCATTCAACCGGCCATGGGCCACTGAATCGTGTTTAAGGGACCATAACTATTGATTCGTTAAATGTTTATTGATCGTTCACCCAACCCAGCATTACAGTTTTTGTGCGTTCATCGAAATATGACAAATCAAAAAAAAAGAAAGAATTTATCACTGTTAAAAAATGTAATACAATATATTTATAGCATCTACCGCTTTTATACACGCCAGTTTGAATTTTTCGTAAATATCGTCCAATGAAACTTTTTTTAAATATCCGCTGACCAATACTGCCAAGTAGGTACCCATAAAACCTCGTACTAAACTGTTGTCGCTCTATTATTATTAGCTATAAGACGTTATAACTACAACAGTGGGGGATAATATCGATCGATAAAAATAGTTAAGGGTGTTTTAGATTACATAATTTGTTACAACTACAGTAAAATAAATTTCGTTATACGCATAGTGCACACCATACATGTTTGAACTCGGTGGTAGTACAATATACAACTTACTCATGTGACGTGATTGCAGACCGCACATTAAAAGTAAGTACTCACCTATAGGCTAATGTATGTAGGTATTATACCATATAATATAATACTACGGACTAAAGATTTTCGACCCGAAATTGTTATTGATCCGTGATCGACGCGTCTGTTTGAAAACAATAATAGTCGAGTTCACAACTATCCTAATAATAGGTGCTTTTAGTAAAATTTGTCTACATAGCCACATGCGCAAAAATATAATGCATCTTTCTTAATTTTCCCAGACATTTCCATTAACTACGAAATATATTTTTCTAAAAAAAAAAAGTGTACCAGGTTTTTTTATAGAACTTTCAAAATGAACTTTAAATAATATAAGGAAAACTATTTATATAATTGTGAAATATAAGTACATGCACATTTAGTGTACCTATTTTAAGAACTTTTTTTTTTGATAATAATATAATTGATAGATGACATATTGGATCCTACATTATATTTTTCTTAAATTTTTATTGATACTGTATTGTTCTCTCACACTGCCTTGTTGGCGGTAAAATGCAATACATAATTTTCTGGCTCCACCAAGACAAAAACATTTCACAGCCATCACGGCCGTGTGTGAGGGCCTTTATTGAATATTATTATTTTTATTTATTTTGTTTAAAGTAATATGCAATCAGTTTTGAAATGACATCATGAGTATGATATGTGATAACCTAAGGGAATATAAAGAATCATGTCAAAAAAAAATTTGATGAAAGAGCCCAATCGATGAAACTTTCAAAATGATTATTACTAACGTTAAGTGTAAAAAATATTATTGTATTGTATTTTCAACGAAAACGGCTTAAGACGACTACGACTGTAGGTATAATTTTATATCGGGTACGTCATTTTGGTTTTGTGGAAAAGTGAATTGACCTATTTGAAATTTTGGGAGAAGAATATCGACCCTTTTTAATTTTGGTGGAAAAACGAATCGGCTAAAAGGGAAAAGTATAACGTTGGTGGAAAAGGATGTGATATTGTAAGGGTTAGTTCATTTAACAAGCTTTTCTAACTTTTCAAGTTAATTTTCATTAATATTATTTTGAAAAGAATATTATTTTACAGTATCTCCCAAAAGTTAGGAAAGTATCACAAATAACCTAACAAGTATTCGCAAATCAATATATTAAATATTTAAATGCAATTTTTTCAGTTATCTATAAAACAACTCTATTAAAATTGTAGTTAAATGAATCGCGTCGTATAGGTCTAATATTTTATATTTTTTTATAATTTGATACCTATATATAGTTTATTGGTGTCGTACTATACTGTAATGCTAATCGACCACGGTAATCCCATGTAGCACCTACTTACTATTTATAATTATTTTTTTTTTTATGACTCACGTAGTTATGAATAATAACGTCGCAAATTTTAATTGCCACAAAACAGGAAATTACAATAACTTATCATTATAATATTATGTATGATTGGATAACGAGGTAGGTACCTATACCTTCACACGCGTTTCAAACGTCAACACATCGCCGCCATTTGAGACCCCCGAGGAAGGTAAACATTTGCGTATTTAAAATCCGTATATTATAGTAATTAGGCCCGCGACCTCATATTATATTGGCGCGCATATTTAAGCTCGGTTATAGAGCTATTATTTTTTATTTTATTTTCGAATCTGTTAGGTTCTGACTAGTGGTTTGTAAATCTATTATATATTAACCCACATTGGAATAACGAAAGATTTATATGTGTGTGCGTATAACATCAAAGTACTCTTCACAATTATTTCATAAATAAAAAAAAAATATGTAATTTAATAATAACCATACAATTATTATGATTAACCATATAACACATTTTTTCTTGATATATTAAATGTAATATAAACATCTCACTAGATGAATAATAATCACTAAAAATCTCAATTTCGTAAAAAATCAGTAATTACTTTGCAACATCATTAAAATGTGGGTTAGTTACCTCATTTCTTGTAGACCTTTTTTTCTATATCCGTTTAAAGTCCAATAATAATTATCATTGTTAAATACTATACAATATATTAGTATTTAGAAGGTATAGGCACTCGTATAAACTTAATATTATCTCTAGTCTTTAATTAATTTTATAGTTCCTCAACGAAATGTTCGGCAACCCTTTACCACTCTACTATCAACTACAAACTATATATATCAAATGAACCCATAAGGCGTTTAATGTCTATTGCAAATGTTGACCCCTCCTTCACCTTTTAAATTAAATTAACAACTTACACTATATTATACAAGTTTAATGTAGGCACTATCTTATTATAAATCTATTTGTTGTATTATGTAAATGTGTAGGTACTGTAATTGTAACGAAAGGGCTCAGGCCGTTTAATCTCAATAAATAAATACGTATTTCAGAGTATCTTATGTCTATGCGTTCATAGATTATATGTGATTTGTTTTGAGCTCATATGGTAACGTTTTGGGCAGTGTGCCCCGGGATTGGATTATTATAAGGAAATGTTAAACCGAAAACCCCTGAAATGGTAACTAGCCTTCCAAATTACCAGTTGCGAATATTTTAGAATAATAATATTTAAAAAATACAGAAATATAATGGATATAGTAACGATGCCACAAAACTCAATCATTCATAAACATTATTCCTATAAACAACAGAAATATTTTGTTTTAAAATATGACACACAACGTAGTTACCTGCAGTACATAACTGCGAGCATACACATTAAGTTATCGAAATTTATTATAATATAATATTATGAAATTGATATCCAAAATGAAAATATTTCACTTTATCAAAGAACTATGTATTATTACATACTTCGTAATAGTAATAAACACACAGCCGCACAGGTGCCTCAATTCCTCGACGAATGTCGGTCAAACATATTATTATAATATCATTGAAACGATGACTTCAAAAGACATAATTTGCATTCTCTTTAACGATCGTGTTACGTTTTAAAGAGTATTTATAGTACGTATACACTATGATGAAGTGACACATAGTTTATAAGCATAGTACGCTGCACACTGTTCAGTCAACCAGCTCATAATAGGTACCTATATATTTTAAATTGTTACAATAAGCATGAAATGCATAAATGTAAATATACTTGGAACTCGTGCTGGGAGCTCGTGAGGGAGGGACCCTCTTCTACATAATATATTTTTAAATCAACCGAAAATTTGTTCAGAATTAAATTAAATTACGTACCTATACATTTATGGCGGAGTTGTGAACAGAAATAAACAATTTGTTTATGCGATGAATATTGTCTATCGGTACATAACAAAGGCCATCGGCGACTTGTATTAATTTCACTTTCATTGCACAACGATATAGAAGGCCGATAGAATCGTTATACCTGTATTTTATTTTAATCTGAAGTCTGGAGTGGGTGTATGTTTATTGTTATTATTATATTCGAAAGCAACGAAGCGCCTGTGATGAGTTGGTTTTATTTATTTTTTAGATATTTACCGCAACTTCCGGACCACGGGTGGTGATAATCTCTTAAGTATTTCCGGTGGCGAATTTAACAGTCACTTAGTTTGCAAATTTTCACGGAGCCCCTTGGAAACTTTTGGTCTATCAAGGACTTTTTAGTGAATATATAATTGCAGTACAATATTTCACTTTACAATAATTACGATTATATTAATAATAATTATTATTAAACACCTTTGTGTCGAAACCCTTGTCATGAATGTTCACCTAATCTATTGCCATTTAACTATAATTTAAACTACTATCAGGTCATCCACCCAAGCTTACTTCGTATATCACGTATATACTATCGCGATAAATTCACTTCGATATAGTGTGTGTATAGATTTATTAGACTTGACTGAATAAATTAATCAGCTATGATCCACGCTTGAATTCGAAAAAATTAGATGAGTGTGAAAAAAATATTGTTTGTGATTGAATATTTAAATGTATTATTGATTAGGATATATAATTAGAAGGGATATGCATAAGTATTGTTTTTAAAAGAAGAAAGACTCAACTCCCCTTCCCCGCGTACCAGTCAATTCAGACACTAGCTGGCTGTAATACATACTTATGTATATTGTGATGTATTATGAGAGTTCATATGCGTTTTAAGTAACTTTACACATATGTATATGGTCGAATTACGTTAAATTAAGTAAAACGCGATATAATACTGTTTCAATCGTTATAAATTATATATAATTTATTTATACAACACTATTTACCTATGCACACGATGCTGGCAGTTTTTTAACCTCCAATAGTGGATTAGCAATTATAAATGCGCCTACTCATAATAATACGATGGCTAAGAAGACAACATTTGGAAGTACAATTTTCTTAAAATCGTTTAATTAATAATCCATTGAGTAAATCAAGGTCATAATATAACATACAACATTTTTTATTTTTGTCAAAAACAAAACAACTCAATTTTTTTTACCTATTTATCTTATATTTGAGACAAATAAAACGTTTACTATATACAATAATTATATAATACGTGTCATAAACAATTTTGACATCAGATCAATTACTAACTAGCATAATTGTATTGTATTATATTATACCTACATGATATGTCATCTAATGAAACACTATTTTAATTTATCAAAGGATAATTTGACTAGATGGAAAATTTCATATTGAATATTTCAACCTATTTGAATCAATCATTCATACAAAAAAATAATTATCGTTTTAAAATTGTTAATTTAAAATAAATCCCTCTCGATTAATTATAGTTTTTTATTCATTTTATCAAATACTTAGTATTGTTACTCAGTGTTTAAGTAATATAAGTTAAAATGCCAAATTATTCAGTTTAAATAATTAGTATAGAAAAAACCATTTGCATGTCTTGACCGGTTCTATTCGACGAAAATATCATAATAGTCAATTTAAATATTAGGCTTTAGTGATTAATGGTAGGTCATAGGTATATTAAATGCTTGCTCTGTTTTTTTAAAAAGTGTCTATAGTATAACTCTGTGAACTTTGGTTTTGTTGTCGTCACGTGGAAACCACGACCCAATTACACAGATCGTGGGCTTGTAATCAAAGAGTTCTAAATCTAAAAAATTCAAAACTGTTACTTAGCAGACAGCAGTTCAGTTATAGATTATTTTTCTGTTTTTTTTTTGTCTTAGATCAATTTATTCCATCACAAATTTAAAAAGTTGGCAGAAACAAAAGGCTTTATAGTATTATGATGAATAGCCAAATAGTATGCAGTATAATTTGTTGCATACGTTTTTTTTTTTAAATTTACAGTTAAACAAAAAAAGCTATCTTATAAACCAAATAGTTATTGGGAAACAAAACGTATTATTAGAAATAGTTGTGTGCAACCATTTAATCATACAATAATAATTGTCATGCATTGTTGTTATTTTTAGTGAACTTAACACGTGGTAAGCCGGCCAATACAGAAAAATACCTAAATAGATGATAATGAATATCAATTATCAATGGTTGTAATATTAATAAATGTGTTACAATATAGGTACCTACCTAAAAAGATTATTTTTGTTTTTTTAAATTATACTGAACATAATTTCAAGTGCTATTAATTAATTTTAAAGAAATAATATGTTGTATCCATAGAACATTTTTAATTTAAAAAATAAAGTTGGGCGCAAAAGATTCCATCTAACCTTTTGTTTCCAAACTATAAGTTTTAAGGTTATTTAATATTTTTAGTAATTATTTAAGAAATTTTTGCGAATTCTTAGAAAAATCAAGCGTAAATCTACAGTAATTATTCATGAAAATCTGAAATTAAATATTGACAATATTCGTCAAACTTGCGAAAATTTGCAAATTATTTTGTTGTTAAAAAAATATAAATTTTCTATTTTTTCAGTTGGTACTTAAAAATTGAATAACCACATGATATTTCATTACAATAGTTCAAACTGCAATCAAAAATTCTAAAAATATATACATGCATAATTTTTTTTATAGATATTTGAAGTTAAAATCTAGACAAAATTACATATTAATATGAAGAATAACGATGTTATAGTTATTTTGTTGTAATTAAAAAAAATATTCGTGGGGACTTAAAACTTTTACGTAATGACATTTTCATTTTTCAATTTTCTCTTACGAATATTATGAAGATATTAACGTATTTACACTGTTCTACTGTAAGGTAGTATTGACTCAAATGTTAATAACAATATATGATATGATATTAGTACCTATAATATATACACTTTTATATTATTTAAATATTAATAAAATAATAAATGCAATATTTTCGTCAAAAATTGAATCAACCTACCGTTGTATTTGCAGTAAAATAAATGACTTTTTTAGCGATATCAAAAAAAAATACCACGTAGATATATACTTAGACCTACTTCACTCAGAATCGATTTTCATAATGACACAATGATATTACATCAGTGAATTAAAATGTAACACCATCCATTATAGTGACCTACTCGACACCTACTTTTTTCAATAATCGTGGGAGTAGTATTAAACTTATAAAATTATAGGTCAACGTACATGTTATATCATTTGTAGAAATTTGTTTGACAGTTTTTAGAATTTTTATAGCACTATTATTCGAGTAATATTGAAAATATTAAAGGAAGGCCAAGGATGTAATTTATTTTCAACCCCCTCCTCTATCACATATATATACAAATTAATTCAACCTACTGTATTACTAATATTAAAATAAATCACTTCAATATAAAATAACATATTATTAAATATTATACCAGATTTAGGTTGATGGACCGCTCCATAATCGTTTTTCGATATAATATAATGAATATTAATGATGTATCATTAAATTCAAATTTAAAGAATCCGTTTAGTGACCCACCCGACACCTATACTGTATAACAGAGTGGTATCTATCCGTCCACATTTTTATTTTATTTATAATTATAATAACAAAACAACATTTTAAACCGATAAATTATTTTTTAATTAAAAATAAAATTATTGTATTGCAATGTACCTTTTAAAAAGTAGTTAAGTGTTTTGAAACGTCGATGACCAATCATGAGCATAGCCGACGCTGATTTTCTATTCCTAAAAGGTCGATCCAGGGGTTTCCGTCCGTTAATTTTTATAATGGTTTCCTCTGAGACCCTGGTAGAGATCCCCACAAATCGCTCTGCCAGCTGGGGAGTCGACATCGGTGGATGGCGATCGAGTACGCGCGTCACCCAATTGAAACGATGTACCTTGACCGGTATGCGTTATTATTATGAATAATCAATTATATTACTTATGTCATTTAATTAACTACCGTTGATTGAGCACAATTTTATCTAAAAATGAGTTTTTCGCATTAATTTATGAAATAATATCAATATAAATTAACGTCATACTGCAACAACCGGTATTCAGCTTTTGTAATTTTGAGATAATAAAATTTTTACATTCCGCCCAACCAGGTTAATCCGAAATATGGATGTAGCTGTTTTAGACATCTACCGAATGTATAATAACACGTTCTAACAAAGGGGGATTTACTTTGAAATCATCCAAGATTGACCCATCGATCGCGTCCCATTGTTTGGCTACATAGTAAATGGTGACACCTCGGCGATGCTAAAACGGTTCGATCGAAATCGTCGTGAATCGAACGGCACGTGCCGGCGGTGGTGTTTGGAAAGTTGTCGCCGTTTTACGAGTGAACCCGGTAAGGTTATAATAGACCCGTGTGATCCGACCACCGTCTATACCATATTGTTTACGACTTACGCCGTGTTTCGTGTAATCCGTGTTGACTGTATAACTTTCAACGATATTATCGGATGAGTTAATTCATTCAGTGTAATATACGTTAACGCTCGTTTTGAAAACTTAACAATATTCAACTTATATCTTTAAAATATATTTTATTATGCCAAGTAGGTTAGTCATTTCGTTTTATTTATATATTTTATTATAATTTTTATTTGTCTAATTTAGTATTCAAATATTTGTTATTTTATTATCTTTTAAATAAATAGAGTTTTTTTTTTTACCAAAGATACAATTTGGTTAGGTTATCATATTTTGTAGTAACACGATAGAAATCCACACAAACGTCAACACTGATACGGTGCGTACACGGAACACTGACATAATATAGTGGAATACTATTATGGAATACTAACTTTATAGTACACTCGTGAACGATACGAATAGTAGGTAACATTTTCAATCTAGTTATACAGTTACCGAAGCCGTTTTCTTCACGACCTCAAAATTCTTGATCACACTGTTCTAGATGGTTTTTTTTTTATTCGTATTTCACTTCGACGTAGCGACGGAATTGTACCTAATGCATAAGACGCACATGACCTCCGATGTAATTGTATCGTATTATTATAATGGACTATTATTCATAATACTTAAAACGAACTTTCAAAAGTCTGGATTGTTATTTCACTCGTCAAGTCCCATACGTGCATAATACACGTAGGCACCTCTATAATAATTAAAACCCGACAACTACATTTAACTATATACACAAGGCATAAAAGTACTATTATATAGAAGTGGTACCAAAACTTTAAACCATACGTTACCTCCTCCGTACATCGGGACGGCCAAATTGAGCAACATTCTCCACGGTTTCTCCACAAAACTGCAGTGATTTTGGACCAAAAAAATTAAAAATTGATGTACATTCAAAAATTGTTTAAATTATAGCAATATAATCCGTCGTGGGAGTGAGGACCTGGGCTTTCAGCCTGGAAGCGATGTCGGTGATTTTGATTTTCGTTATTACGATTGGCGACAGATCGTAAACTGTCGGCCAACCGACGGGTTCGCGATGCTCACGATTAGTTAGAATATTTATTTTTTTATAACGTTATAATATTATTATCGATATCACGATGTCTCGGTAATCGTCGATTTAGTGCGTTCGTGATCGGAAATCGACGGTAGTTACACAGTTTTTGAAATGTTACAAAAAACTATGGGGGTCGTAATCGGCGACAACTACAAGCGAAAAAATAGTACCCCGTGGCTTACACGGCCTGACTGTCACCGACGATCATGCATGTGCGACATTTAAATAACAATTATTAACGTTTAGTAATACGTAATAAGTTAGACATAATACTTACAATATATTATAGTATATTAAATATATTATACAGAGTGTATCTAGTCGTGTCGTCTACATATTTCCTAATCGATATAATATAATATTTATGTTATTATTTTGTTTTTTAATTCGTATTACCCACCCGCAGTCTTTTTTTAGTATAATGCATAAACCCTAGAACAAAACTCAAAAACACAGAAAAACGGTTTAGTACGTTAAATGGATCACTCTATACGCGGCGAGTTATTAACATTTTCATTGACCCGGACCATAATACATAATCGATGACATCTACACGTGAACGCAGTTATCTAATAATAGCCACTATTATTATAATATGACATATTATATTATAAATATGCTATACTACATTTAGTATATTTAATCAATAATTTTACTTATATATAGCATAACTGCGGTGTGAATGTTATGTCTTTCCTTATGGCACGTTGAATTAATTGAGCTAAGGCTATATTTACATTTTTAATTTTATTATAGGTAGTGGACATAAAAATATATGGTTATTGTATATTTTTATCATATAATTTTTCTACCCATCTGTTTTGTCAACGTTCATAATAATTTTTTTTTCGTTCCGTCGACACATTCGTAATAGCTCTGTATATCTATAAGACAATTTGACGGTGTCATTATACGGAGTCACGACAGCAAAATGTCTATATTATAATAAAGTAGTATATTGGGTACCTACAGCATGCACGATAACATGATTTCGTCGATTTTTAAGTACTAAAGCTGGGGTACAATAAACAAGGTTTGTTATCACAAGACACCATTATAAATCGTCTTATTGAAGATTTTCTGTGGAGTGAGAAAGTATGTGATTTTTTTTAAATAACGCATAAAGAAAAACAGACTTTTTTCATACAATAAATCTTAGTTATTTTTTTATGGTTCAAAAAGTAGAAATGCTTGAGACTTGAAACATATACACACTATGATTATTTATTGTACCTATCTCGCAATGACAAAATAGAAATAATATTTGAGCATTTTTTTGGGGTAGAGTAATAAGTAGATATTTTAAAAAATGTTAATACACTATTTTCAATTATTCTATTGAGTTTTTTTTTTTATGAAACTCAAAAACAACATTGAAATTGTCACCAAATGTTGAAAATTAGCTTTTTCAATACTTGGTAAGTATTGTCTATGATTAAAAAATAAATAAATTTATTATTATTATTATTACTATGGATAAAAAAAAACTAGATCAAAAAATTTGAAAATACATAACAAGGTTACTTATACAATGTTAAATTGTTGTAAGTGGAAATAAAAATAAGATTGAATGTACAATTACATTTTATGAACATTTGAGATAGAATTTGGTCGGAATTGGAAATTTTGCAAATTATGTGGTTAACCACCTAGTTATTTTTATTTTGCTGTAGTATTTTATAATAGAACATAGTAAAAATACTGTTGATATTTGAATTTTGTGTATAAAAATATTTATAATTTAATTTTTTGCACATTATGGTATATTTTTCAATATAATATTATTTTGTCTTTTTTTGAGCAATAATTTATTATAATTTATAGACATTTTTGATTTTTTTGTATATTTAAGTATACATATTTATAAAAAAAAAATAAGGGTAAAAACCTTGAAAATGTAATACAAAGTTTATCGTAAGTAGTTTATAGTGGAACCAAAAAATCTAAAAAAACATAAAATCAATTTTTTTTGTAGACATTTATAAATATCTTCGTCTACATCGGAAATATCTAATATGATTTATAAATACATTATAATGAAATATTTATATTTTTTTAAATATAAAAGTTACTGCTTGATGTGCTGCTAATTCGAAATCAAATTAAAATAACTAAAGATATGTTTAGTGATTTACTTGATAATCTTTCACATACATAATTTTTTTAATTCAGTCCACATTAATACATAGGTGCACTGTTGAATTGATTTGGACGACAAAAATCAATTGGTATATACATGGTACGAAAACAATTTCGTCAAATATGTGTTAAGTAAAAAGTATATAATTGGCTGAAATTTAATGGGACAAATGAAAAAGTTACATCATCTAAAACAATATAATAAAATTATTGAAAAAATATTTAAATTTTTTCAAGATTTCAACTTTGGCTTCCATCACATAAAATGTATAAACAATGTTAATAAAATGTTCAACTACCCATGAAACTAGGAAACTATTAGGGACATCAATTTTACTACGATCGACCGGGATTTTACCTTTGCTGGTTGACCAATTATTACTATTAAAATTGTTTTGTTTATGTTCGTACAACTTTTTTTGATTGTTTTTAGAGTTATATATGAGATGTGTCAAATTACAATTTGTTTCTACTCAAAAAGATTTATCATAAAAACTTGAAATGAACTACTTTTTCTTTAATTATCATTTAATATATTCATTGACATTTTCAAGACTAATTTTGAATTATTTTTATAGAAATTTGAAATTCAAATTATTGTAAAGACTCGACATTGTTACTAAACAATAAACATCAATATAAGCGTTTACTAGACAATATACTTTTAAAAATATTTTGTTTCTTTTTGCGCAGTTAATAGATATTTTAAATTTTTGAATTTTTCTTATTTGTTTTCCTTTAAATAAATTGTTTTTGTTTAAAAAAATCTTGAACTTCAAATACATGGTCCTTCATTAATTATTGTTCGTGCCCCAATTAAAAAGTTCAAAAGCACATGGTCACGGATTTTATTTTTATTTTTTAATCATTTGAATTTTATATTTACACAAAATATATCAAAATTCCAAAAATGTTGCTGACTATTTTGTGGTACAAAATTCAAAGAAGGTAAAAGGTAAATTGAATAATACCTACTTAATAATTTAGTACGGTGCTGATATTTTTCGATATCCTAATAATTTAAATGTGAAATTCACTCAAAGCAATGTTGCTTTAATTACAAGATAATCACTCATTTATTTCTTTTAAAATACTTTAGAATAATATGCTTTAATAAATAAATAATATTTATTTTTGAAAAGTCGTATTATTTGCCTATATTGAACTCCTTGCAGTATGTGTATAAGGCTGTATAATTAGGTAATATTAATATATTACAATAATTATTTATTTTAAAGTTATTTGAAGAGGTAACTTTGTACTGTCCATTATTTAAAATGCATAACGGGGACACTTTATACAATCAGGTATAACTTTAGATTGCAGAACGCAGACTGTTCTATTATATATATAATATAAACAATTCTGTATTCATGACCAGACCATGTTGTTAAGTTTAAATATTATTTGGTAAATCTAAGTATCTTATACATTTCAAATAGAAGGAATCAAGGGGTGATTTTCTATCGATCATAATTTTTATTTGTCATTTTGACATATTTATATTGTATATATTTTTAATTTACTTTTTGGCATAACTTTTGATCACAATAATACAATTAAAATGTATAATCATATTTGCTTATTTGATAATTTTGCTAATTTCAAGATTTTTGGATCATTAAGTTCTTAAATAATTTATAAATATATTATAGCACCAAGTAATATTTGGTTATTATCTAACCATTTAATTAAAATGATTTTGATTATTTTAACTATTGTTAATATACCTACTAACATTTTGAATTCACTTTACATTTTATTTTTTGTTTTTAAATTTTAATAATTCACATTATATGTACTATTTAGGTATATAAATTATATAACTTATATTTACAATATTATTATACTTTATTTATATAATAGTACAAAGGTCCGCGTTCTGAAATGAACATTTTTATATGAACGTACAAACTGTCCGCGTTCTGCAGTATGTACCTTTTTACCCGACCGTACAAAGTGTCCGCGTTTCGTACTTTTAATGCTTAACCATACAAAGTGACTTAAAACAATTTAAAGATTGTACATTTTACACAGATTTATTTTCTTTATTGGCATTCAGTATACACCTAGCTTGATACGCTAAATATTAATATAAAAAACGCTGCAATAGTTTAGTGCAATTAATATTTTGTATACCATTCTTTTTGTATTATAATTAAAATTAATAAAATTCAGTTCATTAAGCAAACAATTCTTGGAAGACTAAGAATATTTTAATTTTTTAAGCCTAATTTCTGCTAAACTACAAACGTATAACCTATATTATAGTGTTATATATATATCTACCCGAAAGATTTAAAAACATTTTTATTATTCAGTTAATTATTAAAACTGCATAAATTAAAATTTCCTTACTTCTTCTTTCTTGTAAGACTTTCGAGTATAAAATATTAACTGTATAGTGTACATTTCATAAGCTAGAACCAATACACTAAAATTTAACTACAATTATTTATTTTTATTTCATATAAACACAATATTCAAGGGATATGTATATAGTACAGCTGTATGTAAAATAATAAACTTTCCAAAAATCACTTATATAATATAATGTCATAATATCTGGCAAAATAGAACTCTTATTAAAATTTAAAAAAAATTGAATTTTTATAAAATGAATCAAAAATACCCCTGGTGACGATTTTATGTTTTTAGGGATATTTTGATTAGTTCATAAGGTTACATTTTTTGATAAAATGAATCAAAATGTCACTACGGAAAAATCAAAAGAAAACAAAGTTTCAACTGATCAAGTAAATGTCAGCAAGAGCAATTAAATCCTTTCAGGGACTTTTTGATTCACTCAGAAATTTATTTTTTTTTACAAAACGAACCGGGAAATCTCAAAAACAATCAAATTACATGTGGATCAAACTGTCCAATCATAACCACATTTTTTTATGAGTGATTGAACTTCAAATGTTGACAAAATTGAATATTCACAACTAAAATAACCATTTCTCTTAAAACATATATTGTTGTTATTACATTGTAATTCAAAAATATTATTCGTGGAAACTTCAAATATTTCACTTTTACTTAAACCATCAATTTCTATACACATTTAAAAAATATTTGAACTAGTTATAAGCGATTTATAGTCTTTTAAAATTTTTTTTGGTGTCAAATCGTTTGTATAGTATATGACTTTCACAACAAAATGTTGAAAATATTTAGATTAATACATTTTAGTCTATTCATACCACGAATCTATTCACATCATTCTACGTTATTGACTTATCTTGTTAAAAACAACTAGTAATACTATATTATCTAATAATATTTTTAAATATAAAATTTAAAATAACATTGTATTTGCTATGGTTTTGGCATAGCAAATATCCTCAACATACCCTTACTAATAATATAAAAAATACAAATATCAGTATAAATATATAAAAAAATATCCTTAGAAATAAAGGCTAACAGACGGTCTCAATTTTATTCAAAATCGTTTCTCATCGTATCGCATCGAGTTTAAATTTAACACGACAATATTACAGTGACCTACTCAATGGTGGGGCAGTGAGGTACACTTGACACTTACTATACAGCATAGCGAATTCCACAGTTTATTTTTTCTTTTCATTTACTAACTAAACCTTTCCAAATATTGATCGCATGTGACGCCGTAGATAGGCAGCTACGCCGCATTATCTTCATCGAATTTATGCTGCGTTGTACGGCGTAACATGCGGAACTACAGGCACCTGCATGTAAGAAAATAGTATAAGAGAATATTTTTGATGTCTAAAAATTTCGAAGAGTCATGCGAAACGTCTTACTGCAGGTGATGGACTTCTTCGTGCATTCATGGTTCCATGTTGGTGTCGAATATTATAATGATTTTGTAATTTTGATTTTGTATTGAGTATCGTGATTTCAAAATTTTATAAATATCTCTAGTACATGGTGGTTTGAAATATTATCTTAAAGTTGAAAAAAATTATAAAAGCTCATTATCTTAACAATATATACCCACATAGATAAGATACAACAGGCCCTGGAAAAATTGTATTTTGACAAATTGTTACCTGGTGTTATAACAAAATACTCCAAAACAATTTTACTTGTATGTATGTGATTGTATATTTCTTTATATTATTTTTAAGTTTGTTCGTTAATGGATGATCCATGTTATCTGTACCATTAATATTTCTCTTGGTCTATTTTTGGTTTTAAGTTTTTATTTCTTCAATATGTGAAATAGTTATTTGACTTTATTTGAAGAAGAATCAAATTTTAAACTATTTTTAATCTTAGTGGTTTTAAAGTTTAATTAAGTTCTAAACGAAGGTGACGTGGGATCCACAAATATTTTTAAGAATAGTTTATATTATATTATGATATTTATATTTCATAATAGTTATAATTTATTATTAATAGGTAGGCGAATTAATTTTGCCCAAAACTTTGCATACAACTTAAATCATACAAGTATACCAAAATAAAACCAAATTTACCAGAAACCTTTGAGACTATTTTGAACTATTTGAAAATTGAGACAGAATAAAATTATTTCTTTGATGATGGCATATCCATATAATATTGGTTTATTCAAAACACACACTGCATTGTAAAAGCAATAGCTCCAATCAGAATCTAAAATACCTACATAAATAGTTTATTTATGTTAATATAATTTTTCAGTTAAATACATTAACTTAAAAAACATACAAAATATTATGTTTAACAAACAAAAAATCTTGCTCGTCATTAAGATGGAAGCTAGTAATCGGCCGTTGACGATTGACATTAAAAAACTAAGCTGCAGATTTCAGTTCACTGAAATTAAAAACTACCAACAGGCAACAACTGTTTCGAATTAACCTGTCAATGCGGTTATAATTTTAGTACGTCATATCACATTATTACGCATATTGTATGGACGCATCGCTTTTTATTAATTTAGTGAAGTGTCAACAACAGTTCTCCTAAAGACTGAATTATGCATATTTTTTAATTACCATATCATAGAGAATGCAATATTATTAGACTAAAAAATTCTATGGTATATAATTTTATTCTTCTGAATTTCAATTTTTTATAATCTTAACTAATAAAAAATGTATAGTAATGCACGTATAGAAGTCTGTATCATTGGTATAATGTTATATATGTAATACTTTTATTATTTCTGTTTTCATTTCCAAAGATGCAACTCACTTGTCCTATATGTGTTAATTATTTAATTGGTACTTCATGGTGGTACTGTGGTAGTTATTATTTGGTTGGGGTTATATAAAAAAACATGGCCTTATTCATCAAGAGTTGATACTTCATAGTTAATCACTTCGAATTTTAGAGCCCTGAGAGCCACATAATTTTACCACGACTGAGGAAAGTTAAGTTTGGCCTGAAATCAGCCGATGTTCACAGTAAAAAAATTGCATTACATAATTAATATTATCACGAAAATCAAATGAAATAAAATATTTTTGCGCGTTACAGAGTTAAAAACAATATGTATACATTGTGTCAGCATTCAATGTAGTAAAATGTCTACCTATAATACTATTGTGTACCTATGTGCATGGTATAACTAAAGTGTACGACAACTTTTGTAAATTAGGTTTAAGATCAGATTTTACTCACTTCCGAAGTGTTCCATACTATGCTTGTGTAAAA
Source organism: Nasonovia ribisnigri (assembly GCA_027563435.1). Lineage (NCBI taxonomy): Eukaryota > Metazoa > Arthropoda > Insecta > Hemiptera > Aphididae > Nasonovia > Nasonovia ribisnigri. Next base: position 385,848 of record JANEHU010004672.1, on the reverse strand, counting down.
CACAGTATTTCAGTTAAATATTATTTTGAAATATAGTCGTTGTTACGTAATTCCAATGCTACAATATACATGCAGTTAATATACTATAAGACGTAATACCTAATGTTTTGTTTTTTTCAAAACTAGATTAATCATTGCGGCCTATGATTAAAATGTATTGTAGTTACTTTTATATTCCCATCTATAACGGGTAGGTGTACCTATCTAACTTTATGAATGTCAGAAAGATGGAAATTTATTTGGGAAGTCTGATATCTTAATTCAACAATTTGGGTTAACGATTTGAGTTTTTATTTTTATACATTTGTATTTGCATAAGGCTTATGAGTCATAAGTTATGACTAAATCATTAATGGAAAAAGTTTTTTTTAGATTATAGTTTAGTACCTTTGTGTAATATTTTTGGATTTTCCATACCATTATAGTATTCACTTGGAAAAAGGAACATGCTCACAATAATAACATATTGTACGGATGTAAGATATAACTATCGGTTCTCTGAGAAATAATACAGGAGAAACGATCGTAAACAAAAGCCCCGTAGACATCGTAAATAACGCGCTGCACGCATTCGCGTTTCCACGTGCGATTGTTGTCGGTAAATTTAGGTGTATCCAAACTATATTATAATTTAGAAAAACAAAGGTATACTCAAATACCAACCGGCAACCACAGCTCAAACATTTTAAAAAAAAACCAGTTTATTGTCTTCGATTTTTTTTTTCTATATTATACTCATAGATAATAATATATACACGAATAAGTCAATCCTAACCAATTAACTACACGGTATCAACGGGGATTTATTTTTTTCCATCTCGCACGTTATAATGTATAGGTGCATTCACGGTCACGTCGTGTGTTGTGTCATTTTGATCAAATTGTTGTCAACATTTTAACTTTAAATGCTTAAAAAAAAAAACGTGTCTATATATTCTTAATATTTTTTAACTGATAAAACTTAAATTTTTTTGTTCCAACGAATAACCGAAAAATATTTAATTGACATACATAGAAAAAAATTGAAAACATCTGCCAATTCAAAATGAGTCAAAGTATTTTGAAAATTTTATGGTTTACAGACCATAACATGTTATTATATAGATATACTTTACTCTTACAATCTCAATAATTAATGTAAGAATAGGTTATTACCATAACGTTAGTAACATAAAAGTTAGGTACCTACATACAAATTTGGTTATAGAAGAGTAGTTACATACATTATTACTGTAAGAAGTAGGTACCTACCTATATCGTATACTTATACCTATACATCACAATTTACATTTACACTTTTCATTTTAAAACTTGTGTGTTGTACTTTTAATTGAATCCTTAATTTTTCAACTCGATGAATCGAAATGTATGCAATAATTACAGGTTTCAAACTTCGAATAATATACGCTTTTATTATTGTGCTTTGCAATGCCCGATTGTGTGTGCTTACGCGTTTCATTCCACGTCGTCGAATCCACAACAAAAAATAACGACGAGATCAACGGAATCCGAACACCGAAGTTGTTATTATATCCCTGCAGGAACGAATCGTTATACGATCACGAGAATCGAATATTTCAAGTGTTTCGTTTTATGGTGAAAGAAAAATAATAAAAACCCTCTTATTTCGAGTCTCTGTTATGTAATATATATTATATCATATACATTATGATGTGCAGTACCTTCAACCGAAATCCGAAAATTATCAAATAATATAAAATATTTTACGACATATGAGCATTATGTTATCTATATATAGGTAGTAATAACAATATTTTTCAATCCACGACTTTCGATTTTTATGACTGATATTATTTCTGAACTACAAAAAATCACTGAAAATATTGTTTGAACACGCCGTAATAACTCATAAAACGTACATCGGTTAAAGTCGTTAACGACCACAGTGGTTGCTATATACCACATCATGCCATGCAGAAGGTGAATATAGCCTTACTACTAAACTTCGGGTTGTGATTGATGCCTCTTGCAAAACCAATACCGGAATCAGCCTAAATGATGTGTCATTAGAAGGACATTGCATTCAAGGGAATTTGTTATGCATAATAGCAAGATTTAGAACATATAAATTTGTGTTTAGGCAGACATAGCCAAGATGTATATAGGCAAATACCGGTATGTCTATACCGAATAGAGACTTTCAACGCATATTATGGCGTGCCAACCCTGATCAGCTGATACAAATCATTCGCCTAAAAACGGTTACTTAGTAGTGACATCATCGTATTTGGCAACCGCCTGTCTTTTGAAATTATCCAAAGAAAATTGTAGTGCATTTTCAGAAACATGTCGAGTCTTAAGACAAGATTTTTATATGGATGATTTAACGAGTGCAAATACTATTGAAAATACGTGACGAACTCGTCAGGGACAAACAGGGACAAATTTACCACAGAACTGGTTATTTGCTTCCTTCGTCCAGGAGTAACCATATATTTCTACTAATCTACTTAACTCTATTGAACGATCAATAGAATGCACGCTGTCAAACTTAATATCTACCTGAAGCAGAAGGTAGAGTAAATAAGTTAATATGTCAAATAATACAATTACGTATAGATAACATAATTTTCTAATAAGATTAGCAAAGGCATTTAAAAAATTGGGAATATCCTTATGACCCAATGACATTATAGGTATACATTTTTAACTCAAATTAAACAGCAGAAGGTTTTAAAATATTTTAAATTGAGATTTATTTATTTTACAATTTAATTGTATTACCTTTTATAAAATACAATTATGTACTTATAATATGTTTTACATTTATTTTGTACCTTTGTTTTCTTTATTTATACCAATTGGTACATTGTAAAAATATGAAAACCTCCCAAAACAAAATCACTTATGTGGCATGATGGCATTACAATCTAGACCAGGGTTTCTCAAAGGTTGTGCGAACATGAACTTTTTTCTTAACCAAATTTTTTTTAACAAAAGGCAATACTATAGCGTATAGATTAACATGTCTCAACGTTATTTTTACTTACAAATATACGATAGAATAAAATATTGTTCGATGCTGTAAGAAAAATAATAGGTATATGCAAATTATTTATAATATTTAATTTGTTATAATTGATAAATACTCCTGGTTGTAAAAAAAAATAACTCGCCCTCAATGATGCTAGAGATGGACAATAATTGGTTGAGTTCTTGTGAGTCATGAATCACATGAAAGGATAATATTCTGTTACATAGTGTGTAAGCTTGTATTTGGAATTTAAAAACAATGATAAATCTTAGTGTTTCAAAAAAATAACCAGCACGTCTTTAGCATATGTAACCGACGTTTATATGTTGTTTTTCCATTCACGCCTAGGGAAACTTCTACCTTTTAGACATTTTGAAAACTCTCCTGCCTGTTAACTCGAGTAAAAACTAACAACTATGGTTGACACATCCAATTGACAAAGCGAAGAGCACATGAAACCTCAATCACATCTGTCAATACGAAAATCTCTATGCTGGTTTTATCAGACCAAATTCACTGGCTTGACAGATAATCAGAGAAATTTACTTAAGTTTAAATGCAGCAGATTTATCTATGTGTATAGTGTTTTAATTTAAACATTATCCTAGTACATAGACAAAATATATTATATTTGTGTTGTTTAGGCATCATAATAGTACATCATAACAAATATTACGACGTTGGACATACTATATACATAGGTATCTATCAATAAGAATAAATTTATATCTGTTTTTATGTTTTGATTGTAAATGGATCCCAAGATACATCTTGTATATTATAATATCATTTCTTGACCTCTCTTTTACATTCATGAAAAGTTATAAAAAACCTATCACGGATTGTATTGTCTATAGTTTTCGTATTTTTGTAGTTTTGATCTTAGATCCTATTTTGAAGAAGATTCAAATTAATGAAAATTTATAAATGGTTAGGTAGGTACATTAGTGTGCATTTAGGTATAATTGAAAAAAAAATCAAGAATAGGTACAAATATCCTTAAAATGTCCTTAAATGTCTCTTTTATGGTCTCCATAAAATAGATTCTCCAAAACTTTGTTGTTTTTTTTTGGAAATATTGTATATTTTATTTTATATTTATGTATTTTTTTAAAACAACAAAAACAATTTTTACAAATTTTTATAAATTTAAGTACCACAATTGTTATAATACTATTCTAAATTCTAGTTCATAAGAACCAATTGTTTACATTTATTGTTGTGAAGAAATTAAAATAATATATTGTAAGCAATAAAATCATATTGTAAATAGACTGCTTTGTATTTCACACCACTTATACAGGTTAACCCACTACCAGTCGATTAGTTTAACATACCTAAGTATACTTTTTATAGAGTATTTATTATTTTAAATGTGACTTGTTGTTTTTTCTCATATTGATTTTTCCATTGTTATTCATTGTGCAATGCGTGGGAAATTACATTGAAATGAAAATAAAAATATAATATTATGTACTACAAGTTTGTCTACGTTATTTTAGTTCTTTAAAATATTTCCCTTGACAACACATATTATTTATTGTTTGCTAATATTAGATTTAAAATAATAGAAAATCAGGTAAAAAATGTTTGCTTCCTATTTTATCATATTTTAAAATCTTTATTATTATTGGTTTTTAAATCATTATACTTAAATTAAGTGACTGTCATCGCTCTTTTAGTACCATGTGTCTTCAAATCGGAAACCTGATGATCTGATAAGCCATTCAAGTAGGTAAATCACTGACTTAAAGTCAAAACAATTTCTTTGAATTTTTATAATATATTAACAAACATGTCCTACGAAAAATCTGCAGGTTCACTGTCATATAATCAAAAGTACTCAATTTAACTATATTATGTAGTCAATAGTTAAACACCTATTAATTATTGAAAACAATTTTACAAATACAAAATTAATTAATTTAATACAATAGAAATAATATATTAATAGATTATTATTTATTACATATATTATATTGAATTAAAACTAATTAAAACCCAATGTATTGTACAGTACTAACTAGGTAGTAATTACTAATAAGTAGGTACTATATGTACTACCAGGTCCACGTAACTGATTTTTGTAAAATCTATCACTTTAGTGATAATTTAGTAGGTATACAGATTTTTCTAAATGATTCATAAATCAAATGTAAATTTAAACAACAAATTTATTAATTATGATCAAAAAAGTCTCATTCAGACCGTAAGTCGTTTATATTGTAGAACACACAGTCAGGGCAGGAAAAAACAAATCTTGATGCTAATTGAATAATTTCAATTAAACCATTTTAACCATTACATTGATACATAATTTCATACATATTTTTGTTTCATATTATAATCTTCTTTTATCCTTTTATAAATATTTATTTACAGATGGTATACGAGAATATCGTGTTAAAAAAATGATAACTTATATACTAATTATTTATGAATTTGTACAACTTACAAGTAATAAAGTCACTCATATTATAATATTAATATGTTGAAAAGAAAATGTTTAATAAATACCTATTTTTAAATGTACATATATATATATATATACGTAACTTTGTACAGAAACTTGTGTGTCAGAACCCCCAGTTTAAAAATCTGCAACCTTGTAATTTGCATCCTTTATGGTTAATTATTTCTTAGTTTAATATTAATGTAGGTACATTTATCTTTATAGTACAAAGTCATTATTACAAATGTGATTATTGAATGAGAAGTATGTTAGTTACGAAGATATTCAATGTGTGGATTATTCTATGAACTTTAAGACTAACTTTAAGACTAACTGAAAAATGAGGAAATATTGTACCCCCAGTTTTTACGATAAAATTACGGCACTATATAAAGTCAAATATATTATAGCACAATAGTATAGTATTTATGAGATTATATAAATTAAAATAATTATGTTCTTTTTATTGAAAAAATTGATTCAATTTTGTGATGGTTTGAAATGAATTAATAAAACAAAAGGACATAAAAAACCCTAACCTTTTACATTCAAACAATTTTAATTTAATTTATCAACATAATAAAAACAACAGACTAAATAACTTTTAATGGATAAAAAGCATGCATTTTGTTTACGATATTTTTTAGCACTACTGTTATCGGTATCAAGCACAGCACAAACACTGTGAGAATTTTGAATCATTGCACAGTTGTGCTTTGCCATGTCTTTTTTAAAGTAGTTTGGAATAGTAAATACCTGCTTTGTGACTACACACATATTTTTACACTTTACACTTAACCAGTCATAATGGTGTACGAAATTTCATTATTTTAATGATATATTTTGAAACACTTCAATATTATAGCCATATAGGTAGGTGCCTAAATAGATAAAGTAAACTTAAAAAGTACCTATCTGTTTATACTAAGTATATAATCAAATTATTCCAAAGTTAAAATCAATAACTATAACAACTAGTCACTACTGTAGGTAACCTAACCATGACGATGATCTACAATATTGTACTGGCGATCATATCGTCCTTCTCGTATATAGTCGCGGGAGCATTGTTCGCGGGAATCGTATTTTTTGCGATCAGGAACGACCTGGTTTCCGCCGCGATCGCTAGAGAGCTTCATCGTCAAAAGCCAACTGTGGTTACAGTTGTCGACGCTGACGAAGAAAATGACTACTGGACGAACACAGCCCGACGGCTGGCTTTCGAGGCCGTGCCGCCCGCGGTAAGGATCCAAATGTTGGTCAACCTTTTGCAAAAGTTCATGGCCGACCGGCTGGATCCGATGAACAAGCGCCTCAAAACAGTCACCGTTCGGTTGACCGCAATGATGGCCACATTTCGACGGGCCCGAATGGCCTACGAGTGAGTTCAGCCATGGGTGGGGCCTAAGGGAAGTTATTAAAAGGTCTTTGAATTAAAGTCACTATAATACATAGTGTAGATTTTAATTCATAGGTATTTGTCGTTATTATTCTATAGAATTGATACGTGGTTCCATTTATATTTTGTTTTATAGTTTTGAGGCATCAGAAATGAACGAATTATGCGCATCAAATAATCTTCTGGCAATGTCGGTTGGAACAAATACAGAATACAGCGAAAATTCAACAATATCTAAACCGAGAATTGTCAAGGAACAACTTGAATCGTTGAAGAAGAAGGTTTCCATCATTGAGCCATCTATTCAATCGTTATCGAAGAAACCGTTGCCTTCCGATGTAAAATCCCAGTCAAAATCGATACATTCTGTTGAGCAAACTCAGTCGGGATTGATAGCAAAATCTTCTACTTCCACCCTTCAACCGACACAGCCGGAAACACTTACTGAAACGCTTAAGGAACTCACGGCGTCTCTTATATCAGTTATTGTATGGTTTAAAAATGCCTCGACCTCCAATGTGTATAGGAGGAAAGCTTTTGCAGTTTATCATGTGATCAATTCGATACTTAACTCCCAATACCTAAAAATATGTTTTAAATTCGTTTTTGATAGTTTTGATAAGATTGTCAAGCTTTATACACACATAGACCTGATTAATGATGACATTACTTCAGTCATGATAAGAATACCAGCAACAGAAAATGATGTGGAGTGATTAATAATTTTTGAATCAATAAATCAATCATAAATCACTTAAAACCACTATTAAATAAAATAGACATATTTGAGTGAGAACTTTTTGCAACACCACTGCATAAACGCCTATTATACTATACAAATATATAAAATAAAAATATTTAATAATATAATATAGTATTATTATAATGTATAATATATTGTATTAAAGATAGGACATTTTACACTATGAATCCAACTATGTTTATGCAATTTAGTTATATCTGCAGATGTCAGATGAGTAATTATTGATAAATGATGACTAACAATTATAAGTGTTACTAACAATTATAGATACTAACACTTAAATTAATTTATTATACAAAAAATCGAAAAAAAAAACTATAAAAAGTTGAATATTTAAAATACCTGTAAGTACCAAAATAGTGCCAATATATTTTGGAAATTATACCATGTATATAAAATTATAATATAAATTTGATCAAAATTGCATTTTTTTACAGCTATTAGTTTTTAAGTTAACAGCAAAAAAACAAAATCAATTTTAATAAAAATTCATTTTTTCCACTACTTTGTTTTCTGTTTTCCCAGTTTATTATGACAAGAGCTTGGAATTTTTACTTTTGGCTACCCAAAAGACCAACTAAATCCAATTTTCTACCAGAAAAACTGGCCTCAATGTTGAAAATAATCCCATTTTTACTGCCCCAAAATGTGATGATAGGCAAAAAAAACACACAATATTGTAAAATCAATACTAAATCTAGAACCGTATTTTGAATACAAAAAAATAAATAGTAATCAGTGTTCAATAATCACGAAACAATTAAAAATTTTGATATTATACATGTATATACACAATATTTACTTACTAAAGAACATTGTATATTGATCAAAATTATATGATTATGGTAGGTATACATTTTCGTCTATTTGAAAACATATTATATACATAATTTATAGGTAAGTACCTAAACACCAGTGGCGTGATCTATTTTTTTTATTGTGAATGAACTCTTGAAAATGTTAGTAAACAACCACCAATAATTGTTCCCGTATTAAGGGGATTGGAAGCGGTGATTTTCTGTCTTCGTCTAACACACGTGCAATATACGATTATAGACCTGTTCTATTTCCAACGTACCGATTAATATGATGAAGCGATAATAATTCTAAAAACAGATATGAATTTTTCATCAAGTTTTCTTGAGATCGACTTTCCCACATTTTTGATTTTTTGATTTAAACAACTCCAAAAATTTAAATATGTAAATTTTTTAATTACTCTTTTTTGATACGTCGTTTTTTGGATTTTGGGGTGATGATATCAAAAATGTGGGAAAGTCGATCTCAAGTAGACTTGACGACAAATTCAAATCTGTTTTCATAATTCTTATCACTTCATCATATCAATCGGTACGTTGAAAATAGAACAGGTCTATAATCCTATATTGCACGTGTGTTAGACGAAGACAGAAAATCACCGCTTCCAATCACCTTAATGTGAAAAGCTAACCTTCACCCCCGCTGACCAAATCTAATTCAAAAAAATACATAAATAATTAATCGTAAATTATAAATCAATCAATCATTAAGTTACCCACCACCATTAAGAAAAGGTCGATTCATAAAATAGGACCTATTTTACCTATTTACCTGGTATTCTCTTTACAAGGATTTTTCTCATTAGCTGCGCAAGTGTATTACATAAGTACATAACTGAACATTTTTTATTCCCACAAACTAATTAATAGTTTATAGTTAATAGGTAGGTAGGTATAATGCTGTATTCTTCTAGTAAGTGTTGAACTGTTAATGCTATTGTAAATGAATTTATTTTTTCTGTACCGTGTTGTGTACGATGTTTTTCTTTACTTCATTAACATTATCTACTATATTACTTTGCAGTATTTTAAAATGCCGATGAATAAAGTGATGAGAGCGCTGATGACTTTTATTCCAGCTCACAAAATCAAAATAATCTACCTAAATCAAACATTTATCCGACACATTAGATTCAAAATAATATAGACATTTAATCATTATTAACTTAGAGACTTAAGTTTTGCTTAATTCAGAGAAGAAATAGTTACTAACCTGAATTTATTATTAAGATGATTTTCTTACTATAAAACGATTTTTTTTTAATTTACATTTAACACTACCTTTTGACAGACTTTTCAGTGAATCTGTACAATTATTTACACCCAAATAAAAACTTGTTGATATTAAGACTTTTGAAATGTTGTAACTTGTAATTATAATTTAGAGTACTTTCAAGCTCACAAAATCAAAATAATCTACCTAAATCAAACATTTATCCGACACATTAGATTCAAAATAATATAGACATTTAATCATTATTAACTTAGAGACTTAAGTTTTGCTTAATTCAGAGAAGAAATAGTTACTAACCTGAATTTATTATTAAGATGATTTTCTTACTATAAAACGATTTTTTTTTAATTTACATTTAACACTACCTTTTGACAGACTTTTCAGTGAATCTGTACAATTATTTACACCCAAATAAAAACTTGTTGATATTAAGACTTTTGAAATGTTGTAACTTGTAATTATAATTTAGAGTACTTTCAAAAACATATATATAATAAATTACTATTTTTAATGTTAAAATATTTTTAAAAATTAAGTTGTATGATCTGAAGTCTGAACACTACTAATTTATTTTTTGAAAAACTAAAAAGTGAATTGTATTAAATAGATAAGTTATCCCAGAAGTTGACTAAAATATTTTATTTACATACAAATAATAATATCCACCTATAAATAATATTAATAATAATTTTTTTATAATTTATAAGTATGTATTTATCTAGATAAATGTTTTGTTATGCATCAGAGCGAGTTCTTCGGGTTATTTTTTTTGTACCGACAGTATCAAAAAATTCCTAGAGTGCCCAATATTTTTGTTTTCTATTTGAACTATAAGCATCATACCTTTTTTTATATGGTAATAAAGTAAATAAAAAGTTTTCGTAATATGTTTTCGGAATAATAAATAACCAGGATTATGGTGTTTTCCCTATTAAAAGTGAAAATTATGTATTTAATGATGATCAGTGGCCCATCGGTCCAAATAAGGTTGGTGAACACTGTATATTATAATTTAAAGGATCAAGGATACGTAATTTTCGTTTTAAGCCACGACATTATTGATGTGTCGTCCACCCTGTGCACAGATCTCGATAAAAATGTTGTTGCGGAAGTATCATGCAGTGTGTAATGAGTAATAATAATATCATTGTGTACTGTATCGTCTGTATCATATACTATTATGTGCAAAATAAACCAATGTCACTACCTTGAGAGACGAAAGATTGGATTGTAACGTATACGTAAGTGTCTGAAACGGCTTAAATTTTGATGGACTACCTACGAAGTTTTAATCACTATGATATGACTAATACGATTAGAGGAACAGGAAGTACCTATATATTATATCAAAAGTATTCAAATTTACTACCTACTGATTTTATTTATTTTATCGCCAGTGCTTTGAAAAAAAATTGGCAAGTAGGTATTCATATTATTATATATGTTTAACAGTTTGTATAACAATACCTACCTTAGGTAATCCACGGATATGTCATAGTCTTTAACTCTTTTGATGGTCTACGCATCTAATTATATCTATTTTTCTTCAGTATTTTTAATTTGAAACCTATGTATAAACAAGTGATCACGTAGACCTAATTGCTCCGCAGATATCGGTGCGAAAAGCTATAACTGATAAGCTCAAACAAAACAAGTATATTATTATAAAATTGGTGATTTACACGAATATTCTCAATGTGCGGCTACCACATTTCAGCGACCGCGTGTTGCAGTTGTGTATAATATAATATGAAATATCTACACAGTTAATTAACTTTGTGACATACTGACATGTGATTTTTGTAAGGGCAAGTTTAAACGAATGCGGCGGCACGATATTACATCATGAAATATTGTGTCCACCACTCAGGTAATAACTGGTAATAACGCGAATGTGCGTTACAACAAGGATGAAGTCTCTCAAAATTAAACAATAAATAAAAACAAAATTTTATTGTGATTTATGTACCACCTTATATTATTTCCTACAGTTTCCCGTACGTAAAAACTTTCCTAAGTGCACGGTGAAAGAAGGTATAGTCATTTATCGTAATACGTTTATTGCGTTCTCAAAACAAGTTCAACAAAGTTATTACTCTCTTTACGAGGTATATAGTTGTGAAATACATCGAGTATTCAATGAAGTCTAAAATCCAATAGAGCGCTGACCCATCATCCCCGTCACCATCGTTGTATGTAGGTATAAGTCTGTAACAAACGAAAATAAAATAATTATACACAGGTACATAGAATGTTGACAGGAAGGTCCAAGGGCGTGAATGATTATTATTTAATAACATTTTTTGATTTTATGATTAGAATACGTAGGTATAACATGGTATAATTATAATATATTTTCGAAATTTTAGTCTATTATTACTTCACTTTTAAATTGTAATAATATTAATTTAGGAAACATTACATTTAAATGAAAGGGGGCAAAAATATCAGAAAAAATAATAAAATTAAATTGCATGACCTACAATGATCTATGAACAATTTACATTTTATTCCATCCCCCGAAAATTTTCCCTGCGTTTACTCCTGCATGCGGTTATAAACAACAATAATAAATTACTATATTAGAAAAATAGGTTAAAGACAAACAATATTTTCTAGCTAGATATGCTTAAATGGAACACTTAACCTAGGAATAACGCAACTGCTAAATCTATTTTACATTCTTTTTTTGTGCTTACATAAGAACATAACTTATGTATTCAAACAAACAATATTTACCTAACTACTAATAAATTATAAATTATAATACTGAAGTTGATAATGACAACTAATAAACTAATATAATATTGTAATTAACATAATATAGAAATATAATATTATTATAATGTTTATGGTTTAAATTTTAAAAAAAAACATTCCCTGGCCTCCCTTAAAAAAGTTACCAAACACAAAATTATATCACCTTACCCGTTAAAGTGTTTATATATTCAAGTGTATAGTCCGTAAAAGTCCATGGTAATATAAGAACGTACAACATTTTAAATTTTGAAGCAGACAATGATTTGAATAAATTAAAATCAATTTTAAATGATAATAATACCTATGATATCTTAATTAAAATAATATTCGTACTTGAATGTTTAAAACTATAATATTTACATGCATTTTTTCTAAAAACGATTAATCATTTATCGTAATTTATCAGGCGTCAATTCAATGAAAGCCATACAAATATGTTTCCTTATTTTATTTACACATTATAATTATTTTGTAATTATAGAGGTTGATATAATACTGGTATACGGTGTACCTACGTATGATAAATCATAATAATTAAATTAAATTTATCGTAATGGGTATAGACAACATAAAAATAACATATACGATTTTATAAAAATATTATAATCATACATCTGTTAAAAAAAACAAAATTTATTAAATACTTCAATTAATATATTGTAAAGTTTAGCGTAAATAAGATAATAACAGTACAGTTAATGCTAAAAAAAAACGTAAATCTATCAGACTAGCATTGCTGTACATAGTAGATATCGAGAGAACCTCGTCATTGAGTAGGTCATTGTTGTAATGGTTGTGTTAAATTTAAATTCAATGATAAATCAATGACATATAAAACCATTCGATGAAGAGACGTTGGGGCATCCTGTAGTTCTAAGGATAATATTTTATAATTGTACTAAACTGTAAATATGTTTTTATTATACTACAACATTATACTATAATGCGCAGTGCCTAAATTACACATTTTTGCATCACATTTACAATAGTATAATTATCAATATTATAGAATATGGTATGTATTAGAGTATTAGTATTACTGATATTAATTTATAAGTCAATACTGATTATTGATGAACAATATTGTAGAATAGTGTTTATAGGTTCGTGGAAGAAACTACTTAAAATGAGTCCAAATACATAGTCGTGTATTTTGAAAATGTTATATCATGTATATAAAATAACAATGTTTAACCTAACCACAAAAAGTTTCAAGTAGTAGTCACCATGAACTTAATTTCCGACCCACATTTATCTACAGTACGCCATTATCAACAAATAAAGTTAATCACAGCTAGTAATAGTACACATGTATTATGAAATAATATTATTATAAACTTGATTTATTTTGGCAGAAATTAGCTGAACCTAATGTATTACTAAGAGAAAAATAAATTACTATAATGTCCCCAAAAGGGTAAAATAGTCCACAGTTGCAATGTGACATTTTAATGCGTGGTACTTTTTCGATCAGTTTTTTTCCTTCGGGACATTTTGTAGATATTTTCTGAGCGGATCAAAAAGTCACAAAAAAAGATCAAACTGTCCGGTTAATTGGTCCGTCTTGTGACCACTCCGTGAAATTTGTTCACTGATATATTTTATACCCGACGGGAATTTTCATAATAAATTGAATTATATTATCATCTTATCGTTTTGTTACAACTTACAATACAAGTTATAAATCAGTACCTATAGAATCTAAAAATCCATTACAATGTATTGGAATTAAGTTTACTTATACTCGTCAACATTTGCAAATTATTTTGTAGTTAAACACATTTTAAATGTTCAACTTTCATATCATGAGTTTAAAAATGTAATACAGAAACTTAAAAACCTAAAAAATACATATTATGCACAATTTTTATTGACAATTCAAATATTGACAGAATTTGCCATTATTTTGAAGAATAACGATTTAATTTATTTTGTTTAATTGAAGTTTCCCTGACATTGTCATCTAAACTTGGGAAATAGATAATAATAACAATAACAAAATCATAAGTTAGTAATGATTATAATAATATTACAATGTTTAACAATGTTTTGTATTTTAACTTTAACATTAGTAATAAAATGATACTACTACGTTTTAATTTATTTACAATTAAGAAGATAATACTTATATTACTCGTAAGAACTTTAAACTTTTCGCCACTATATGTATAATATTGTTATTATCTACACTATAAAATGTTCAAAATATTTAGAAAAATTATTTCATGTAATTTTCCAATTTGTTTATAAAATAAATTTAACCATGATAACAAATATTAGTTGAGGGGAGGGGAGTGTGGGGCAGAACCCCCTGTTCTGCTCCACAACTCAATCGCACCATAAGGTTATATAATTCTATATTCAACGATCTTACTACGCATGACCCTGACTTTCTAAACTAGTTTATATTATAATATAGAAACACAATATTGTTTTATTTTATTTTTGTAAAATCAAGATTCTTAAGATGATTACATAAGGCTTACATTTGTTTAAGGTGAAATCATGGATTTAAAAATTAGGAAAAAATATGATTTTTGATTCAATAGATCATTAAGGTTATTACAATAATTTCTGATAATATAATAATGTAGCCATACTAATACAGAGTATTGCAAAAATATTAAAATGTGAGTGAAACATCAACGTGAAATCATCATATTGTAATATAATATTGATACACGTTGTATGTACTATATTTGATAATAACTTTATTTTCAAAATTTTATTGGATATCCAAATGTATACTCTATAATAAGAAACTAAATAGAAGGTATCTATACGCATGTATATGACTGTTTGCCCACGAACTTGTGTCATATGGGAGGTGTTCAAAAATGGGAACTGGGTACTCATTGTAATTATTAGTTGTGAGTAATACACAACTATAAAAACACATAAGAGCACTTCTGCTATAGTACTTATATAATGACAGACGTCAGACTTAATAATCAACTCAGTTTAGTCGACTAAAAAGTATCAAATTTAAACAAATTAATAAATAAATATTAATGTTTATGTAACTCAATATCATCACCACAATCATCCTAAATTGGTATTGAAATGTCAAAATTGCAATAAAAATAAATAAATAATTAACAAAATGAAAAATTACATTTTTTGAATATTTCAGTAACTGTTAATATTAAAAAAAAAGTGAACATATTATCGAATTGAGTTGGGTTCATTTTTTCACGTCTAGTGGACAGAATAATTGGCTGACGGATGAAACATTTGTGTGGGAGTCACCATAAATAAATAAATAACTAATTATTAAACTAAAAGATATTATTATATAAAAAAGAGAGATAAAACGTAACTGACTAGGCTGCCTGGCTGCACAATAGTTTTATTGTAAAAGTGTACCTAGTCATGATGTGTTAAATTTAAATTAAATTATCGTTGAATATGAACAACAATAATTATTCAAAGTTAAAACTGTATACCAGTATAAACCTAGGACTACGTAGATATATTTAAGTATAGATTACTTTTCAGTACATAGTTACGATTGTTGATTTTATTTATTTAATGTCCGTAGGTACTTTAATTACATTTTTGTGGAATTATAGTTTATTGAGTTGTATAAAAAGGTATTAGAAAAATATTATTAATATTTTTTAATATATATTAGAAACTGGGAATTTACTACGTATAGTGAGCTTGCCTAACTTGTATTACTAATTATATTTATATATTGATATTGATATTAATGTAATTTATTTTACTATAAGTTGAATTAATTTCCGTTGAAAAATGTCTAATTGAAAATTTCATTGTTTGTATAAAATTTAATAATTTACGTTAAAAGTTTGAAATGCCTACGTACAATATAACTACAACAAAATAACTAATATTGTTTGGTGAAAAATCGTTAGTTTATGCGTGAATATCCAATTTTGTCAAAATTGGACATTAATCACTCTTCTCAGAATCTAAAAAAATACTACCTAAATATATTTTGTACGTTTACCTCACATTTTCGTATGAATTCACTATGGTATTCGTACTTTAAATTGCATATAAACCACCCGGGACGTATTTTTATAATTATTTTTCAATGGCACAAAAAAAACTTTTCAATCGCGGATTTAAGTAATTATTTTTATGTACAACCTGAAAATAATAGATTTTAAAATTGTATAAATTATTTGTAACTATAATAAAAATAATAATAGTACATGGGTCACTTCAATTTACATTATAGTCAGGTCATGACAATTTCTAGGTAAATACACATTTTAAGCTTTAAACACTAGGTAACAAAAATTACTATTTACTGCCGATTATTTTATGATATTCTGTTGTTATTTTTTTTGAATTTAATGCACTATAAAGTTATTAAAAATTATTTGATCATCCCTAAAAATGCAATAAAAAGATTAAAAATTTCGAAATAAAAGTTTAAAAATGTAATTTATTATTATATAATTAAATAATTTAAAACTTTCTGTTACAAAAGCTATGTTTAACAATGAGCTAAAAAAATAACTTCTTAATTGATACAATCAGAAGCTATATATTTGCCTATCTAAAATTTTGTAATGTATACTTTTTAGATTTTCAACTAGAATCAGTAATCAGTACAGTCACGTATAAAGTAAAATAAAATAAAAATAATTTATACTATTGTAAAATCAATACAGTCATTGCTCTTCTCGCAAACTAATACTATACTATACTTTTATATTATAAGTACTAAAGTATTTCATAAGGGACATCATAGTACTATGGTACACTTTATTTGTATACTCATGTTTTCCCAGTCCATTATATTACATTACACTTACAGTTATTTTTCATTATTATTACTCATATTCGTTCCCTCTCCCTTTGAATCGTTCATGCATATTAAAATCATTTTTAAATGTAAATTAGCTTATCTGGAACTAAATTAATTAAGTTAACACATGTCTCGTTATATAATATAATATATTTATCAAGCCGTTCGTAAAAGTGTACATTATACATACAATAATATAACACAATAATAATATAGCTATATATTAAATATAATATACTTAATATCATAATATAATATTTTAATACGTATGGTGTATGTATATTTATAAGTTTAATAACGTATTGAGTTAATAAAATCAAAAGTAATTTAAATTAAAACCGTTAATGTCTAGTGTCTAACCTTGCTGAAAAGTAGGTCTATTAAAATAAACTGCAAAGCATTTAAATGGGTGTGTGCAATCCGTCAGGATCAAATATCCTGGCGGAGTCCATAATTTTACACGCGTATTTTATGTAATATAAAAGGAACTTGATCACCTTCGTTATTCCGAATCAAATTGCGTTAATGATTACGCCGTGTCTTAAACATAATGTTCTAAGGGCGACGATGATGCAGATCTCGAAATTGGAAGCCTTAATCCGGCGAAGGATACCTTTGAGACGGTTGTACAAACGCAAGCACAAACATTTCACGATTTTTTTTCTGTATTTTTGTTTACACTGTCCACCGAGTTGTAAGCTAAAACCAGTCCTATTTATATACTATTATTTTAAAAGGATGCTGCGGGCATAGTTATATAATATATTATCATATTGTATGTAGGTACTTACTATACATTCAATTTTCATGTCATACATACGTGTATACAATTGTATTCATTTTGAATGGTACTTACTCACTGGCTATTGACTACTTAATACAAATAAATGAAATACAAATTTGAAATAGTCAATTTGTGGAGTTTGAATAGGTATTTCGTATCTATAACTGAAAATCAGAGTAGTAAAAATAAAAGTTTCTTTACAAATGTTAGTTGTACTTACGTTAACTTATTTTTCAAGCCACTACAAGTCTACGACACGAATTATTATTTATTATAAGTGAATACATACAATTACGACACTTTGCATTAATAACTTACAAATTTTTTAAATTTTTTTTATGTTATTATAGTTTTAACTAACTATATTAGAATAAAATAAAAGTAGCATTTCCTTTACCACTTTTCCGGACTAAGGACTGACGATAGCCAGCCCAAAGTTAAAATTTTTAAAATATACAACATAAATACAGTTAAAATTTTAATGTATATTAAATTAGTTAATGCTTAGTAAGCAGTCCATATAATAGTATGCATATGACGTCATGCGATCAAACACACCATGGCGTACTATAAAAAACGTACAATTTGAAGTTTGGACACTGTTTTTGTCATGCAATTCGGATTCTGCACGGATTCTTATTTTTCCGACAAAAATACACAATATATGGGACAGCAAAAGGATTTTGTTTTTCAATATGTGGGGTAAACGCGAGTTTAGTGAGCGGCCGTAGTCGTAATATTATACGAGACTTAAAGACTTAAACAGTAACCACACGGTGGTTTGAACTTTGAGTATTATATTATTATCGTAACACCGAGTGGTGCACTGGTGTATATTATAACATATTTTATGCTAATCATGTTTGAATTATTCGAAGAAATTCTGGCGCTTGGTTACCCCCGCCTCTCCTACCAGCCAGTAACCTGTCCTATCGCTGTACTATAAAGTCTGTGTGGCTTTTGTTTGTTTTTCCGGTAAGCGGAAACAATATTTTAAACGATATAATAATAATTTAACGACAAAGCGTTAATGCGCTAATAAAATAACAAAAGTACCGTTTTGGATAGAGTCTCGTCTTCCAAACGCGACGCCGACGGAACCGTATGATAATACATAGATGTACCTACCTATAATATTATTTAACGACCACAATTAAAACGCCGTTACCACAACATTGGTTACAGTGGTGAGGTCTTGGCGTATCATTTAAATTGAATGTAATATTATTTAAGACGTCCCGGAAAAACAACGAATGTTAAGACAAGTTTAAAAATTTTTTTTTTATCTAAAAAAACATCTAAGGGAACATAGCTCAATGATTTTATTATTTAAGCGTATATATGTCTATGGCTTTAAATGCGTTTTACATGTACAATCGAAAAAAAAGTCGCTATCCGTTAAAAAAGTTAATTATTGATATTTCAATATTAGTTTTAAAATTAAAACTTTTTCATAACTGTTTATAATTGCCTATATAAAGCCCCCTAAAAATGCAGCTGTAACGTCTTGTAGATAGCCTATTCGTGAATTTCGGGCGCTGTAGCATTACGGTACATATTTTAACGTAAAGTGCTAAAACCACGAGATAACGTTTTCGGTCTTTATTCTATAAGTCTAAATATTGTAGCACGCATAATCTGCTCGTAATCATTATCGTTCCATACGACGTAAAACGATATGACCACCACTATTTATGGTGCTCAGTACCTATATATTCTATTATTCTATAAGTCTATTGTAGCCTGTATAAAACTACATGGAGATATTATCGCTCTACACGACCTGACGTACTCGGTAATAAGCTCAAATCCGGTGATTGTTTGTTTTAGAAAATAATAAACGCATCATATGGGGGACGGAGTGGCTGAGGGGATTAACGCGTCAGTTGCAACGCACATAGTCGAACCTCGGTCACGGGCGGGTTAGGTTAGGTTGGGCACTTCTCTTCAGGCAGTTACGGTGTCTGGAGAGACAGGCCGCCATCCCCCCGCTCGGGCAGGAAGGAAACCTACGGGTGCCCAATCAAAATTCTGCCAAACACCAACACCCCCCTAATTGTTAAAAACCTACCATATCAAACCCTACCACAACCACAATAAAAACCTACAAACAGCTAATGGCCACAGTTGCCGGGCTTTAAAAGATCATTATTAGATCGAATTTTTAAATACAGTATAATACATATCTACAAAGTATAAGCTTTATAATATTATAATGACAGGATTACTTGCAGCTCAATAAAAAATATTTTCAATCATTTAAATTTGGAAAAATGTACACTTGTACGCTACCTATATGAATTTGATGTTCATAGAACAGGACAGTACAAGTTCAATGAAACCTACACTTTCACTCAAGCGCATATTATGTTGAGGGGAAATGCAAGTTATTCGTACCACCATTACTCTTATTTTTATGCAAGAAAAAAACTGTCAAAGGTTTTATACATAGAAATAAAAAAACTATATTCAATGTATGGACTATAGATATAAAAATAATTTGTTTCACCCCTCCCCTCTCTGAACACAAGTAAAATACTGCATTGATTCGTTCTATTTTCTCTGTATAACACAAAACGTTCACTATATTGACCTTTTTGCCAAGTACTATTAGGTCTACCATAACCGTTGAGACGTGAGCATCAGATACAACTTGTACACATCATTTTTGCTTAATTGTATAGAAATAAACTATCATTATATATGTTAACTGTTGAAATTATCTTCAACTATTTATTAAAACAACTACTAACACCAGGATCGTACACAACATCTGCACAAAATTACTAACAATTTAATTGGATTTGTCTGAACCATTGGGAAACGACAATTTGTGAGTTCAATCTATGAAGAATTTTGTACAATTCCTATATTTATATCATGTGCTTTCCTCTCTCAAACTACGTATATATAATTTGCTCATCTCCCGTTTATTAGTTTGTTACACATTTCCTATCGAGATGTTAGCCACTACTAAACAATCATCTTTTTTTTATTTTTATTAATCTGCAGTATTCTACACATCGTTATTATTTTATTCTGACTTAATAAATTCTTATATTATTCATAATGTAGGTACCTTATTAATCCATCATAATATTCCATTGTTCTTAGGTTCAGCCCATTATGTATGGGTTACTGTTAGTATTAAAATGTCAAGTTTTAATACCCAAAGCTACAATAGTTTTTAAACAAAATTAAAAAAATAAGTATTACTACGTCATTAAATTTTAAAAAATTCATACTAACGGTCAATAGATTATTAAAAGTCTGCCCATAAAATGTTTAAATATCTTCTTTAATTTAATTAATTTCTAAACAAACTATTATAATTTAATAAATAAATAATTTAAACTAATTAAACTGTAGAAATCTAAAGTGCGTGTTCATTCAAAGTTTAATTTTTATACTGTTTGATTTATTATATAGATTTTACTAACCAACATAACGTACAATGTAGATAAAAGATAAATACATGATTTTTCTCTCAAAACATTACAAAAATTACTGACGTTCCTACTTTTCTTCCCATGAAAAAATTCAGTATTTACATAATATTATTAGAGAGTAGGAAATTAAGTTATCATTACCATATTATATGATTTGTCTTTTTCGATTAATGTCTAACATATATAAGTACCTCATGTATTATACAATTTGTTCATACCTTTACTCGCTTTACTGCTACAGTATTTTACTAAGTATATTACTAGATTTATATTTAATATGTATTCATATTATAGTATTTACTACAATCACGAACCAATCACCCTTAAAAAAAATATTATACTAATACAATATTAAATTACTATCCAAATGGTTAGTAATTATTTTATCAAATCAATTATTTTATTTTTTTTTAAATTTAACTTCATTTAGGTATTAAATTGTTATTGTTTATTACTTAAATATTTTTACAATATTAATTTAATAATTTTAGGAGCTAGGGGCCAACGTGACACTACTATCAATAGATTATAATTTATCGTATACAATCAGTGTAGGTGTGCATGGGATACCTTTCAATATGAATTCGACGAATTACAAGAAAGTATATGTATGGTATGAGAAATAGGATGACAGGTTTAAGAAGCGATAGTAGTGTAAGCAATCAATAATTCCAATTGTCAGTTAGGCTCGACGCAGAGTCAAGGAGACATGAGTGTACAATGTGAGTACCATATTCTAAGAACCTGTTTTCAGACGTACACCGAGCACCTTCACGCCACTCAATTTACTGAATTATTAGACTTAGAAATATTTTCAACAAACGATATTTGTACTTTGATATTTTACTGTGCGTATATCCTTACGCCATAGTTCACCTGAGTTGCAACCAAATAAAATAACAATTAGTAGAAAATACATCGTGTCCACTATTATTATACATCTGAGTCCATCATCATATCCATTACAATATCGTAGTAAGTATAGTAGACATCTTACAGGAGAATTAAGGGTTTATTTGAAAATTGGCAATAATAATAAATAAAGTCAAGAAAAATTAAAATATATTTAGCTACCAATTTGATGTACTTTAAAGGCGGTACCATCTTATTACCAGTATTAGTATTGCTGTGTAATTTCAAAATTCACTAAAAATCTGTTATAGCTACTAGTGCAATTTTGGAGTTTATTTAAATATTGAGATTACACTTTTGGAGGCCATCTCAAATTCTCATATGTAGCGAAGTATGATATTCTATGTAGATAGATGGTAGATACATAAATATTGCTAGGAGCTAGTAGCCAGCGTGACCCAAATAATAACAGTATAGTATATAGTTAGTGTGGGTGTACGTGGAATACTTTTGGTATGAATTCTATGAATCACGAGAAAGTACATATATGATAATACTAATTAAGGACTAGGCTCGACGCAGAGTCGAGGAGACAAGAGTGTACAAATATGGGTACCAAATTGTATTCAGTATGATGATATATTATATATATATAATATATATATATATATTGCTAGGAACTGGCGGCCAGTGTGACACTATAATAATAAACTATAACAATAGACTTCATTTATGGACGGATAAATAACCATCACGAGAGGAATAAGGGGAGAGTCGAAAATGTAAAATTAAAATGCACAAGGACGCACGATTCGTGCGTGGGCTATGAGTACTTCCGAGAAAGATTGTGGACATCACGCTCGTGAGAACGCAAGTACGTGATAATTCCATCGATATGCTGGGGGGAAAGAGGTAGGACTATATGGTAGACCACAAAACGGCCTGTTTTCAGACGAGATCTGACCAAGCTACTCCGAGCACCTTCACGTCACTCAGCTTACTGAATAATTGTAATAATAGTAATAATTTGGACTTAGAATATTTTCAACAACATTTAGAACTTGTTACTTTGTTTATACTGCACGTATATATTTACGTCGTGGCATATCAGTGTTTAACTAGAATAAACTACCACTAGTAGAAAAATACAACAGGTCCACTATTATTTACACCTGAGTCCATTCCTTGAATCTAACATCTGTGTACCGAGCGAGTCGGCTTACTACAATATTATTCATTTATACTGTGAATATAATATGTATATACCATATTATAATATTATATAATAACAAAAATAATAATGCGTGGGCGTGATATAATATTATTATAACGAGCGTTTAAATAATAGTTAATGTAGGTCATGCTAGATGTTTTGTGTATACATGACTTTCACGATAGCTCAGCGTTAAATACACGCGAAGAGATATCCGGCGTATGCCACGCGTGGAGTCACGCACCAGGCCTACGGGCATGAACAATTAACATTTATGAGTATATACAATACAGAATATAGCGGGGACAGGAACTCTCTGCTTAGAGCCGGTAAAGATCAAAGGATATCGACAAACGTTGTTAGTCGACAACCGTCGACAACGGTTTTTATTTTTTTTTCTGCAATTGTATTGACACAACTTGACTAAAATCCCAACAAAATATATTTTATTTATCAGCATGACTAAAATGTGGACATTATATAATTTTTCTCTGGTCTGGACGTAGGAAGATTTTTCACGTAATTGGCAGTCCTGTTGAAAACATATACCAGAAATCTGTTGGTCTTTGCTTAGGTCTGGACGTGGCTCGTTTGGTGGACGTAGATCGAAGACAACAGGCGGACGCTGGCCACGGACAGACGTAGACTTGGAGACTTCACGGCAACACTTTACTAGCTCTTTCAGTTTTTTCAGTCGTTTGGACTTAGAAATAAATTTCGTAATATTATTAAGCACCTAGAATATTTTTCAGTAAACGTTTATTCTCAGCAATCTGTTTATAATTAATTCAATTTTTTCTACATTTTAACGACATGTACTGACTATGAGGACAATATTAATTTTCGACAGATACTTTTTGAGAAATTGTATTTTCTAAGATCTTGAATTTACTCATTTTATGGTTAGGTATAACTAAAACTACACATTTTTATAAAATAATATTTAAAAAGAAAAACTACCTATATAAAAATGCTTTCCAAAATACTGATAATTACCTATCTTTTTTTTGTAATAGGTAGTTTATCTCTCCAATCGGTATTAACTAATAACTTTTGGCTGACATTCGTTAACATATTGTTTTAATGTATCAACAATTTTCGGTGAAACGTCCGCTTAACAATTTGTGGACATTTATAAAAAATTATTTTGACGATTAGTTTTAAAGTATTTTTTCCAATTAGAAGTACTTTTAAAGTTTTACATAGACACTAGTACTTACTGCCTTGGTATTTATAATAAAAAAAAATGATTACAATATTTGTATTACTATTATTATGATATAAGAAGCACGACGATGACCGATACCCAATTTTTCGTTATTACGTTATAAAAACAATATAAACCGTTCTCACAATATGCTAGGTATGATGTAAATTGAAATAACTTGATCTATTGTTAGATTTTTTTCTCTTAGTTTATTATATGTAATATGTATATTATATTATGTTTGAAACCAGGCATATAATACGAGTACTCTTTGATGTTTATATTATTTTTTATACATATATTACCTAACGCAATATTTCGAAAAAGGTCTTTATTTTATGACAGTCTCATAGACAAATTTACTCTGTTTTATATATAACTTGTAAGTACATATTATTATCTATACTATTGTATTGAATACAAGGCTGGACATTAACGAGTCAATAAAACAAATATTAAATTAATCTAAATATATTAACTAAACTCACTAGTTTTATGTTTATTAAATTAACTTTAACTTAAATAATGTGTCCCTCCGTTACCTTAAAATTAATTTTAATTTTAATTTTCCTAATTAAATTAACTTTTTACATTAACACTTGGTTTATTTAGAAAAATATTTTTATTTATAACTTTGTGTAATTATAAATTAATAGAATGAAGCAAAAATAGTTAGACAAAAAATATGTTATAATTACATACGAAGAATTAAATGTTTTATTTATAGATAAAAGGTTTTAATTTATAGGCAACATTAATCACTGTATAGTGTATACACGACCCCACAAGTTATGTTTATAATAGATAGGTAGATCTAGTAAATAGGCATAGAAAAGTTCTCGGAGTTCCGATCCTCGTATTAAAATCCTGGGCTCTTTGTACTTGGATTACAAATTATTTTATAATATTGTCTAGTGTTTGTTGTCGTATACTCGTATCACAATTTTGAATGTCATTTTGGCTGCACTATAAGTACTAAGTAGTGACCTGAGTTAATTTATATTTTATTTTAAAACGTGAATATTTTTTATAAAATTTGTTTTAATATTTTATATACTGAGTGGAGCTATGAATGTATTGATTTTATAATGATGTGTGTTTTTAATTAAAAAACTTTGACTGTCATCCCGTTTTTAGGTAGTTAAAATGCTTTGATTTTTTATTTCAACATCTTTTCTAGTAGGAAAGTGAATCTATTTGATAATTTGGGTGGTCATTAAAAAAAGTTAAATATACACTCACATTTTATACCTTAAAACTATATTATAATCTATTATAAATTTATAAATAAGAGAATTCTTAAAAATAAAAAAGGTTTTTTTACGGAAAATTACTATAATTTATTAGGTGGACATGCCACACTGTAATTTACTAGGCTGAAATGGTTAGCCAATATACCACTGAAAGTACTTATCAATACTAATAAACAGCAATAGTGTGATTTAAGTAAATATGAAAATGACATAATATTTAGGTGCATATTGTATACATTTACACAGTATATAATATATCCTATCAGCGGGGACATCTGATACGTGCAACTTAGGATAGTGTGAGAATTAACTATTATGGTTCAAACACAAGAAAGACATACAAACGCAGACAGCAGACGCCTTAGTGGAAGACTACATACCATATAAAAAACGCTTTTAAACAGGGCCATTTCAGACAAGATTTTAAAGAGTTTCAGCGGGTGTCACCCATAGGTAATAGTAATACTGAGAAAATATTAGATTTAGATTTAATTTAATATTGAGTACCTACCTATTTAATATAAAATATTGTTTAATTATTCAATCATCAAAACTTTAAAATTTGAAGTCTCATCCATTGCCTGGGTGCTAGCACCGAGCGTGATAGCTAAATAGTAATAATAAAAAGGTATAACTAACTATTGACTGAATAGATAACCATAAGTCATAACATAGGAAGCATAGGATAACTTAATAATATGTAGTTTTCGGAACACATCTACGTGAAATGGTGCATATGACAGCATGGGCAGGATATGGTATCCTGGATATTCACATATCCAGGGTATGAGTTAAATACCTAAACGAGGAATTGTGTTCATCAAGTTGTACTCATTTGTAATTTAATATAATATATCATATATATGTACGTGTATACGATACATCCGAATGTGAAGTATATGTATACATATAAATGTCACATAATTAATCGTACTAGTAAAAGACACTTCGTAGTCCATACTCAAAATGCAATGAGAGTGGGCCATAAACATTTCCGAGAAGATTGTGGTCAACACATCTTTAGGAAATAGATACTTTTATCGATAGACTGGGGGAGAGAGGTCGTATATATAGACCTATATACGTGACCCATATAACGAGGCCCGAAAAAGCCTGTTTTCCGACGTGATCTGACCCAGCTACCCAGAGAACCTTCACGCCAGTGAGCATTTTGATTTAATATTTCGGACTTGGAATATTTCAACTAAGAAAATATTGGAGTGAAACAGAATATTTCATGGACACTAAGAATTATTCTGTGTGGATTATCATACGTATATTTCAATACAAAATTACAAGTGTTTTAATCTGAATAAAATCGCAACTAATAAATAAACAATGAGTTTAAATCATTAATTACACTTGAGTCTATTCTATTTCCACCGAATTTTATAACCGTATTGAATACACGATGAGTGCATAGTTTTATAGAACGGATAATTCATATAACTATAGCTGAAAACCAATTTTTTAATAAGGAGGTATTTAATTAATATGTAATGCATTATGTGTAATTATAAGTTATAACAAACATAATATGACAAAATATGTCAAGTTCTACCTATAATGCTGTTTTTATGAATATGTAGTAAGCCAACTCGCGAGGTTACCAGTTGAAGTGGTCAAAGGCTTGACTCAAGTGTGAAATAATTGTAGACAGATTGTAATGCTACTAATTGTTATTTATTATTTAAACACTGAACATATATTTGTAAATAATATATGTAACAAAATTATTCTAAGTACAACTGATGATTATTGGAAATATTTCTAAGTCCAGTTTAATCGTAAAGCTGAGTGACGAGAAGGTGCTAGGAGTAGCTCGGTCAGATCACGTCAGAAAACATATCGTTTCGGGGTACCTTATATATCCCATTGGTCTCTCCCAGCCACTGATAGGTACGAGCATCCGTGTTTCCATGAATACCGGACGCTGTATCTGTTTCGGAAACGCTTACGCCTACTCTTTTCCTGTCGGTATTATATTTGTAAATCAGTACACAAGTTGTTTGCCGGTGTACGTAATTTAAATATATGTAGATATATTCATGTACACATATACTATATATATATTTATATTGTCTTATAAATATAATATCGAAGTTATACTTTATTGTAGTAATATATACTGTAGTATTAAAAGTGCTTATGGTGATTAATATTGTTCATATCAAACGTCCTATGTACATTTGTATCGATTATGCATTATTATTGTTATTTCGGGTCACGTTGGTCACTGGCTCCTAGCAAATATATAATAGTATTGATTATAAATACTAGTATAGTAATATTCAATGATAATAGGTACCTAAATGTAAAATATAGATGTTATTATAATTATTATTATTCGCGTTATTTAATGATTGGTTTGTTTAGAAAATATATAGGTGGGTAATTAGAGGATGTTTTTTTAGTTAATGATTAGTTAGTCTGATTCAGTTTTGTTTTTCGTCACCGCTACTCACTAGTCTGAATCTTTTAGTCACAATAAATATACTATTTTAAGTAGGTGGGTAGACCATATTGAATATTAATTATACATACTATAATACTACATTATATATAATTAATGGTAGTATACTAGTATTTACAAAATGATCTGTTTTTTAGCTTCTTTGTTGATACTTAAATTTCGGTAAGTATTTATAATTTATTCACACTCAAAGTTATCCACCGGTATCCGCCACTGAGTGCTATACGATGTATTATTATACTGCTATAAGCACTACGAAGGTGATCATAGGATAGTTCACCACCCGATTATTGTAATTATTTTCGTCATTTATTTAACTAAAACGACGCATCACAATCCAGTTGGCAGTTACTCACGTTTGACAGACCAAAGGCACCAAAAGTTGAACGGCAGTTTGTTTGAAACACCTGTAATATATAATAGACTGCTTCAATATACGGTGTGTATCTTGTGCGCACACGCAATTATATCAATGCTGTTCCAGTGGGCCAAATTGAGAGTATTTTTAGGTATAGATCACAACAAAGACTGATATTACATAATTTAAATTAGATCTATAGATATAGATTGTTATTATTTGTGACTACCCAATTGATTTTTCCAAGACAATTACACATTAACCTTCCCTGTTATTCGGCTGATCTACTAGTAAAAGCAATATTGAAATCCATATAGTACTTTTCAAGATATGCGAGTCACTGTGATGTACAATTGAACATTTTTTTTTGTCAAAATTTCTTATCAAATAAATCTCTTGATATTATAGTTATACATTTATAATAAATTTAACCTACAAAGCTATATTTTAAACTGTGTACGTGTATTACCAGTCACCCATTATAATATTATTTTAATAGTAGGTATAGGTAACTATATAGTATATACCTACTGTTAAACATAACAGTATAGGAGATCTAAAATACAAATAGGAAAATTTGCCTCGTTAATAAATTTGGATTTTAATTCGCTGTTCAAAAATTTGTATTTTAACTTCAGTATAAATATATTATGGGTATATATTATAAGTAAACGTTTTCCTACAATTATTGATTTTGCCTTTTTTTGATATTTTTTGATATTTATTTCAAAGATTTTCATAGATTTACTTCCACAATTTTTTACAAACTGTTTTTTTATGAGTACAGAGTAGTTATTAGTTATTACAAATGTAATGTTATCTAGTTTTAACTAAAAATCTTAAGTCAGAACTATTTAGAAATGATAAATATGTTATATTTTTAATATGTAAATTGTAGTTAGGCACCCACCTCTAAGTATATTCTAATTTTATTTAATATTCACAGTTATTATTAAATAATTAAAATTTAACTAACATACCAATAGTACAACCTCAAAAATTAATTATGTTAAGAAAAATACATTAAAAACAAATTTTCAAAGAATGTTGAAAACTTTCTGAAAACTTCAGTGAAAAAAAATTTTCAATAAACAATTTGCAAGTTTACATCTATATATATGTGCATACATACAAAAAAGGGCCTTCTATTTTATAATATATTATAAATTAAATTACTATATATTATACTATATATATTACTTTATATTATTTATTAAATCAATAATGTTGATAACTGTAGCAACAAGTAAGACTTTTAATAATTAATCCGCGATTGTTATAGTATAAATTGCATTAGTAAAATTGTATCATTATTTACCAACTGACTAATTATTTTTGGACACGAGATTACCATGGCCGGGCCATTTCCAAAAAGTGACTTTACTGGTTAAGAGTCGAGAAAAAATTTGTTTTACTCGAATTAATAGAGTTTAATACGTTGCGGTTTATGAATTCTACGAATAATTCGAATTTATTTATTCATTTAACCGATAGTTATAATAACAATATAATGTAATTCAATATATATTTTAGTTGTCAGGTCCGTTTTTTCATAGTGGATTTTGATTTAACTATGATCGACAATACAGAATTATTGTTAGTGTCATGTGCTAAATCTAACAGTTTGGAAAAATACAAACCCGTAAACCCTCTCATATACTTACGAAAGACTATAAGTGGAGGAGGTTCCGGCGTTGTGACATAGGTTAAGTTGTGCAAACAATTGATAAGATATTTTGACACAAACCAGAGTCGATATCACCATTGTTGGATCAATTACATAGGAGCAGTGGAGTAATTGAGGCGGGCCGGGAGGCAAGGAGGCACTTGCCACCCCAGACATTTTTTGTGGAAGGGCAAAGGTATCATTTTGGTAAAACTATTTAAAAATATAGGTAACCAATAACCAGTAGCTGCTACCTACAGTTTTTTTCTAAACTATAAATGAGTTTTAAGACTAAGCCGGAGGGGGTCAGAGTTTTGATTATAATGAATACTGAATAAATTATATTGCCTCACCAGATTTTTATCCAGTTACGCCACTGCATAGGAGTGTAAATCTACAGGAGGCATACCACAGTGTTACTAACCAAGTGTTTTAAAGTCACCAAGCTAAGTTCAATTATTTAGCCAACTATTTTAACATAAATTATATCTATTAGTTTAAAGACTTAGCTACAAATTATATTCCGAATTTTAGAGCCTTCTTTTTGATACTTAGCGTTTTTTTACACGGAGTTTGCAGAGTGTTTTTTATTGAGATTATATATACTATAACATACTAATCGATTCTTTTAATATAATGTGTGCTATATTTTTTTTACAATAGGAAAAGAAATATTAAACGTTAATAAAGAAATATTTGTGTTAATATTTTTGTTTTACTTATACTATACTTTTTTTAAACAATAATTTGTTTATTTAACATTGGTTTTCCTTCAGATTTAAGAAATAACTAATATATAATGATAGTATGAAATATTAGGGAGAACACAGATTAGTTTCCAAGCGATTTCTGTGAATTTTTTTTCTTCAAAATATGTGTTTTTTATGCTTAATAGAATGGTTGGTAAAATTTACCTTGTTAGTTATGGTAAAAACTTAAAAATCTTGTTTTTAAGTTTAAAATACCAAAAAATACAATTTTTTATTTTAATTTTTAATTTTGAAAATTTGATCTTTTTCATCCTCTGTGTCCAACAATTTGGTAGAATCAAAAATTATATATTGTACTTACACTTTATTTTTTAACAAAGTAATTTAACCAATGAAACCCACTGACAGGTGGGAATACGTAAACTTGCAGACTTCAAAAGGTAACTTTGAAACTAAGTATGACAGACAAATTCTGATTGCATCCTTCTTCTTAACTCATTGAAATAAAAAGGTTTCCAACAATAAATCTAAGCATCATTTATGCCACAAAATAGTAGTTATACCTTACATTTGAAGAAATCACTTCTTTTTTTTGTGGGGGTGGAGGTGCAAAAAATGTTGCCCCGGGGCAATTTTCAAATACAGCCCTGAGAATACAATTGTTGTTATCCAACTCGTCAACTCGTACAGGTGACAGGCAGTGGAATGAAGGATGAACTCAGGGGTATTTAAATTAAGTAGACTAGTTGTATTTTAACTTTTTTACTTTCACTGTGTAATTTTTTATAAATTATTTAGGATTTTTGTTATAGTATTTAATATTATAATAGTCTGAACCTATATCAATTAATATTAGCGGTTTTCGTGGCTTTTTATCATTGTCTTATCCTACCTACTCACACATTATTGCATTCTAATGTGATTATAAAAACCTGCCCGTTTGTAAGCCCTTCCGGCCTCCCCACATGTTATGCACGATTACTATTCATCATCATTTCTTAAAATAGCTTTCTTCATAATGGTTATTTACCCAGCTGAAATCTAGATATGTATGTGTTATGACTAGTGATATACATTTTCATGAAAATTTTTTTTATGAAAATTTTAAAAATATGCTTTACTGTTCTGTAAATAGTTTAATAATGATCATTGCGTTTGCGTAGTGTAACTATCTATATTCATTTTGCACACACGATTCACCATTATAATATTATCAGAGTTTTGTATCCGACGGATATTACATGCACATTATTACTGACTGTCTGGCAAAAAAGTATGCTGTGTACAACTTAATGTACCTACCTATAATATTATAGCATTCGTAATAGAGTGTAATACACATAAACATATTATATTATAATTTTTTTATGTCTGCTAGCATATGACTTTTTCAACCATTAAACTGCACGAAATATAAGTACATTATTTATTTATTAGAATAAAACTTTTAGCATAAGCATTTATAATACAAGTTTTAAAAAATATATAAAACAACCAACAGAAAAGTGGACATAATAGTATTGTAATGTATATTAAATAGATAAGTAGGTACCTATTTATGAAAATAAAATTATAAATAATTACAAAGCAATAATGTAAATAAATATACAAATAAACAAATCATGTCAACATAATATTTAATGCCAAATATATTATATCTTAACTAAAAATATTTCATGACGTAAAAAAAAATCAATTTAGACAGAGCTGCAGAACTATACTATTATTTGGTACCTATATAATATGAATAGTAGGTATAGTATTATAAAAACTAAACATTGAAACAAAAATAATTTATTTGTGTGATGTTTTCTGTTTAAGCATATTGAAATCAATCATTTAAAAATAATTCAAGAGAATCAATAATGCAATTATAACAAACCCTATAGTGTTATAGGCGGGCCTTCAGTGATCCAAAAGATGATGATTTGAAGTAAAGTTGTAGGTAGTCAATTTCAACAGTGAAATAAAGAATAGTGTATTTTTATTTTTTAGTAATAATTGTAATTGTACAGTAGTCGTATATGAGTGTGTGTATCACACTTTTGACGGAAAGTGCGTTGATCTTAACGGCTCTGGTAAATCTGAATATGCTTTGTTATTGGCCCTCCTATATAATATATCGTATATCATCAGTTCCTTTGGATATGGACGGCGTAAAAATCAATGAAATATGCAAATTATTTTGAGTTAGAAATTTATAAAAATTGTTCTTTTTAAACCTAAGATTTGAAAATTTAATTCAAGATTCTTCATAATTTTTTCTACCTTTTTTAAAATAAAGTAATATCTATCTGAAAGTCAAACTAAACTTTTACTAACGT
Organism: Nasonovia ribisnigri; assembly: GCA_027563435.1. Taxonomy (NCBI): domain Eukaryota; kingdom Metazoa; phylum Arthropoda; class Insecta; order Hemiptera; family Aphididae; genus Nasonovia; species Nasonovia ribisnigri. The sequence goes on along the minus strand of JANEHU010004672.1, from coordinate 352,355 downwards.
TTGAAGTCCAAATGTTTACAATATTAGATATTCACTCGATTTTTTATGAAGTGATTTTCTTATTTTGCTGTAATTCTAAAACGAACAGCTCTAGGCACATATAATTTACACTATATGTTTATTTTATCAATTCCTATACTTTATAACATTTTCAAAATATTTTGACTCATTTTAGGCTGTTTACGGACATTTTCAATTTATTTAGATTTTGTTTTATAATTTTCAATACAATTTTATTTATTGGACTAAAAATCGAGAACATGTAAAACGCTTCTGATATATTATTACAATATCAGTTGAAAAATACTAAAAATACAAAAGCACTCATTTTTTTTATAAATATTTAAAGTTTTAAATTTGGCAAAATTTATCAAATTTAAAATTTAAAAATGAATTTGTAGTAAAAATGTATAAAGTGTTCAACTTTTATAGCTTATGATTGAAAATTTAAAACAAGGTTCCACTTAAATAGGTAAATGATTTACTTTATTCACAATAAGACCATCAAATATATTTAGTAATATATCATAGGCTGACTGACCGTCTTCGCTCAGAATCGTTTTTCGTATACAATGATATTATATCATTGAATTCAAATTTAGAAACCATCTATTAAACAGTGACGCAATTTTAATCTACTGTAAAGCAGAGTGACATCCACTTGCCCACCCCTTTTTTTGTATAACGTAATACAATTTTAATGTTTAAAGTTATTGTACATTCTATAGTTATGTGATTTTTTTTGTTAAATATCATTTTAATTTTAAGCATTGTTTAAATTGTTTGTTTTCTGTTTAACGTTCTTTTAAGCTATAAAAAAAAAAATAAATAAAAATTGTACCTAAATCTCTTCAAAAATTGAATGGTTTTGTTATCAACCAAGCTAGTACAAAATATACATATGTAAAAGTCTGATCCGTTATGGGTCTTAATCTGATCAAGATAAATATCTTTTTGGTTCTGGATAGGTCACTATTATATTAGATTTTAGTCAGATTTTTGTTCAGATTTATTTGAACTTTAATGGCTTAGTCGGTTACAGAGCAAGCAGAGCTCGCTTTACAACGGTATTTCAGAATTGATTCCCATGCCAAAAAAAAAAAATTAAATTAAATTAAACCTACATATGAATTGATTAATAACCAATATTTTATTATTTTGGCGTCCAAAGTGATTTTAAGGTTAATTAAAATAGTGAATAGAATTAGCTATCCCTGGGGGAATTGTTGATAACAATATTAAACAGTTCTCACCCCCCCCCCCCGCCGCTCGCAATATCACACACTACCTCTCACACTTTTTCTCTCTCTGAAAATGGGATCCATAACAGTATAACAGCCCTACAGTTTATCAAAAATATAAATTAAGTTCTGTTTTATGGATTAATTATTAACTTATACACTTATCATCAAAAACATTGATGAATAAAAAACACCTATTTATTAATTCATAAATTACAATTTTGAATAGGTTTTTATGTTTCATTCTGCTGATTTTAACTTAAAATGTTGTTTCTTTTCTCACTAAATCTTGACTTCTGGTGCTGATTCGTCTTAAAACCTCCTGGTGATATGTATTTCATAAGGGAAAATAAATTGTCAGTCGTTAATGGCTGAAAATATGAGAATATAGTATAATAATATTTTGTCCTTGGTAAAATTTAATTTACTGGTAGTTTTAATTGTGAATAGGACAAGTATCTAGATAAACGTGTATTACAAATATCCATAAAGATTATAAGTCTTAAGTAAGAAAGAAATAAGCCACCGGGATATCAAAAAAAAGAATGAACCAAGTACATTAGACAATACAATTAATGCAAAAGGTATTGTTTTTTTTTTAATAGTTTATTAGTATTTACCGTTTTTACTGTGCTATATATATTATTTAATATTAAAAACTTATGATGTACCCAATTAGTTGGGGAAACTTGGTAACCGCTCTGCTGTACAGTAGATATATAATGTACCTCTTCATTGAGTAATATATATATAATATAATTTAATACTACAATGTATGTGTTCAATGCAGTGTTGTGAGCAATGACCTTACGGATTCATATTATACTATATTACATTATGCTATATTATAATATTATAATTAATATTCTTATTAATCACTAAGGAACCAACCTTACACAATGCATAGATAATCGTTTAATAGCAATACCTGGTTATATTGACCTTACAAAATATTTAAGCTATTAAACCGATTCATAGTTATATTTCCGGATTTTGGCAATTAATTAATAGAAACTAATCTATTGAATTTCTACGATAGCAACAACTTTCAAGCGACCACACACAAAATACACGATATCCGACACGAGCCATCCATAAATCAAAGGAGCCGTCATCATATTAAACAGTAGGGCCTTCATAACTATAAATTCATGGACAGAGAGTAAGACTCTGTCCAGGATTTTATTACTGGAGTATAGTAAAAGCAGCGATGTTGGGACGTGGACCATGGCCAAACTATGTTCTACGGTATTGTATGCAGACTAATAAAGAAAAAATAATAAGTTATAGTTATTATTTTGAGGTTATGGCGGATTAAGACTCGTATTATAATCGTGTTTATACAGAGTTTCGCCTAGTTTAAAGCTACACGCGGTAGATATTAAGAGAATATGGATTAAAAGTGTTGCTGTCGCGCAATAGTATCTTTCGTCTCCTTCGCGGTTTTATTTTTATTAACTTGTTATTGGTGCCCACGACTGGTACCATGATATTTCTAAGAATTGTTCAGTGGCCTTGGTCTACGATATATTATATATCATATATATATATATATATATTTATGTATATGCGAGTCTCCAGTTGGTACATAGCAAAATGAACGATTTCTAAAACAACACCTTCACAAAAACACGGTTAATATAAAACCACCATAATTTAGATCATTGACAACTCGCATAATACACGTGATAGAAATCATACACTTAGGCTCTTTTATAATAAATTCTACTAATACAGCTGCTGTAAAAGAATAGCTAAGTCAATTTATATTCATAATCACGAACCCAGATTTGTATTTTATAAAAACAACAATTACCCAAAAAAACACCGGCAAGGTCATTGGCCAAACTTACGAGCTCCTTTAGACAATGAAACGGGACATTAGAGAAACCGGCCACATTAAAAACTAAGAGACAGTGAAGTTAATACTGTATAAACAGATTTCCCTATACCTAAATATATGAGGACACAAATTGTATTTTAAAAAAAATCTGTGTAAGTCACGGGACCTCATAAAAATATGCTTCAAAAGAGAAGGAAAATATTTTTTTGAAAACAAATACTTAAGTCCTAAATAAAGATTTAAGCCCTGTAATGTGTAAGTGTGGCACTGCACTGGGCGTAGCGAACAGCACTTTAATAATTATTCAAAATGACGACAACACTAACAATAAAACATCGGTCACCAGTGCTCATTAAAATAAACGTTGTGTGCAAAGCAAAGGAGACTAGTTGCAATCTTTTCACGTAAGAACCAAGGTGAGAGACCATCGTAAAAATATCTATTGCTGACTCACTAAATATTAAGTTGAAAAGATTGTTATAGCACAATATCTATTGTTACAAAGGAAAAACGAAAGTCAGTATATGTAAATATACCAGAGGAATCAAAAAACATTAATAAAACTAACTTAAATAAGATAATATACAAAATATAAGCGGAATACTAACAGAATATACAAACAGGAAAAAATAATTATAATGAACTACATAGTACAATTAAAACAAATGATAATAAAAACTGACCATATGGTCAATAATTATAAAAAAGTGGGTTACTCTACTGTCGGGTAGGTTACAAGTGGGTTACATTTTAATTCAATGATTATACAATATCAATGTATAAAAAAAACGGTCTTAAGCGAAAATGGTTTGTCAGTTTATGATATAGCTAGGTATTACAAAGTATATTTGAAAGTCTTATTGTGAATAAAGTAATTAATTAACCTATTTACGTGGCACCTTGTTTTAAATTTTTATTCATTAGATATAAAATTGAATACGAAGATAGATTTATAATATTTTTAATAACGAAAACAAGACAGAAACAATTAACAACCTACGAGAACATGCATTTGGAATTATTAAATTTTTGTGAGAAACATTCTTTAACTAAACTAGCAATGAATCAATTAGGACGTAAACACGGACTAGATTGGGCTAGAATTCGATCTATGATACGTTACGTTTTCCGTAACACAGATATAGAAATAATTATTTGTGCGAGATTAGAATTTAGTAACGAAGAGAAAATAGTTATTTTTAAACAATTCCATGACTCGAAAATAGGGAGACACGGTGGAGTGAACAGAACATTGAAAAAAATAAAACGACAGTTTAACTGTCCAAATATAAAAAAGGAAGTGAAGGATTATATTAGGAATTGTGCGTCATGTCAAACGAACAAAAACACTAATAAACATATTCGTAGTCCTATGATAATTACAACGATGAGTACAAAAGTACAAAACCATTTGAAAAGATATTTTTGGATATTGTAAGTCCGTTAATTACTACTGACGTGGGGAATACTTATATTCTTACCATTCAATGCGATCTAACAAAGTTTAGTATGGGTAAATCGTTGCCTAATCATACTGCTAATACAGTTGCAGAGGCATTTGTTACGAGTTTCGTGTGTATTCATGGTATACCTGATACAATTTTAACAGATCAGGGTACGGATTTCCTTAGCAAAACTTTTACGGAAGTATGTAAATTGTTGAAAATTAATGAAATTAAAACTTCGGGATACCATCCACAAAGTAATGGGAGTCTTGAGCGAAGCCACCGAACTTTGGCCGAATATCTAAGACATTATGTAGATAAGCCTTATCTGATAAGGGATTAAATAATTGGTACATTATGCATTTTTCATATATAATTCAACGGAGCACACGGGTTCAACCTACGGGTTATCAACCATATGCGTTACTGTACGGAAAGGAATTGAATATTCCGACTAAATTGAAGGCTAGTCCAGAACCTAGGTATAATTATGATGATTACCTTTATGATTTAAAACAAAAACTTCAGGAGGCTCATAAGATCGCTAGGGAAAGACTAGTTAAAAGAAAAGTAAAATCAAAGAATTATTATGATAAGAAAGAACATACTGAGGAATTAAATATTAAAGATTTAATATAACTTAATGACCACACCAAACGAAATAAGTTGAGTCCACTTTGACGGCGACCATACGAGATTTTGGATATTTTAGATTCGGAGAATGTAATGAGATCACGGAATCGTAAGCACGTGCCGGTTCATAGAAACGATGTAAAGAAATATTATGATAAAAATTACAATAATGAGGACGTTAACAATGTTGATGATAATGACGATATTGATTATGTTAATGATAATGATAATCAAAGAGAAATAATAATTTTTTTTTTACTAATATAAAATTTAAATAATTTTTAAAAAAAAGGGGGAAGAAAAATGGTAGGAATAAGGCAAACATAAGGAATAATTTTTTTTATTTTTAAGCAATTAAATGTTGGCATATTTTTAATTTAATTTTATAGGGCTAGGGAACTCAATTTTGTTTTAGAATTGGAAAAAGCAATCAAAGCGGGGGAGCACGATGAAATAACTTTCGATAAAGTTAGTTTTCTAAAATGTCTATATGAGCACATACAGTTAGCAAATAGGGCGTTGAGTGAACCATTTCCAGGACCGGAGATACAGGCTATTACACGGAGTATAGACATGTTGTTGATTGACATGTTGGATGACGATACCGACTTTAGTAGATCATGTTGCAGAGATCTGAATGGCTATATATATGTGAACTATATACCAGAGACAGAAGGATTATTATATTATTGGTGAAAAAGAAAAAATGTATGAAGGAAAAAAGAAATATAAATAATAAATAACCAAAGGAAATTTTAATTAAAGGAAAATAAATTCTAACAGTACTACTGGGAAAAATGTATGTATAAATGCGAATAAATAAATAAGTATAAGTAAAAAAAAAGAGTTCAGTTCAAATACTGGCGTACATGTTCGAAACTTTTATATATAATTGTTATGGTTAAAGCATGTACGGCAGATCTTTGAAATGATAGAAAACCACATTAACAGTTAGTTGCTAATCATGAAGCTAAAATAAAAATATATACACTAAAACTAATAAACCAAATAATGGGGAGTAGAGATAAGATAATTTAAAGAAAAAAAATAAAGAAATAGAGAGAGAATAATAAGTGATAAGGTTAAAATTTAAGATGGTGTTGGAGATCATAAAATACTATTTAAAGTAATTAAAATATATGAAAGAAAAAAAATTGTCTTAATTTTGCTTGAGTTTTGACCCAACAAATACAATTTTGTTGACAATTAGATAAAAAAAAACTTAAAATATCCGTAAATAGATTAAAACAGGTCAAAAAATTTAAAAAAAAATGTATCAGATATATGAATTGATAAAATAAAGATTTGGAATAATTTGCAAGTATTTAGAGTTATTCGTTTTTGAATTACAACAAAATAAGAAAATCGCTACATGAGAAATCGAGTGAATATCCAATGTTGTAATAATTTGAATTTCAAACGATCATAAAAATGTAATTTGATGTATCTACGATAATTTGTTTAAGTTACACATAAACCAAAATCGATTTTTTCAAAAACCAACTTTGATTAAAAATTCCCGTTTTACCGTAATTATTTTTTGTTTTTCCTGACGCTTTTAAAAACTACTAAAATTTTAACCTTGTCAATGGGACAACAAGATTCACTTTCCCGTCGAACAAGATACTGAAGTTGAAAATCAAAAAGTTATTTTGACTACTTATTAACAGGCACAAATAAAACTAGTTAAAAACCACACATTATTGTAAAATCAATACATTCATTGCAACGCTCAGAATTGAAAACTATTCATTTGTAACTTATTGAGGATAAGGTATAAAATAAAATTATGGTTAATAACAAGAAAATTATAATCGCTGAAGTACAAATGTATAGACTAACTGACCTATGAAGATGATATCTGTATTTATGAACATTCATATTTTAAGTGCAAATAAAAAAATTAAATTATTCAATTTATTATTTAAAAACTACTCAATGTTTTTATCGATAATGCGTTTGCATTATTTCAGACTTGATTTTACAGAGCTAGAGCATGCACCTTCACGCCAAACAGGGTGTTGAATTAATGTTTTGTACTTAGAAAATGTTCGATCAACAATAAACGAGTAAAATTGTATATTTCCTAAAACACTTTTAATAATTTTGTTATCTGACTATGGCATACAGAAATATTTGTAATTCCACAGTGTAAATATTAACGCTTTAAAATTTGTATCATCAACTTTAAACATAATTTGTTTATTTAATACGTCATCCATATATAGGTACATTGACGTATATTAAACAACAGTGATGGACCTAACAGATCTACCCCTTCAAACATAATATGTTATCGTATAGAATATCAGATCACGTATATTTCTTAGTTGCTGACATAAATAATATACTATTATACAACTAACCCATATTATAAAAAAAATTGTATAACAATACGTTCAACGTTGTAAGCTATAGCCTCTCCCCCACTCCCCACTTAGCCACTGGTGTGTATTATTTGTTAATATTATTGTAAAATGTTTGTATTATTACTTTGAAGTAACTGGCCACCGGCAGTTCGTACATGGTCAGCAACATGAACACGCCGGAGACGATCATCACAGCTTCGAATTTGTACTTGATCTCGGTCATTGAGTTGATGCTCGACTACCCCTCAACAAGTTATTATACCCGTATGATAATAATTATAATAATAATAATAACTATAGTAATATAGCTGAAACAAAATTACGTTTTTGCCTTTTAGTTCATTTAATTCACAACAACGAACTGTCAACACGAAATATCGTCGTCCCGGTTCCGTGTACAGGTTTACGCGGTCATCGATAAGGTTACCACCTACCCGGTGTGTGGTTGTACATTTAATATTGTATTGAGGATGAATGTCACACCGGCAGCACAGGAATATCCACGGCGAGACTAGGAAACGGACTCGCAAAAGTACACGTACGCAAAGGCCGTCGCGTTTGTAATTTATGCTTGTTGAGCTATATCGTTAAGTTCTTACCGCGTTTGTGTTACCATCATTACTATCGGCAGTAGTGCGCAATTATTTGTATATATACGGGGTGATCCGTTTAACGTAAGACACTCATTATTTCAGAAAACACTAACGTTTTTGAAAATGTTTCTTTATATAATTTTAAGTTGTTGCATACCAACACTTGTGTAAAACAAATTATTTTTTTTTTAATTGCCTATTACATTTAAGTTTTTATTATTTTTGAATGTCAACATATATTTTTTATTGAATATTCTGAATCAGAATATTATTTGGAGTATTTTGATCTATAGATAATAAATTCAAATTGCGAACAAGTAGTTGTTTACATTACCTAGTTATACGTATTTAAAGTTTAGATACGCGGAGAAATGTACAAACATTCTGCGAGATGTACTCTATATACCACTCTACTCATCAAAACTTTAAATAAGCACTTATAACTTATAAACTACTCGTCCAAATTTCGATTTTTATACATGGTAGTAACTATTAATATTCTGCTTTGGAATAAGGAATTAAAAATGCATGCGGTCATTATAGAGAGTAAAAATATAAAATAATATAATATATTTTAGAAAAATGTCAATAGTTCTTGAAATAATGAGTGTCTTACGTTAAATGGATCACCCAGTATATTGGTGATAAAAACCAGCGCCAGGCACGTGTGATACGGTCTGTACATGATATTTTTATTGTTAGAAGCTATAATATTATAATGATCTACTTAAGCGCAGTGTGTAGAAACATATGTCACGTGCCATAATTTTTATTTTTCTATTGTTTTACGCGTATATTTGTAATTTTTTTGTTTTAAATCGACCCACTTTGTGCACGATACTCGCTCGAGGTGTATTAACATTTTTTGAAAAATAGTGCAATGAAAATTAAAAGTCAAGCCAAACCCGCGTACGGCGTTTGTTTTGTCATATTATATAGGTAACGACAACGCTAGACGATTATTTTGTACCTATCGGCGATGGATGCACGATTTCCTAAGTACCTGTTATCTATTTAAATTATAGATCACGGACGTTGGACGGTTTACAAATTATATAATGTCCGACGTCCATTCAATGTTCTGTTTAATAAATAATAAGCGATTATTACTAAATACTAATGTATCTGATGAAATTATGTTGTATGCGGACCCGCCAGTGATCCGAATTGATGATTTTAAATAACTCGAAGTTAATTCCAGCAATAATAATGTATAGTGTTTATTTCTATGAGTATAAAATATAAATTTAACAGTAGTCGTATCGTAACAAAGGATGTTTGTCTTGAGTGACGGAAGGTGCGCTGGTCTTAACGGCTATGGTACATCTTAATAACCTGTGTTCTTGGCCCTCCTATATACGATGTCGGTTCCTTTGGAAATGGATGCCTCGTGTATTTTGCAGGTATCTTTGGGTGTGGTTGGTTGAAAGTTGTTGTTTTCGTAAAAATGTAACTATTTTAGTGTCTATCACTTCTAATGCTAGTTTTGCTATATTTACCAAATTCTAAGACAACTAGGTTGCGATTTTACACGGCTGTCAATTATTACCTATGAATGGGATAATAACTTATATGTTGTGTAAGGTCAATATCGACTATGATAGAGTGGTTCCATTAAAATAGTATAATATAATATGGAACCGTGATAGCGTTCGAAATAATTAGTTAAAGTGCTAGACAATATATTTTTAATACCTATGAAATAAAAAATATTTCTAGATTTGTGGCAACCTGCTAGTTACATGTAATTTTCAGAAGCTAGTGGCTCATTGAAAAATGCTAGTTTTAGATAAAAAATAGCAACACCGAATTTGGCCAATTCTCTTATAATTGTTTTCGTATTTATTATTATATTTGCCATTGACCACAATGTGAGAGGCGCACTATTCCTGCAGAACATTGGTCTCCCAGAATTGAATTACAATATTAATTCAAAGAATTCTGATAGTTAAATTTTTTAATATAAGCCTTGTACAATAACATGCTGTTGTTTTCGTTGATGCATTTGAACACCAGATATACTATTGTAATGGGTACTATTCGGTGTCGGTTCTCGATTCTCCGGTCAACCATCTATGACCTACGTCTTACCAAGGTCAATTTCTTGGTGACCCTCTAACATAAACCAACATATTATAAATTCCTATTAATAGTGGTTAAATCCGTAGGTTCATTACAATTGTTGCATTTGATTATTGTTGTGAGATTATACCAAAATTATACACTAAATAATAATTTGAAATAATAATAGTTTAGGTTATAAGTAATTATAAGTTTGTATTTTACATGTGCAATTATTTGCAAAATAATAATTTAGATATTAATAAGATTATGACACTTATAATAATAATATAATACTCTGATTTCACATAGTGAATAATAGTTTTGTACAAGACAATGCATTTTACAATTTATTGAATATGATGATTTTTTTGCTGGCAATTTTGAGAAAATAGTATTTGAAGATAGATATAATACGTAATCGGCACATGGCTGGTGAAAATAAAATAATAATTTTGAGTTAAAGGAGAAAAAAACATTGAGCTCCGAAGACATAATAATTAGAATATTTTGTTGGACGTTGCAGACCTTGATAATTTGTTTTAATATTAATGATTTTCTTTGTTTTTTGGATCACCATATGGTTTACGGTCCATATAGTACAGAGTGCCACATAAATTCGTGAAACCCGAACCACAGGGTTACCGCGTGGGTGTGCCAACGGCATCTTTTATGTTATTGCGGCTCGCGGAGTTTAACATATCATTCAAGGGGGGTTAAAATACGGGGATTGGGGGAGATTTATACATTACACATTTAATAACGACGATGACTGAGATTTGAGTTAGCAGGAACCCATTGATTTATTGGTAAACTTCACCTAGCCGTGGGCCTGTGTAGCCGTGTTGTTGCCTCAGCGGCTCAGCCCATTATGATATGTATTGCACAGATGGCGAAAATGAAGAAAGCAACGAATTTATGTCATGTCCACTAGGCTGTGGTATTAATCTACAAAATCAGTCCGGGAGATGTGTCCTGACTAGACGTTAAGTATAGCCAGCGGTTGTGAAAAGAGTGCTTTGACTTCAGTGATGGAGCTTGTGAAGTGGTCGGCGACGGCGAGTGAGGTAAATAGTGGGGCAGGTCAGTGTCGTCATTTCGTTGATTTTGATACATTAATTAATTATAGGGAAACAGGTTGCTCTATCGGCGTATACCGTTAAACACGACGTCGACGGTGGGCGTCATCTGCGACATCGTGATGGTGGACACTCTGCTTTGTGTGGTGGTCGGGGGACAGATATCCAATAACATTGCTATCGTTTTGCTGTATCGCTGCGTAAATAGCTTGGGTAATAATAATTAATATGGTCTGGGAATAACACACAAGGCACCTTAAGAGGTATGCTCGGGAAATGATAATAATGAGTATAAACTTTGGTTGTACTGTTATGGGTACGTTCGGGGAAAACATTTTAAATAATAAAGGAGGCCAACAATTATGTGACGTCACATTGTATATTATTTTATTAATAATTAAGTAGGTAAAAATAAATGATGCACCTACAAAGTTGTAATTAATTTAAGTATACCATCCAACAACATTTTATGTAAATCATAGATTCTGGTAACTTTAAAATCCACAATTACTACAATTGTCGAGACTATTGTTTATTACGGACTCTCGATTTTAAGAAATTACTAGAAGTATAATATGTTTAGGTATTTCACAATAAATGTTTAGCGAATTTTGTAACATAAATCATATAATAATTTTAATTAAATATTGATTATTGTAATATTATACTCACGATGTAGAGAATAATATATCTTCTCTACATCGTGTTTGTACTAAATATATATTTGAATGATTTATTAAAAGTCATTTAGAAAATTATATGTTAACTGACTTCGACCTATCCAATTTATAAATGTAAATTTAAGTGTGACCAAATATTTAAAGTGTGTACCGGTCAGGTATTGATTGAATAGATAAAATGGTAAGGTGTTGAAAATAATCAACGATAATTAAAAATATATTAAATCTATATATGTATAAATATAAATATAAACGTTTATTTTACCTTGTTCAACATATTCAAATGTAAACTGTAATAGGTAATCAATATGTAATAGATTATATCAATTAATGGAAATATTAAGTATAAATATATTTTATACGTCCTAAATACGATGGATCAAAACTGCAAATAACTAATTATTATTTTCACACGCCAAATTATGGTTTATATTATTTGTCGTCAAATTATCTGATGTATTAAATAATAAATTAAAATAAAATAATTTAATTAAAGTGTTTCACATTGTGAACCTTAATTTAACCATTCCCATTTTACAAAAACCAAATTTTTACCACGTGAACAACGACGAGGGATAAGTTTAAATTATAAGTCCTCTGGTCTAAGAAAAGAGGAACGGGAATACTATTTATAATAGAGTACCACAGTACAGCAATTTCAGTATTTCAGATGCACACCACAGCCATCGAGTCCCGAGCAACAATCACGGCTTAAACTATTACATTTCAAACTTGTGGTTTTATTCAATAAACAACTGTTTTATTTCAACTAATGGAAATAGTTTTAAATTAATTAAATCACTATAGGTTACATAAAAGAATAATACATAATAACATCTTGATCAGTGGCAGAACCACATACAACAGGACATAAAACGGTCAGTTTTACAACCCAACTACATCCTAAGACACACAAAGGTTTCGATTTTTAAAGATACTCAAGTCCAAACTATATAATTTATTATAATTAATTCCATATTTTCATCAACGAATTAATTAGGCAACATGACCAAAAAAAAAATATTCGTATTCGTTGAAACAGACGATTGGCTGAAATCTTGTTTCATTAATTTCGTATACATATAATTGTAATTAATTCTGTATACAAAAAAGTAAAAACAAAGTACTAACAAAATAATATAAGTAAAATAAAAGCAAGAAATGTAGGTATTCCAATTATACATTTATAATTATACGGGTATTGTATTTTGTAATGGGAAAAAATGCATATACCTACCTAATAAAAGAATAAATATTATATTGATAACTATAAGCGGCATATAATATGTAATTTGTCAAAAATATTATAACATTAAAGTAAAAAATTAAACATATTTAATATATAATTAAAAAAATCTAAATTTTTACTATAATTTTATACTTTTTTTTGATAAATTACATTGTGCCTATGAAACTTCTAATTATAATTAATATTTTATTATAATAATTTTTTATTTTAATTTATTTACATATTTTTGTATGTGGAACATACAAAAATAACCTAACTGGAGGATATGAAGGTATTAATTAGGAAAGGGGTACAAAAAAAGACCAGTTATATGCGGAACCGTCAGTGATCCAAAGATTGATGATTTTAAATAACTTGAAGTCAATTTCGACAGTAAAATGTAATAGTGTTTATTTTTATGAGTATAAATTTAACAATGGGTAGTCGTAAAAGAGTGTGAGTGTCTTGAGTGGTGGAAGGTGCGATGGTCTTAACGGCTCTGATACTTCTGAATATCTTGTGTTCTTGGCCCTCCTAGGTGTCAATTATTATCTATGAATGGGATTATAACTTTTATGTTGTATAAGATCAATATCGACTATGGTAGTGTGGTTCCATTAAAGGAATATAATATAATATCCTACGGATAATGATTTATAATGCAACAATATTTACATTTCCTATTTTACTGGTTGTTATTATAATCATGTATGTAATATGTGAGAGAAATTAATACATTTGGTCGAGGGCAATTAGTACATTTTTCTCTCGGTAGTATAAAAAAATATAACTTGAGGCAACTAGTATACGCCATAGAAATCGACTCCGGTAACGATACCTGGTAACGGACTACGGCTTTGTACCATGTAACTTAGATACAGCGTAGATTGCTTATGCATACATTTAATCAATTAGGTATACGTATAATACCTATGTTGTTTTTCGCAGTGTAGACATTTAAAAACAAAATTTTATTTCAAACTTTTTTATTTTCTGGACTATCTGAATATTCGACTATCAGAGCAATCAGCAATATTACTTTAGTAATCAAGGTTAGAGTAAATTTGATAGGCAAAAAAAAGTTAGATATACAAGCAAAGTTGGGGAAGTTAATGATTTTTTTTCAACATGGTTAATTAAGTTCAAATGTATCAATAAGAAAAAAGTTAAAATTTAAATACATTTTCAGTTAATTTAGTTAAGTTACTACACAATATTTTCAAATTTTTATAAAGTAAATTTTTTTTGTTTATATATACATTATACAACCACACTAACCTACTTTTTTACCAGCTCAAAACTATATAGCAGTGTTTATACAGTAATCCTATATGGTGTTCCATTTAAGTTTTTCTCAACTATAAAAAATAATAATTTATTGTTACAAGTAGTTATTACTAATTATAGTAATTTAAAATCGTAATTATAATATTAGCATAGTTTAACACGGTTTTCAATATTAGCCATTAGGCAAGGATACAATCTTGGACTATTGTCTGTCTGAAAATAATAAAACTAGTCTATTTTTAACACTAAATTTGTGATAACCAATTATAAATTAATTAGATAAGTTAATTTTAAGCAAACAATAATTCATACCATGCATTATCCAAAATATTTTTTGACAAGAAAACAAAATCGTTTTAAATATAAATTGAAAACAAAATAAATTAACTTAACTTCTTAAAATATAAATTTATCAATCACCGTTTTGATATTAAATCAAAAAACAATTTAGATAAGTTAATACTTTGTTCAATCAAGAGAAACCCAAAAGTAATTTGGTTAAATTAAAAATTAAAAATCGATATACTTTTAAACATTTATTGATTGTATACAATCTCTAATGGTATTTACAATAAACATATGTGCGAAAACATTATATAACATTATATTATTATATAACATTATTATAACATTACATTATATTATATATATATATATATGCAAGGCATGGAGACGTGAAGAGAGAATTCACCGGGCAGTAACATTCAAATATGAACTAACTTTAACTTAAAAGTTAAAACTCGTTAGTATGATAGTTTTTTTATTGCCTTTTTAAACGTTGTAACTAATTTTAATTTTATTACAATTTCTAACAAAACATCAAAATCGATTTGGTCGTAAACCAGTTTTACTTTTTTTTTGGTTTTCCCCAATTATTAATGTACCTACTGGGAAATTTTTATTTTTGACCAGTGGTGTAAATACGGAAATGCAGAGGATGCGACTTCAATAGGGCCCTTAGTGTCTAGGGGGCCTTTCTGAATACTGTTTTTGTGTTGAAATTTAAAAAATATAATAATTATAAATTTATAAAAATATAAATTATATAGTATTATTGTTATATTCTAAGATATATAAGAAATACGAGGAATTCGGCTTTGATTATTATGAGTAGTTGTGACTCGTGGATTTCACACGTCTTCACTAGTTTATAATTTCATTCCCAATGAACGATTTACCACAGGTTACATAGTTACATTACAAGTTATTCACTCATTCATTAGAACTTAAAGATTAAATTATATTATTACAACAGCAATATCCAAATTAGTTTTCTGAATCATTACTGATTCAAATATTTCTTTGTGTAAAAAAATTAAGAAGCGAAATAGAAAAAATTAAAACTGCAAGATAATTTACTGAATTATTAATAATTGAGTATTATGATATGACCCGTAGTTTTCTGGAGGTGTGTTCACTATTAATTGTGTTTTTAACAATACCTTTAACAGTTGCTGCAGCTAAACGGTCATTTTCAAAATTAAGAATTATAAAGAGCTATCTAATAAATTCCATGGGGCAAGAACGACTATCGGATACCGCGTTATTGAACATAGAAGCTAGGGAAGCAGAACTCATAAAAGTACGCAGATTATTGACAACTTTTAAAAGCTCATAAAATACAATTTTAGCTGTTGTAACTGGCTTTTAAAATACACCATTAAAGACATATACAATTAAATTTTTCTTTTACATTTGTTCCAAAAAGGAAAAGGACCCTTTAAGTTTTTCGCATTGGGACCGAATTTCTATGCTACTTTTGAGCATCCCAAATACCAGCTACCTATATTATATTTCCTAGTTTCCTACCGAATTTTATTTTTTTAGTCTCTATGCTATTTGTTTTTTGATTAAAGATAAATAGTTTTAGTTGATATATATATATATATATATAATATTTAATAATATTAAAGTAATAAATAATATACAATTAATTACCTGTTACCAACTCGAAATGTATGAGTATGATTGACGATTTGTAAATATCAGCTGCAAGACTAGGTTTTTCATAATTCTTATGAATATTATAATAGTCTTTAAACTGGTCGTGTATTATTTTAAATATAGTGTAAAATGGTCGTGGGCACGGTTATCTAAAGTAGACAACCATGATGTCATGGGTGACCAATTAAGGCTGTTGAAAGTGAACCATTTTTAAGGGGTTGGACTTCTGAAAGTATATTTATTTTTTCTTCCGCTTATCGATGTAGGTAATTGCAGGAAAAAATTATGAAAAAACAATATGCTTTCAACAGCATTAAATATAATATACCTAGAAAGAGTCATAGGACTCGGTAGATGTAATTACTGCAGCCAGGGGAAAATAGATACATGTAAGGATAAGGGTTTTAAATATATTTAAGTAACCAAAACTCAATAATTACAGTTATAATTAAGTTTTATTGTCTACTAAATACTTACAAAGTAGGTAAATACAATTTTACAATAGTAGGTTGCTGTATCGTAGTCGTACAGAGTTTAGTAATATGAAAGATGTTGAAGGCTTAATGTCTACATTGAAATATTGAACTCACTGTTCTAACATGGTATGATTGGTATGTATTGACAATAAGGTATACAGTTAATCGTATGTGGATATATTATGTTATTTTATCGATCAGCGGTTCATTGCATTGCATCGTTAATTCATTTTAATCACTTGTTAAAGGCAAGTAGTACAAATGTACAATATGACTGTTGATTAAATTTACAATTATTGATTAGTTTTTTATATAATACAATATTATTCTTAAACTAGTTATTTATATCAATGTGTTAGTTAAACAATGTTAAGTGTAAGTAGGTAATTAATATATACAATATACATCGTGGATAAAGTATTAAAGATTATACTGTATAGTTGGTTATTAATTATTATATAATCTTATAATTTATCTTGTATTTTAGGTATAATAATATATATTATTAAACATTATAGGTATATAGATATTTGGTTTCTATAAATTGTATAATTCAGTATTTCCAACTTCCGTGGCATTTGACATTACGCATTTATTACATCTGCTAGGTATCCTCTTATATTCTTTCTCAAGTTTCTGTCTAATTACCTACGCTATTTTTTTTATTTTTTCCATGATTCGATTTATTCAAAATAAAATGAAATCTTGTTCGCTGTCCTTAGTTATTCCTTATATATGATAGTTCTAATAATTAATATTTACGTATATATATTTACATTGTGCTAGGAGCTGGCACGTCATTTATAATAGTAGGTAATAAACTTCACTAAATAACCAGCGCACAGCGACTATAGAATGATCAATATGCAAATTGTAGTATTAGTTACGGTGGACGCAATCACATCTTAGATGGCGAGGTACTTGTCCACTTCATCTAGTAACCTCGCGAGTTGGCTTACTACATCTGGTTTGATTAGAAGCGATCATTTAAATGAAGAGGAACGCAAATCGATAATAAAAATTTGTGAACAATATTCGGACATTTTTCATTTAGAAGGGGATTATCTTACCAGTACTATAACAGCGGAGCATGTAATTAAAATACCTAAGGATTTAACGCCGATTTATAAAAAAACCTTATCGATTACCGTTCTCGCACACAGCGAAATTGAACGACAGATAGAGTAAATGCAAAAAGACGATGTTATTGAAAAATCTATGAGTCCCTTTAATGCACCACTTTTGTTAGTTAAAAAGAAAGCTGATGCTTCGGGAAAACAAAAGTTCAGAATAGTAATAGATTTTAGAGCGCTTAATGACGTAACACTAAACGAATTTCATCCGTTACCAAATATTATGGAAATATTAGATCAGTTAGGTCAATGTCACCTGCTTATTTTACTGGATTTACGAGCGGGGTACCATCAGGTACCGTTAGCAAAAGAATCTAGGGAACTTACAGCTTTTTCGACAGGATAGGGTCATTATAATTTTAAGAGACTGGTGAATGGTGATGGACTTCAGTTCCGCACCGTCAACTTTTCAGAAAATGATGGAAAACGTTTTATCAGGACTGATTGGGATTAAATGTTTAGTATATTTGGATGACATAATAGTTTATGCTAAACATTTAAGCGATCATAATAATAAATTGATTAATGTATTCGAACATTTACGTATTCATAATTTAAAAATAGAACCAGACAAATGCGAATTTCTTAAAAGACAAGTGTTATTCTTAGGACATATAGTTACGGAAGCTGGACTTTGTCCAGACCCGGCGAAAGTTACCGCAGTAATGAGTTTTCCGGTACCTAAGAATGTAAAGCAAATAAAAAGTTTTTTGGGACTTAGTAGATACTATAGGAATGTCATAAATAATTATAGTGCGATAGCAAATCCAATGACGAATTTATTAAGGAAAGATATAAAATTTAACTGGGATGAAAATTGTCAGCAAGCTTTTGACAAATTAAAAGAAATTCTTTGTTCAGAACCAGTTTTACAATACCCAGATTTACGAAAGAATTTATTTTAACCACAGACGTGAGCGGTAAAGCGTTGGGAGCTATCCTCTCGCAAGGTCAAATCGGATCTGATCTTCCGGTAGCTTATAGTTCGAGAACATTAAATAGATCGGAGCTTAACTATTCAACTGCAGAGTTGGAATGCTTAGCGATTATATTCAGCGTAAAAACATTTCGACCTTATTTATATGGTAGGAAATTTATAATATTTACAGATCATAGGCCTTTATCTTGGTTATATAATTTAAAAGATCCATTGTCTAAATTAGCGAGATGGCGTATTGAACTTGAACAATATACATATGAAATTAGATATAAACCCGCCGTGCAGAATGCAAATGTAGACGCATTAAGTCGAATGTACAATATTAGCGAAATTAAAAACGAAAGTTACGCGAATTTTATGGAAAAATCAGGAACAATGTTAATAACGAATAGAAACGGAAAAGAAGTAAACGGCGAGTCTAGATTCACCGGTGGAATATAATATAGTATCTGAGATAGTGAAACATTATAATTTTAGATCGGAGATTAATTACGAATTAAAACAGCGGTTTGAAAAGACAAAACGTTAAAATCCAACAAGGACATAGGCGACATTGTCAAATTTAAACATGAAGATAGATTTATAATATTTTTAATAACGAAAACAAGACAGAAACAATTGACAACCTACGAGAACATGCATTTGGCATAATTAAATCTTAAGTATTTTTGTGAGAAACATTCTTTAACTAAACTAGCAATGAATCAATTAGGACGTAAACACGGACTACATTGGGCTAGAAATTGATCTATGATACGTTACGTTTTCCGTAACACAGATATAGAAATAATTATTTGTGCGAGATTAGAATTTAGTAACGAAGAGAAAATAGTTATTTTTAAACAATTCCATGACTCGAAAATAGGGAGACACGGTGGAGTGAACAGAACATTGAAAAAAATAAAACGACAATTTAACTGGCCAAATATAAAAAAGGAAGTGAAGGATTATATTGGGAATTGTGCGTCATGTCAAACGAACAAAAACACTAATAAACATATTCGTAGTCCTTTGATAATTACAACGACGAGTACAAAACCATTCGAAAAAATATTTTTGGATATTGTAGGTCCGTTAATCACTACTGACGTGGGGAATACTTATATTCTTACCATTCAATGAGATCTAACAAAGTTTAGTATGGGTAAAGCGTTGCCTAATCATACTGCTAATACAGTTGCAGAGGCATTTGTTACGAGTTTCGTGTGTACTCATGGTATACCTGATACAATTTTAACAGATCAGGGTACGGATTTCCTTAGCAAAACTTTTACGGAAGTATGTAAATTGTTGAAAATTAATGAAATTAAAACTTCGGGATACCATCCACAAAGTAATGGGAGTCTTGAGCGAAGCCACCGAACTTTGGCTGAATATCTAAGACATTATGTAGATAAGGGATTAAATAATTGGGATCAATTACTACTTTATGCATTTTTCGTATATAATTCAACGGAGCACACGGCTACGGGTTATCAACCATATGTGTTACTGTATGGAAAAGAATTAGATATTCCGGTTAAATTAAAGGCTAATCCAGAACCTAGGTGTAATTACGATGATTACCTCTATGATTTAAAACAAAAACTCCAGGAGGTACATAAGATCGCTAGGGAAAGACAAGTTAAGAGGAAAGTAAAATCAAAGAATTATTATGATAATGAAAACTAAAAAAATAAGAATAATTTTTTTTCTTAATATAAAATTTAAATGAAAATTTTTTTTAAAAAAAAGGGGAAGGAAAATGGTAGGAATAAGGAAAACATAAGGAATAATTTTTTTTTAGCAATTAAAGGTTGACATATTTTACGCAATCAACGCGGGGGATCACGATGAAATAACTTTCGATAAAGTTAATTTTCTGAAATGTCTATTTGAGCACATACAGGTAGCGAATAGAGTGTTGAGTGTGCCATTTCCAGAACCAGAGATACAGGCTACTACACGAAGTATTAAAAGATTGTTGATTGACATGTTGGACGACGATGCCAACTTTAGTAGATCATGTTGCAGAGATCTGGTTGAATATATGGACTATATACCAGAGCCAGAAGGAGTATTATATTATTGGTGAAAAAGGAAAATGTAGAGAAAAAAAAAATGTTAGGCTTGTTTGGCACAAATGGACAAAAGTTTGAGATCCACATTAAACAATTTGAACCCGGTGTTCATAAGGGGGACAAAATTAATATATTAGTACTATGGAATGGACATTCCGATCAAAACATACTAAAAAGATTAGAAATAGACAATTTTCCCATCCTTCATACAACATGTTACGATAAGACAAATAACAATACCTTTACGATACAATTAGAAAAATTAAACACTAAAGAAATAATTTTCGAATTGAAAATAGGTAATTTCGATAAAAACAGACGGTTACTGAACTTAGAGGAGACACACGGTATGATCTGTTCTAAAAAACATAGGATGACATATGCACATGATCCTAAAACGGACGTAAGACTTACAAAGTGTATATTAGTGCTGTAGAGCAAACAGAAGGAGACCAGTGGGTGTTGCGACTATATTCTATTGGAACGAGTAACCTCCGATTCTTACTGGAAGCGAAACTATAACACAATTAGAATTATTCGAGCGTATGGCGGGCTCCGCGATAAAGGGTTTTAGTGAAACCAGGGACAGAGCGTGGACATGGCCAAAGGTAGATAAATGGATGAGGTTTTTAATGGTGCTAGGAGCCAGTGACCCGGAGCAATAGTATTAGGTGCTAGGAGCCAGTGACCCGAAACAACAGTGTTAATATATAACTAATATGAGGGTACGTCCGAAGGACATTACATGCAAAAACAACCATTATAGGAAGTGAGGGCAGCCGGTAAAACACGATATGAACACGATATTATTCTATTTAGACAGCTGAAATATATATATATTATGTGTATAAGAATAAATGCGCATATAACTAATCTGCGGGTACCGAATTACAAGATAGCATTGACAGGAAAGAGTAGGTGGAAGCATTCCGAGAATAGACATATCGTAAGTACCCGGATGCGCGTTATCAGCGGCTGGGGGGAGACCAAAGGGATATATAAGGGACCCCGAAACAGCCTGTTTTCAGACGTGATCTGACCAAGCTACTCTGAGCACCTTTTCGTCCACTCTACTTTACGATTAAACTGGATTTAGAAATATTTCCATTAATCATCAGTTGTACTTAGAATATTTTTGTTACATATAATATTTTACGAATAAACGTTCAGTGTTTGAATAAATAAATAACATTTAGTAGCATTACAATCTGTCTACGATTATTTTACACTTGAGTCAAGTCTTTGACCATTTCATCTGGTAACCTCGCGAGTTGCCTACTACATTGTGGCACAGTCGAGTTCAAGTGACAGAGAACTGGCTGGGCCTTACTACATCTGGCGCAGTCGGGAACGAGGCCCTACACAGGAATCCAGGTCAAGTTGAGGATTCCGCGGAGGCAGTCCATCAAGGATCACTGTTGGAGGATTGATCACCTTTCAACGACTCCGGGGCATAAAAAGAATCTACGAGAGCGACTCAGCGAGGCACGAACAACTAAAGCAAACATGAGTAGACATTGGGTAGCAGAAGCAGCAACTGCGTAAGTTTGACAAAATTGATGATAAATATTAAACGATAAAAAAGAAGTAATAAAAACTGACGCGTTAATTGATTTAAATACTGACGAATCGTGTGAAAATTGGCCAGAATCTAGTAGACAAAAATATTTGGAAGAACTAAGGAAGAAGGAGTTACTAAATAAAACACTTTAACCTGATAATAGAGAGTCTAAGAGGGCAGGTTTACGATCTGATCCTACTGTAAAACACGTACAGTTGGAATCAACAGTCAAAAAGAGCGTAGAAAAGATAGAATGAAAAATTAAAATGGACGTTGATAAATGGAGTAGTATAATACCAATATGCGTTGGTTCGAGAAATGTGGCGGAATTTATTAACACATGTGAAATAGCATCGTAAAATCCGAAAACTTGAAGGACGACCGTTACTTTTGCCACTTCATGAACGAGTAAGAGAAATGAAAGTTCATGAACAACTGTTGGCTAAGAAAGAGATAAAGAGGATCTTCAAGTGCAAGGAGGTGCTAAGGGAAGCTTGTTTGGCACAAATGGACAAAAGTTTGAGATCCACATTAAACAATTTGAACCCGGTGTTCATAAAAAATTATATTAATAAGGGGGACAAAATTAATATATTAGTACTGTGGAATGGACATTCCGATCGAAACATACTAAAAAGATTAGAAATAGACAATTTTCCCATCCTTCATACAACATGTTACGATAAGACAAATAACAATACCTTTACGATACAATTAGAAAAATTAAACACTAAAGAAATAATTTTCGAATTGAAAATAGGTAATTTCGATAAAAACAGACGGTTACTGAACTTAGAGGAGACACACGGTATGATCTGTTCTAAAAAACATAGGATGACATATGCACATGATCCTAAAACGGACGTAAGACTTACAAAGTGTATATTAGTGCTGTAGAGCAAACAGAAGGAGACCAGTGGGTGTTGCGACTATATTCTATTGGAACGAGTAACCTCCGATTCTTACTGGAAGCGAAACTATAACACAATTAGAATTATTCGAGCGTATGGCGGGCTCCGCGATAAAGGGTTTTAGTGAAACCAGGGACAGAGCGTGGACATGGCCAAAGGTAGATAAATGGATGAGGTTTTTAATGGTGCTAGGAGCCAGTGACCCGGAGCAATAGTATTAGGTGCTAGGAGCCAGTGACCCGAAACAACAGTGTTAATATATAACTAATATGAGGGTACGTCCGAAGGACATTACATGCAAAAACAACCATTATAGGAAGTGAGGGCAGCCGGTAAAACACGATATGAACACGATATTATTCTATTTAGACAGCTGAAATATATATATATTATGTGTATAAGAATAAATGCGCATATAACTAATCTGCGGGTACCGAATTACAAGATAGCATTGACAGGAAAGAGTAGGTGGAAGCATTCCGAGAATAGACATATCGTAAGTACCCGGATGCGCGTTATCAGCGGCTGGGGGGAGACCAAAGGGATATATAAGGGACCCCGAAACAGCCTGTTTTCAGACGTGATCTGACCAAGCTACTCTGAGCACCTTTTCGTCCACTCTACTTTACGATTAAACTGGATTTAGAAATATTTCCATTAATCATCAGTTGTACTTAGAATATTTTTGTTACATATAATATTTTACGAATAAACGTTCAGTGTTTGAATAAATAAATAACATTTAGTAGCATTACAATCTGTCTACGATTATTTTACACTTGAGTCAAGTCTTTGACCATTTCATCTGGTAACCTCGCGAGTTGCCTACTACATTGTGGCACAGTCGAGTTCAAGTGACAGAGAACTGGCTGGGCCTTACTACATCTGGCGCAGTCGGGAACGAGGCCCTACACAGGAATCCAGGTCAAGTTGAGGATTCCGCGGAGGCAGTCCATCAAGGATCACTGTTGGAGGATTGATCACCTTTCAACGACTCCGGGGCATAAAAAGAATCTACGAGAGCGACTCAGCGAGGCACGAACAACTAAAGCAAACATGAGTAGACATTGGGTAGCAGAAGCAGCAACTGCGTAAGTTTGACAAAATTGATGATAAATATTAAACGATAAAAAAGAAGTAATAAAAACTGACGCGTTAATTGATTTAAATACTGACGAATCGTGTGAAAATTGGCCAGAATCTAGTAGACAAAAATATTTGGAAGAACTAAGGAAGAAGGAGTTACTAAATAAAACACTTTAACCTGATAATAGAGAGTCTAAGAGGGCAGGTTTACGATCTGATCCTACTGTAAAACACGTACAGTTGGAATCAACAGTCAAAAAGAGCGTAGAAAAGATAGAATGAAAAATTAAAATGGACGTTGATAAATGGAGTAGTATAATACCAATATGCGTTGGTTCGAGAAATGTGGCGGAATTTATTAACACATGTGAAATAGCATCGTAAAATCCGAAAACTTGAAGGACGACCGTTACTTTTGCCACTTCATGAACGAGTAAGAGAAATGAAAGTTCATGAACAACTGTTGGCTAAGAAAGAGATAAAGAGGATCTTCAAGTGCAAGGAGGTGCTAAGGGAAGCTTGTTTGGCACAAATGGACAAAAGTTTGAGATCCACATTAAACAATTTGAACCCGGTGTTCATAAAAAATGATATAAATAAGGGGGACAAAATTAATATATTAGTACTGTGGAATGGACATTCCGATCGAAACATACTAAAAAGATTAGAAATAGACAATTTTCCCATCCTTCATACAACATGTTACGATAAGACAAATAACAATACCTTTACGATACAATTAGAAAAATTAAACACTAAAGAAATAATTTTCGAATTGAAAATAGGTAATTTCGATAAAAACAGACGGTTACTGAACTTAGAGGAGACACACGGTATGATCTGTTCTAAAAAACATAGGATGACATATGCACATGATCCTAAAACGGACGTAAGACTTACAAAGTGTATATTAGTGCTGTAGAGCAAACAGAAGGAGACCAGTGGGTGTTGCGACTATATTCTATTGGAACGAGTAACCTCCGATTCTTACTGGAAGCGAAACTATAACACAATTAGAATTATTCGAGCGTATGGCGGGCTCCGCGATAAAGGGTTTTAGTGAAACCAGGGACAGAGCGTGGACATGGCCAAAGGTAGATAAATGGATGAGGTTTTTAATGGTGCTAGGAGCCAGTGACCCGGAGCAATAGTATTAGGTGCTAGGAGCCAGTGACCCGAAACAACAGTGTTAATATATAACTAATATGAGGGTACGTCCGAAGGACATTACATGCAAAAACAACCATTATAGGAAGTGAGGGCAGCCGGTAAAACACGATATGAACACGATATTATTCTATTTAGACAGCTGAAATATATATATATTATGTGTATAAGAATAAATGCGCATATAACTAATCTGCGGGTACCGAATTACAAGATAGCATTGACAGGAAAGAGTAGGTGGAAGCATTCCGAGAATAGACATATCGTAAGTACCCGGATGCGCGTTATCAGCGGCTGGGGGGAGACCAAAGGGATATATAAGGGACCCCGAAACAGCCTGTTTTCAGACGTGATCTGACCAAGCTACTCTGAGCACCTTTTCGTCCACTCTACTTTACGATTAAACTGGATTTAGAAATATTTCCATTAATCATCAGTTGTACTTAGAATATTTTTGTTACATATAATATTTTACGAATAAACGTTCAGTGTTTGAATAAATAAATAACATTTAGTAGCATTACAATCTGTCTACGATTATTTTACACTTGAGTCAAGTCTTTGACCATTTCATCTGGTAACCTCGCGAGTTGCCTACTACATTGTGGCACAGTCGAGTTCAAGTGACAGAGAACTGGCTGGGCCTTACTACATCTGGCGCAGTCGGGAACGAGGCCCTACACAGGAATCCAGGTCAAGTTGAGGATTCCGCGGAGGCAGTCCATCAAGGATCACTGTTGGAGGATTGATCACCTTTCAACGACTCCGGGGCATAAAAAGAATCTACGAGAGCGACTCAGCGAGGCACGAACAACTAAAGCAAACATGAGTAGACATTGGGTAGCAGAAGCAGCAACTGCGTAAGTTTGACAAAATTGATGATAAATATTAAACGATAAAAAAGAAGTAATAAAAACTGACGCGTTAATTGATTTAAATACTGACGAATCGTGTGAAAATTCACTAGAAGCTAGTAGACAAAAATATTTGGAAGAACTAAGGGAGAAGGAGTTACTAAATAAAACACTTGAACCTGATAATAGAGAGTCTAAGAGGGCAGGTTTACGATCTGATCCTACTGTACAACACGTACAGTTGGAATCAACAGTTAAAAAGAGCGTAGAAAAGATAGAAAGAAAAATTAAAATGGACGTTGATAAATGGAGTAGTATAATACCAATATGCGTTGGTTCGAGAAATGTGGCGGAATTTATTAACACATGTGAAATAGCATCGTAAAATCCGAAAACTTGAAGGACGACCGTTACTTTTGCCACTTCATGAACGAGTAAGAGAAATGAAAGTTCATGAACAACTGTTGGCTAAGAAAGAGATAAAGAGGATCTTCAAGTGCAAGGAGGTGCTAAGGGAAGCTTGTTTGGCACAAATGGACAAAAGTTTGAGATCCACATTAAACAATTTGAACCCGGTGTTCATAAAAAATTATATTAATAAGGGGGACAAAATTAATATATTAGTACTGTGGAATGGACATTCCGATCGAAACATACTAAAAAGATTAGAAATAGACAATTTTCCCATCCTTCATACAACATGTTACGATAAGACAAATAACAATACCTTTACGATACAATTAGAAAAATTAAACACTAAAGAAATAATTTTCGAATTGAAAATAGGTAATTTCGATAAAAACAGACGGTTACTGAACTTAGAGGAGACACACGGTATGATCTGTTCTAAAAAACATAGGATGACATATGCACATGATCCTAAAACGGACGTAAGACTTACAAAGTGTATATTAGTGCTGTAGAGCAAACAGAAGGAGACCAGTGGGTGTTGCGACTATATTCTATTGGAACGAGTAACCTCCGATTCTTACTGGAAGCGAAACTATAACACAATTAGAATTATTCGAGCGTATGGCGGGCTCCGCGATAAAGGGTTTTAGTGAAACCAGGGACAGAGCGTGGACATGGCCAAAGGTAGATAAATGGATGAGGTTTTTAATGGTGCTAGGAGCCAGTGACCCGGAGCAATAGTATTAGGTGCTAGGAGCCAGTGACCCGAAACAACAGTGTTAATATATAACTAATATGAGGGTACGTCCGAAGGACATTACATGCAAAAACAACCATTATAGGAAGTGAGGGCAGCCGGTAAAACACGATATGAACACGATATTATTCTATTTAGACAGCTGAAATATATATATATTATGTGTATAAGAATAAATGCGCATATAACTAATCTGCGGGTACCGAATTACAAGATAGCATTGACAGGAAAGAGTAGGTGGAAGCATTCCGAGAATAGACATATCGTAAGTACCCGGATGCGCGTTATCAGCGGCTGGGGGGAGACCAAAGGGATATATAAGGGACCCCGAAACAGCCTGTTTTCAGACGTGATCTGACCAAGCTACTCTGAGCACCTTTTCGTCCACTCTACTTTACGATTAAACTGGATTTAGAAATATTTCCATTAATCATCAGTTGTACTTAGAATATTTTTGTTACATATAATATTTTACGAATAAACGTTCAGTGTTTGAATAAATAAATAACATTTAGTAGCATTACAATCTGTCTACGATTATTTTACACTTGAGTCAAGTCTTTGACCATTTCATCTGGTAACCTCGCGAGTTGCCTACTACATTGTGGCACAGTCGAGTTCAAGTGACAGAGAACTGGCTGGGCCTTACTACATCTGGCGCAGTCGGGAACGAGGCCCTACACAGGAATCCAGGTCAAGTTGAGGATTCCGCGGAGGCAGTCCATCAAGGATCACTGTTGGAGGATTGATCACCTTTCAACGACTCCGGGGCATAAAAAGAATCTACGAGAGCGACTCAGCGAGGCACGAACAACTAAAGCAAACATGAGTAGACATTGGGTAGCAGAAGCAGCAACTGCGTAAGTTTGACAAAATTGATGATAAATATTAAACGATAAAAAAGAAGTAATAAAAACTGACGCGTTAATTGATTTAAATACTGACGAATCGTGTGAAAATTGGCCAGAATCTAGTAGACAAAAATATTTGGAAGAACTAAGGAAGAAGGAGTTACTAAATAAAACACTTTAACCTGATAATAGAGAGTCTAAGAGGGCAGGTTTACGATCTGATCCTACTGTGAAACACGTACAGTTGGAATCAACAGTCAAAAAGAGCGTAGAAAAGATAGAATGAAAAATTAAAATGGACGTTGATAAATGGAGTAGTATAATACCAATATGCGTTGGTTCGAGAAATGTGGCGGAATTTATTAACACATGTGAAATAGCATCGTAAAATCCGAAAACTTGAAGGACGACCGTTACTTTTGCCACTTCATGAACGAGTAAGAGAAATGAAAGTTCATGAACAACTGTTGGCTAAGAAAGAGATAAAGAGGATCTTCAAGTGCAAGGAGGTGCTAAGGGAAGCTTGTTTGGCACAAATGGACAAAAGTTTGAGAACCACATTAAACAATTTGAACCCGGTGTTCATAAAAAATTATATAAATAAGGGGGACAAAATTAATATATTAGTACTGTGGAATGGACATTCCGATCGAAACATACTAAAAAGATTAGAAATAGACAATTTTCCCATCCTTAATACAACATGTTACGATAAGACAAATAACAATACCTTTACGATACAATTAGAGAAATTAAACACTAAAGAAATAATTTTCGAATGGGAAATAGGTAATTTCGATAAAAACGGACGGTTACTGAACTTAGAGGAGACACACGGTATGATCTGTTCTAAAAAACATAGGATGACATATGCACATGATCCTAAAACGGACGTAAGACTTACGAAGTGTATATTTGACTATGTTCTGAGGAAGCAGGGATACGTGGGTCTGACGAGTCATTTTCAGTTACACGTACGATTTTAAGAAAAGGATGTATAAGTATGATTTAAAAAAAAATAAATAATGAAATTAAATTAATATAGTAATGTTAAGTGAAACAGGATAGTAGTACTTAAAAAGGGTACGAGGAAACAAGGAATATAGCATTTGAATAATTGGTGACTCGCTTAAATACTTTGAAAATTTGAAAGTTATAAGAGACCAACCAACAGTTCAAGTGGGTAAGATATAGACTCAAAATGGTAAGAGGATGGTCATAGTAAAGTTGGTCGCAGATTATATTATACGTGAGATGAATAGTGAAGTAGATCATGGGACTAAGTTTAGTGTGATACCAAACATCTGATAAATAAAAAAAACAAAAAAATAATAAAAGAGATAAAAAACAATAAGATAAAGTTAAAATAGTGTTGGAAATCATTCTAAATATCTAACGTAACTAGTACTTTTATATATATGGAAAAACAATATATTGTAATAGAATAAGTATTTAATAACCATTGTATTTTTATATTCAATAATATAATTATTCTTTTATTTATTATTCATAATTATATTTAAGTAATAATGTAATATCATAATTATTAAACATGGGAATAATCAAAGAAAATTAAAATAATATAATATGTACTAACTTAGATAATAAGGTAATATTTTATTGTAATTTAAAGGAAAAGATATGTTAGAAATATTTCCAATAATCAACAGTTGTACTTAGAATATTTTTGTTACACATACTATTTACGAATATATGTACAGTTGTACAGTGTTTAAATAATAAATAACATCTAGTAGCATTACAATCTGTCTACAATATTATTTCACACTTGAGTCAAACCTTTGACCACTTCATCTGGTAACCTCGCGAGTTGGCTTACTACAATAACACTAAACCAAGAATGCAGAGCTTACGGGGAGGATATAATACTAAATCCAACGAGAGATATAAAATCGAAATATTATGTTAATTTTATACCACAAATAGGTGTTGGAAAATTAATGTTCACGGTACCTGAGAAAATGAAGGACATAAAATTACAAAAAATGAAAATTAATTACAATCCCAGTAGGTTGAGCAATGTACACGAAATGGCACATTCCTTAGACGAGGTGCAAGGTATGATAAACGACGAAATATTGAGACAATCGGGAAATGAATCAAATGACAACACCCATAGTTATCTGTTATATGTCTAACACAACTACTGGGGAACAAAAAAGGAAAAAAAATATATATAAATAAATATAAATGATAAGGAAATAGATAAATATGTATATTTAATAAACTTAATATGATAATTTATATTACATTTGTTGAGAGAACATATAGGGTAGTAATTCAATCAATTACCAAAAAGTACACAGAATATAAAATATAGCATTTTCATGGTTGGACTCGTTTAGACACTTTTGGAATTTGCAAATTATTAACGGGAATCTGGCAGTTCAAGTGAGTAAATATAAAACTCCATATGGCATAAGGATGATCAAGTGAAATTGGTCGCAGTGTGTATTTTACTTGAAATAAATAGTAAAATATACTATGGGACTGAGTTTAATGTGATAACAATCATTCAATACACAATAAATAAAACTTCAAATCAAATATTGGAGTCCGTGTTAGAAACTATTGATTGATTGTTATAGTTTGTAACGTGAACAACATGTCTTTGGATTGGCAAAGAGCTACAATAAATTAGTTAATTGTTTTAAACATTAAAATGAGAAATATAGAACGCTAAAAAAAATAAACTAAAGAAAGAGCGTAGAAATAAGGTAATTTTATATTTTTAGAATAATAAAAAAAGAAGTAAAACAAAATGAGATACATAAAAAGGAATATACGTAGTAGGTAAAGTAAATTTTAACATGGTGTTGGAGATCATTATGAATATTATAAAGTTATATATATAACATGTATATAAATTAAGTCTAGATTTGTATTAATCTCTATCATTAAATAATACAATTGTATTAATAAATGTCTTAAGGCTATTTGTTCAATTCTATTCTCAATAATCCCTCAAATAAATCTCAATTTTAAAATAATTAATATTCTCAACAATAACACAGAGTAATTTACACGCAATGTCGGTTTAATACTTAATTAAATTTTTTATTTACTCAACTTTTTTTAAAAAAAATGTGTATCTACACTTTTTTATATAATAATAAAAGTTATAATCTTCAATACATAAATTCACTTACAAAAAGTTGGTTTTAGACGATGCAAATTACATTTAGTACTGCTGCTGATTTATCATCCGATTTTTTTTTTTTGTTATCTATTGCAGTTTCACTCGACGATGATAATCCTCTTCTCGATGTTGTTGAGCTGAAATAAGTTATGTTATCCCGTATCACTGTACACCATGAAGATCCGCTCCGTAAACAATCGGCATTGATATCAAGTAATATTTTTTTTCAAAAATATTTAAGATTCTTGATGTTAACAGAATATTTCCAACCGTACTAAAATTGTGGCGTGCTCAGTGAATATAGGTCGTCCAACGTACTACAAAATAATACGAAGTTAACATGGTTATAAGTTTATAACACAACACTCTTTTTAAGAGAGTAAAAATATTTGATTATAAATTAAAATATGTTAAAACTACCTAGTTTGTTCAACAATTAAAGTGTATTAAAAATTATGAGCTCTAAGTACCCAAAATTAATATTTTTAAACAACAACAAAATAACATAATATATCTAATGTAAAATAATATACTGTATACCTAATCGTACATTTTTTGTTGCATTTTTTTTTTTTTTTTTTTTTTGTATACGTACAAGATACGTAGTTGAAATAATACTTTGATTTTCAATCAAAGTGTGTTTTTTTTTTTATTTTATTTTTTATTTTTTTTTTTATTTTTTTTTTTTTATTTTTGTGTCTGTCATCACGTTTTAGGACAGTAAAATGCTTCGATTTTCTTCAATAGTACCTTTTCTGATAGGAAAGTGAATCTAGTTGGTACTTATTGGGGGGTCAAAAGTTAAAATTTCCCAGTAGTTTTCATGAGCTACTGGAAAAACAAATGAAAAATTAAGAGGAAAACGGGAAATTTTACGGAAAACCAATTTTCAACAAAATCGATTTTGGTTTTTGGTATAACTCTAAAAGAAATGACCCGTACAGACATGAAATTATGACCGAATGTTTATATAAGCATTTTCTATACACCATAGCATTTTCAAAATATTCTGACTTATTTTGAGCTGTTAACGGATATTTTCAGTTTCCAATTTTTTTAGTTTTTTTTTCTATAAATGTCAATAAAATTTTATTTGTTGGGTAAAAATCTTGAAAATTTAATAGTAGGCTTCTAATATATAGTTTCAAAGGCAGATGAAAAATATTGAAAATCCGTAGTCACAATTTTTATTTATATGTAATCAAAGTTCAAATTTTTACAAAATACGTAAAAATGACGAAAATGTGCAATTTATTTTGAGATAGAAATTCATAAAAATTTTTCTTTTTATATCTGAGGTTTGAAAATGTAATACAAGATTCCTCATAAGTTTGCCTAATTTTATCAATAAAAAAAAGTTTATAAGCAAGTCATAATAAATTTTTATGAGCATTTTAAGTTCAAATTTGTACGAGATTCGATATTCACTCGATTTCTCATGTAGCGATTTTCTTATTTTGTTGCAATTCAAAACAAATATTTGTAGATGCATGAAAATTTCACTGAATGTTTATATAAGCTATTTCTATACACCATCTAATTTTTAATATATTTTGACTGTTTTTCAGCTTTTTACGGACGATTTCAGTTTTCAAATTTTTTAGTTTTTTTTTCTATTAATATCAATAAAATTTTATTTGTTGGGCCAAAATAATGAAAATTTAATACAAGGCTCCTGATATATTATTACAATAGTAATTGAAAAATATTAAAAATACATAGGCACACATTTTTTTAATAATCATTTAAAGTTCGAATTTTGACAAAATTCATCAAAATCTCGAAAATTATCAATCATTGTAATTAAACAATTATAAAATGGTCAGTTTTATAACTAAGGATTGAAAATTTAGAACAAAGATTCTAATAAATAGTACATACTGTAAACAAAAAATCTAAAAAATATATAAACACAGTTATTTTTTACAGACATTTTAAGTTCAAATTTGGACGAAATTACATATTAAAATCAATTTTAACGAGTAAAAGTATATATTATAATATTTTTATAGCATCACTGATAATTTTAGGTTAATAATTAAATAATATGAATAATATTAATTCAACTTAGCAGTTACCGTATAATAACAATATCAATATAATTTAAAATATCCTAGACTGACATACCGTCTCCGCTCAGAATCGTTTTTCGTATACAATGATATTATATCATTGAATTCAAATTTAATACCATCCATTATAGTACAGTGATCTACTTGTAGCCTACTGTACAGCGGAGCGACATCCACTTGACCCCCTTTTTTTAAAGTTTTTTTCTATAAATATCAATACAATAATTGTATTCGTTATAAAGCTTGACAATTTAAAACAAGGCTTCTAATTTATTATTATAATGGTAGTTGAAAATATTAGAATTACAGTCACACTTTTTTTTATAAGCATTTTAAGTTCGAATTTTGACAAAATAATTAAAAAATCAAGAAAATGTCCAAATTATTTTGTGTTGGAAATTCATAAAAAATTTCATTTTTAAATCACAAATTTGAAAATTTAACAAATGATTCCTCATACATTTTTTACTTTTATCAAACAAAAAGAAATGTTTACCAACATTAAAACTAATTTTTTTGAGTGTTTGAAGTTAAAATTTTAATATCATTGGATATTCAATCAATTTCTAATGTACAGATTTTCTTATTTTGCTGTAATTCAAAAACAAATAACTTTAGATAATTGAAATTTACATCGAATGTTTATTTAATCATTTCCTACACTTGACAATATTTTCAAAATATTTTGACACGTTAAAATTTAATACAAGGCTCCTGATATATTGTTACAATAGCAGTTGAAAAATAAAACATGTGCACCACTTTTTTTTATATTATGTATTTAAAGTTTAAATTTATCAAATTGAACATTTACATATTATTTTGTAGTTTAATATTTGTAAAATTTTAAACTTTTGTAACCTTCTACTGTACTGCAAAGCGACATCCACTTACCCTCTTTTTTAATTATGTTTTAAAAAAAAGAAGATATTATTATTAATTATTATGAAAAAGAGTACTTGATTTATAACTAAGTTAAGTTACTTTTTTTCTAATTAATTTGTAATTTGTATGTGTTAACAAAAAGAATTGTAAATGTTGACATACTTTTTTCTATTTTAAGGGGATTGTCAATGGTCAGCTTTTATTTCAACCAAAATGCACCTATATTTTGTCAATCATACCGATGGACCTAGGTAGTAATTCCATTACACATTTGAAAAGTCATTTTATTTTGTATTATGTCTACTTAATATATTATAGCAAGCGACTTTTTTAAAATTGTGTTTTTCAACTCCAATAAACTTTGTTTGAATATTGTAAATGTTAATTATTTGAAATTAAAATTAAATATCTTAAAATATAACCTGATCTACTTGAACCTCATGCATGTAATATGAAATTTGCTTATTTTGAACTCATTTTAAATATATGTCCATTTGCAATCCCTTTAATTTAATTTAAGGAGTTAAAAAAAAAATAGCTAACTTGTCTAGCCTTGACGTCTAGATGTGTAGTACATAGTTATTATCGAGATGATCTATACTTTCACAAGCGTCCACATTACTTTTTGTTGTTTATTATGTACCTACTATTGTTATAAAACACAATGGTAGGTATATGACATATGTATAATATTTTTATGTTGTACCTACTTATTAGGTTGTTATATTATTATATTATTCTATGGAGCATTAAAATACGTAGAAAGATCTTTTGTTCATTAAGAATACCCTATCCATTATGCGTTTGGTGTCTCCGTCTTACCAACATACGACATAGAAAATTTGCATTCAATGGTTTCAATTTTGTGCTGTTGGTTTTTATATTAAAGTGAATTGAGTTATTATCAAACTTTAGGTAAAATATTATATGTGCTTAATCGTCAGTGGCTTTTTCGATATTTTAATTGTCATACAAGATATGTTTTGTGAAATATCTCTAATTAAAAATGCTCGAAGCTCGCTTGAAAATTCAAATATCAAATAAAAAGCCGACGCTTAATCATAGATAATGTTCTTACCTAAAAGTTTGATAATAAGTCAATGAACACTATTATCAAAACTAACTACACATAATTGAAACTAGTGAACAAAAATTGTCTGTATCACACGTTTGTAAGACGAAGACAACAAATATATTTTTAGCGTTCTGCCGTTATCTTAATTATAAGAGCTAGTATGTTTCATTTTATTGTTTTCCATACATAATATCATAAAATATTTATTAACTATAATTCAATCCAAGTTTGGATATCTGTATTTTATATAGATTATATAAAAACTATCGCTTACCTATATATTGTCGAGAATTCTTTGTTTTTATTCGGTTTTATACGTAGAATATTCGATAGAGCTTGTAAATCATAATTATATAAATATTTTTAAACACCTTCTTTAATCAGTATTAAATAATTAACATATAAAAATGTTTAATGCAAGTTTATAAAATACATTTTTAGTGCATAATTGTTTAAATATTTATTCATTTTTTAGTGCATAAACATCTTAACCATAATAATTATAGTAGATATTTAAAGTAATAGTATTTTAACATCATATTAAATTGATTTTATCATCAAGACATATCCTCCTTTACCTAGCAAAATTTTGTTTATTGGAAAACATAATATATTTAATTAAAAAACAAAACTGAGAAAACAGTGAAAAAAATATACTCACAATCATAATAGCCACATGTACTGGCAATTGTAGACCGAAAGTATCGTAATCGTAAAGGATTTATAGTCCAATAGTAATTTAAAGTGTTTATTTGACCGATTGAAATTATTTAATGTTTCAAAAAAATACATTTTTTTGATAATACTCAATAGGTATTTTCAAGACAAATAAAAGGTATTCGACTTGTTATTTTTATAAATTTAAAAATAAGATTTAATTCAACATTTTCTAAGGCCAAAATAATAACACAATAATTAAAACTCCGACTAGTGTGAAGGTGCTCACACTAGCACTGGTACGCCATGTTTGAATATTATGGCATACGGACAGTTGTCGGGCTTTACAATATGCGTTCTATCTCCCCACTCTTCGATAAAAATCCCAAATGGTTATAACCGACGATAGTCGTCGTGTTCTCATGGTGCCTGCATACGTACCGAAACCACATTTCAGATACCTAGTCGACTAGGGCGATTGTACGTAACCCTCCAAAAGCCATTGGTGGCCAAACAGTCGATCTCGGACAATTTCGAAGTCTATCTTCCTCTGTTAGAAATTATTATCATACATTCAATAGAAGCAATTCCATATTATACATGTTTCGGACGTTTTGTTTGTGTGAATTACTCGAATTTTCTAATGATATGAATTTCATATAAACGCTGAACACCAAGCTACACTTTATGATGATCATTTACAACAGCGTCTTTGTTTAGCAGTAGTAACTATATTATCCAGATTATTATCAACTGGCCAACGAAATAACCCGCGTCTATGCCAACAGTATGATGTTAATTTATTTTGAAATTTAATGTGAAACACTTGTTTTTAGATAAATTTAATATTGTATTATTTACACAAGTATGTTTATTATTAATATTAGTGATTTAAAAGTAAGAATATTATTTTCTTATGTTGGTCAATTACCAAAAGCGAAATATATTCACAGTAAATCTTAATAAAAAAAAAGTTTTAGAGTATAAGCCAAAATAATGGTCAGCTGCATTGTCTGGTTGTAAAAACTACTGCGTAGTTGCTCACAACTATATCAAATTAATTTTATAACGTACAGAATTACCTACAATAAACAGGATTTATATTTTTGTCGTTCAGTCTATACAATTATATGAGATTCTCAATCTCTCGGCCTTCAAATTATTGTACATTCCTAACCTATAATCAGTGGCGCTGAACACGTACGGTTAGACTTAGACTAATGGGGTGAATACCCCAGAACTGTTTTA
This sequence comes from Nasonovia ribisnigri, assembly GCA_027563435.1. NCBI lineage: Eukaryota > Metazoa > Arthropoda > Insecta > Hemiptera > Aphididae > Nasonovia > Nasonovia ribisnigri. The sequence continues at coordinate 314,648 of JANEHU010004672.1, read as the reverse complement.
GGTGGTGGGTAGCCAGGTGGGTAGATGACTGATTGACATATTATAGGTATTATATAATATAGTGAAAATACTTAATAGTAGGTATACAGAATTACAGAAACAGACATACAGTATACTTGCTATTTGCTAGGAGCCAGTGACCCGGAACAATAGTATTAAGTGCTAGGAGCCAGTGACCCGAAACAACAGTATTAATGTATAACTAATAATATGAGGGTACGTCCGAAGGACATTACATGCAAAAACAACCAAAAGGAAGTGAAGAGCAGCCGGTAAAACACGATATGAACACGATATTATTCTATTTAGACAGCCAAAATATAATAATATATATGTATATATATATATTATGTGTATAAGAATAAATGCGCATATAACTAATCTGCGGGTACCGAATTACAAAGATAACATTGACAGGAAAGAGTAGGCGGAAGCATTCCGAGAATAGACATATCGTGAGAACCCGAATGCGCGTTATCAGTGGCTGGGGGGGGGAGACCAACGGGATATATAAGGGACCCCGAAACAGCCTGTTTTCAGACGTGATCTGACCAAGCTACTCTGAGCACCTTCTCGTCACTCTACTTTACGATTAAACTGGACTTAGAAATATTTCCACTAATCATCGGTTGTACTTAGAATATTTTTGTTACATATAATATTTTACGAATAAACGTTCAGTGTTTGAATAAAAAAATAACATTTAGTAGCATTACAATCTGTCTACGATTATTTTACACTTGAGTCAAGTCTTTGACCATTTCATCTGGTAACCTCGTGAGTTGGCTTACTACATTGTGGCACAGTCGAGTTCAAGTAGCAGAGAACTGGCTGGGGCTTACTACATATTTAATAACTTTACTAATTAACTAAATTCAGTCGGAAAATGTCAGTGCTGATAACGCAGTAACAGTATGTACCGATAAAACGATGTATCATGTATATTATCGAACCCCACTCACCTCGTATTAATAATATTATGATAGTAACACATGGGTGACGGGATGTTCACCAAATGTACCTATATTTAATCTATTTTCGAACTATTGGAAACAAATAAGGTAGGTGTGTGGAAGAAAAACTAAATTTGAAAGAAAAAAAATAGTAGCTAATGGTGGAACGCTCTGCTGTACATTAGGTGTGTGACTAGAGACATGTGATAGATGTGTTAAATTTTAAATATATGATATAAAATCATTGTATACGAAAAACGATTCCAAGCAAAGATTGTCTGTCAGTCTATAATATTACTAAGTATACTAATTTATGATATTATTGCTATTGCTAGGAGCCAGTGACCAGCGTGAACCGAAATAACAATAATAATGCATAATCGGTACAAATATACATGATATGTTTAATATGCACAATAATAATCACAAGTAAGCACTTAGTATAAATGTAATAAGAAATGGGTTTAAGAAGTGAAAGGTAGTTGGTATGGTTGTGTGCGCAGATACATCTGAAACACCATAAGGCGTGAACTATTCTATATAGGACAATATAAATATATATAATAATATATATATATAGTATATGTATATGTGCATATAATATATTATGTGGTGAACCTCAAATACCACGCAGCTGATAGTCGGTTAGGTTACGCAACCGACAGGAAAAGAGTAGGCGTAAGCAAAAATGTACCACGAACGGACATGGCATCCTGTATCCGTGGGAACGCGGATGCTCGTATCGATGGCTAGGGGAGACCACTGGGATATGTGAGGGACCCCAAAATGGACTGTGTTCAGACGTGATCTGACCAAGCTACTCCGAGCACCTTCGCGTCACTCAGCTTTACGATTAAACTGGACTTAGAAATATTTTCAACAATCAATAGTTGTTGTACTTTGAATATTTTACTACACGTACCATTTACGCAGTATACGTTCAGTATTCAATAAATAAAAATCATTAGTAGCATTACAACTTGTCTACACTTTATTTACACCTGAGTCCAACTTTGACTACTTCATCTGGTTAGTCACCCTCGTGAGTCGGCTTACTACACTATTAAAGTAATTTATTTTAGTATTAGGCATTAGTACTACAGTGGGTTAAATTCATTTTTGCAAACAAATTGGATTTTAAAATAATAGTGTGTATAATATATAATAATATACCTAAAAAAAGTTTCAATTAATTAAAAGTCTTTAAAGTTTAAATATTGAAATATCTAATTTCGTCAAAATTTAAACTTAAAATGTCGATGAAAAAAACTGTGTTTATATATTTTTTAGATTTTTAGTTGCAATATGAACTACTGTCGGTGGCCCTTGTTTTACATTTTCAATTCTTAGCTATAAAAATTGAACATTTTATACATTTGTTTCCACAAAATAATTTAGACATTTTCAATTTGATAAATGTTGTCAACATTTGAAAGTCGTACATACCTATGTATTTTTCATATTTTTAAACTCCTATTATAACAATTTTTTAGGATCCTATTGTATACAATTTTCAAGGATTTTGACCAAAAAATACAAAATGAAAATGCTAATATAAACACTCAGTGAAAATTTCATTCATTTACACTAAATATATTTTTAAAATTTTACAAAAAACCATGTTTGATTTTTTGAAAACTATTTTGCGTAAGAATTCCTGTTTTTTCTTCATTTTTTTTTGTTTTATCTGGTTATTTAGAAAATTATTTGGAATTTTTAATCTTGACCTCCCGAATGCACCAATACTACATTCACTTTCCTATCAAACAAGATACTGAAGTTGAAAATTGAAGCATTATTTCGACTACTTATCGTGTATATACACAAAAAATTTAAATAAAATATACATATCATTGTAAAATCATTACATTCATCGCTCCACTTAAAATCACTTACCAGTTGATTTATGTTATACGTTTTGTCCAGTACCAAAATATACACTATAAAATACCAGTTTTCAGTGCACTACTTCAGTCACCGAATTGTGTTCTTGGAAATCGGAAAAATTCACTCTAAACCTGGGTTGTTTCCAAGCACCCAATTGTAAAATGCGAGAAACATTTCAAATCGTCATCTTTTGGATCTCTGACGGTCTGCATACAACAATATTATTTACCTATTACTTATTATTATATTTTTATTCATTCGTCGTAAGAATTTAATATTTTGTTTAGATTTCATCATCGATTAAAGTATGAAAGAAGTAAGTACTTACAGTAATTCATTTTAAGACATAGATACATTTATTTAAAAATTATGTGACATTTATAGAACTACTGTGTTATTTGTTAGCTTTAAAAAACAGTAGGTATAATTGTTGATTTTTTATGAGAAAAAAAGTTTTTTGTGCCTGTCATCACCGTTTGGGGCAGTAAAACTGTTTCAATTTTCTTCAACAGTATTTCGTTCGATGGAAAAGTGAATCTAGTTAGTTCATTCAATTTGCTGAGTAAAAAAACTTGAAAATTTAATACAAGACTCTTAATATTTTCCACATTGATGTTTGAAAAATATTAAAAATCCATCGTCACTATTTTTTTTTATTGGCATTTAAAGTTCTAAGTTGTTTACAAAATATAAAAAATCATGAAAATATGACCTTAAATCTAAGATTTTATAATTTGATTCAAAATTCCTCATAAGTTTGCCTACATTTTACAAAAAAAAAAATGCCTCCCTGAAAGTCAAATTTCTAAAAAATTCCTCATGTGGCGATTTTCTTATATTTCTGTAATTCAAAAACGAATAACTGTAGAAACTTGAAATTTATATCATAGTTTTAATTCATCAATTCAATAAAAAATTTTAAAAATATTTTTCGTTTTGAGCTGTGTACAATTTGTTTAGTTTTTTTTTCTATAAATGTCAATACAATTTAAAAGCTTGACAATTTAATGCAAGGCTTCTGGTATATTGTTACAATAGTAGTTGAAAAATACTGAAAATACATAGTGTAGTAAACCCAAAGCTATAATTTTATTTTTACCAATATAATGTAGAATAATAAATTATACACGTAGTATAATTTATAATAGGTAATGTAGGTATTAATATGCAATGTACGTAAGCCTAAATAACAGGAAATAGAGATTAAAGGAGACAACAAGTTGCTTTCCCCTAGTCACATAATAATTCGATCTAGCGATATTGGGAAGTAAAATTAGAATATTATAATATAACGCCACTATACACATCATTGAGGGATCCGCATAAATACGGGTAGAGCACCTACTATTAGGTACTTAGAAGATAGTTAGCACTGATCAAGAACTTAACACTCATATGACAGTGCGCTTTATGACATTTATGTTTAAACTTATAACGATAAATTATATTACTTTATAATAATGCGAGTCAGTGTTTAATTAATTTATAACTATCTTTCTCAACAACATCTCAAGATCGACGCTACGTGCTACGTCGTTTAAATGACAATTTGTAAGAGTCTTCAACGTGTCCTGCACGGCGATCACTACAATAGGCACAATTATTTTATAAACATTTAAAGTTCGATTTTTGACAACTTTTATCAAATTTAAAATACCATCTATTAAACAGTGCCCCACTTGTAACCTATTGTACAGCAGAGTGACATCCATTTTCCCACCCTTTTTTCTATGTTGACTTTACTTAACGAGTTAAAAAAAATATTTAACTCGTCCAGCCTTGAGTATTACTAGTATCTAAGTTGCCTGGTTTTTGATTTCAACTTTTTCGTTATATTGACTTAATACAAAAATACATAATTTTAACGAAATTTGCCGTCACCACTAATATAGTTTTAAAATTTTATTTATTATTTTCATCATCAAAATGAAAGATTTCAAAAAAAAATATTTCATGAAATTTTAGAAACCTACACAATATATTATATTTTAGGGCTTACCTAATGTAATTTGCTCCACATCTAAAAATTAATTTTGATAATTTGCGCTACTTTTTATGGTTGTAGTTTGCGTCACATAAAGTCAAATAAATAGTATATTTAGTAATCTGTGCCATCGTGTACCTATTTTTTGAAGTATTTTTCGATATTCTAAATACCATTTTTTTTAAAGTATTTTTTAAGTATTCTGAATACTGTTTAAAATTATTTTTAACAAAATGTAAATACTTGTACCTATTTAAATAACATAAAGTCCGTTTTATTTAATATTTTTCACAACAATTTGATATCAATAAAAATTATATTGAAAAAACCATTGATTTGAATATTATATTTGAAGAAACAATCATATTAAAAAGAATTCAAAATGTTGTAAAGATTTACACATTTTGATTATTGTTTTTAGATTCTGAGCGGAGCGATGAATGTATTGGTTTTACAATGATGTGTGTTTTTTATTATTTTTTTTTTTTTTTGTGTCTGTCATCACGTTTTGGGACAGTAAAAGTGCTTAGATTTTCTTCAATAGTACCTTTTCTGATAGGAAAGTGAATCTAGTTGGTACTTTGGGGGGTCAAAAGTAAACATTTTCCAGTAGTTTTCAAAAGTACCGTGAAAAACAAATGGAAAATTAAGGAAAAAACGGGAATTTTTACGCAACATTGATTTTCGATCAAATCGAATTTTTCGATTTTCGATCAAATTTTGGTTTTTGGTGTAAGTCTAAAAAAAATGACGGTAAATACATGAAATTTTTACTGAATGTTTATATAAGCGGTTTCTATATACCATACCGTTTTCAAAATATTTTGACTTATTTTGAGCTGTTTACAGACATTTTAAATTTCCAATCTTTTTGGTTTTTTTTTTTTTAAAAATCAATAACATTTTATTTATTCGTTAAAAATTCTTGAAAATTTAATAGAATACTCCTAATATATTATTTCAAAGGTAGATGAAAAATATTAAAAATCTGTAGTCACAATTTTTTTTATTAAGCATTCAAAGTTGAAATTTTGACAAAATACGTAAAAATGACGAAAATTTGCAAATTATTTAGAGTTAGAAATTCATAAAAATTTTTCTTTTTAAATCTAAGGTTTTAAATTTTAACACAAGATTTAACGTAAGTTTTTCTACTTTTATCAAAAATAAAATATCTAAAAGCAATTAAAAATAAATTTTTATGAGTGTTTTAAGTTCATAATTTTACAACATAGGATATTCACTCGATTTCTCATGTAGCGTTTTTCTTATTTGGTTGTAATTCAAAAACGAATAATTGTAGATGCATGAAAATTTCACTAAATGTTTATATTCTCATTTTCTATACACCATTCAATTTTGAAAATATTTTGATTTGTTTTGAGCTGTTTACAGACATTTTTAGTTTTCAATTTTTTTAGTTTTTTTTTTTATAATTGTCAATAAAATTTTATTTGGTGGGCCAAAAAGTCTGAAAATGTAATACAAGCTTTTTTATATATTGTTACAATATCAGTTGAAAAATTTTAAAAATACATAGGCACGATTTTTTTTTATAAGCATTTAAAGTTCGAATTTTGACAAAATTTGTCAAAATCTCGAAAATTATAAATCATTGTAATTAAAAAATTATAAAATGTTCAGTTTTTATAACTAAGTGTTGAAAATTTAAAACAAAAATTCTCATAAATAAATCATACTGTAACCAAAAAATCTAAAAAATATATCAACACATTTATTTTTTACAGACATTTTAATTTCAAATTTAGACAAAATTTCATATTTAAACCAAGAATAATGATTTTAGTTATTTTGATATAATTTAAAAATATTATTTGTTGGTATATGAAACTTTTAGAATATATTGTTATATTTTATATACACGCAATGGCATTTTAAAATATAATTTTTTTGAGAAAAATGAATTTAACCAACTATAGTAAATACTAATGCCTATAATACTAAAATTAATTACTTTATTCACAATAATATCATCAAATACATTTAGACTTAGTAAGATATTATAGACTGACTGACCGTCTTCGCTCAGAATCGTTTTTCTTATTCAATGATATTATATCATTGGATTAAAATCTAACACAATCCATTACAGTGACTCACTTGTAACCTACTGTACAGCAGAGCGACATACACTTACCCGCCCTTTTTAAATATTATTTTGCTATTATTCGATACTGTTAATTGTTATTTCAAATTGGTATTATCTATGATGCTAGGAGCCAGTGACCAGCGTGACCCAAATAACATTTATAATACAAAATCGGTACCGACATACATGGAATGTTTTAATATGAATTCTAATAATCAAGAGGAAGTACATATATAATAGGAAATGGGATTAGGAAGCGAATAGGTAATTAATTTGGTTAATTGTTGAACAATGCAGTAACGCACACACGCACGAATACACACAAATACCATAAGGCGTGAACTATTTTATAGGATACTATATATATTATAATTATAGATAATAATATATATTTGGTATATGTATATGTGCAAATATATATATTATGCGCACCGTACATATATACTATGTGGTTAATCTCAAATACCACGCAGCAGATAGTCGGAATGCAAGCGACAGGAAGAGAGTATAATAGGCGTAAGCATTTCCGAAAATGCACTACGGACGGACATTGCATCCTGCATCCGTGGGAACGTGTATACGAGCTCGTATCTATAGGCTGGGGGAGACCGATAGGACAATACAAGAGACCCCAAAACGGCCTGTTTTTAGACGTTATCTGACCAAGCTACTCCGAGCACCTTCACGTCACTCAGCTTAACAATTAATTTGGACTTAGAAATATTTTCAACATCAACAAATGTACTTTGAATATTTTACTGCACGTAACTATTTACGTCATAAACCATCAGTGTTCAACAATAAATAATATTAGTAGAAAAACATTGTGTCTACTAATTATTACACCCGCATCCAATCCTTTGACTACATCATCTGGTATACGTACTTGCGACTCGGCTTACTACAATGATAAATAGCTAACTAGTAACATAATATAGGTACCTATACTGATAATGTATGGTATAAAACTTACATATTATATAGTATAAACTTAAAAAAAAATACACATACACTTATTTGTATTCAAATACTTTGTTAGTATTCGTAAAATACATTTTTATAATATTATTTTAAAAGTATTTTTAATACTATTTTACTAGAATACTAGTACCTAGTACCTTATTACTTTTTCAAAAGTATTTTTACAAGACTGGGTGAGTGCCAGGTAAGAGGGTTTAGTTATGATCAAGGTATACCAAGGTAATATCAAGGTAATATCAAGGTATAGAACGATCGAGTATCATAATAATATAGGTACACTCGTTTTAATGTAATATTAATATTGGAAATTACGCAGTGTTTTATCGAATATGCAGCTGCACAGGATGCACAATCGCATCCGAACGTGGGCCGTAAGCATGTCCAAGAAGATTGTACATCGGTGAAAACGACACTCTTATCGAGATGGCTGCGTGGGAGTAGAGGTAGTCCTATAGAGGAGCAAGACCGGAGTTTTGCTGGGCACTGTGCAAAAAATATAAAATAATATTTAACAAATTATAATATAGCTAGGAGCTAGTGGCTAGCGTGATGATTAATAGTAATAGTAATAAATAGTAAACTTCACTCTTGGGCGGCTAGATAACCATCGCACAAAGAACATAGGATAAAACGATAGTGTACAATTCTCGAAATGCAACGTTGGCGACAGGATATAAAAATGTTGATTACGAAGGAGGTACAATAATGGATCTATAGATAGGAGATAAATGAACCATTAAAGAATTAGTTACGGACTACGGTGGACACAAATTACATCCTAAAGATAGTGAAGTATTATACACACGTAGTAAAACTAATCAACCTTCAGTGGAAATCATTGTAATAAAGGCTTGGAAACCACTCAGGTTAAAATATTATAAATAGGTAAAAATTGAGAATAATATACCACTGAAACTGCCAAACACTATAGAATATAATCATAACCACAAATGATTAATTTATACTATTATATTCATATTTATCAGAAATGCATTGTACAGGGCGTGGGCCATGACCACTTCCGAGAAAATTGTGGACACCACGTCCGTGGGAACGTAAGTACGTGATAACTCTATTGATAGGCTGGGGGAGAGAGGTAGGACTGTGTAGGAGACCCTGAAACGGCGTGAAATCAGACGTGAACTGACCACTCAGTTTCCCTGAGCACCTTCACGCCACTCAGCTTACTAAGTTATTGTTTTTTGGACTTAAAATATTTCAGTACAGCATTTAAAATTGTTACTTTGAATATTACTGTGCGTATATCCATACATCGCACCAACGACAGTGGTGTATACTAAATAAAGCACAACTAGTAGAAATACATCGAGTCTACTTCATTTAGTACACCTGAGTTCATCCTTGATTCCACTGCCCGTTACCTGTTGTGCGAGTTGGCTTACAATAATATTATACAATACAATTATGAAATATTTTAAAACTGAGATTGCATTGTCACTGTGGATATAATAAATTATGTTTTAATTGCTGTGCCTGAATTTTTTCAAAAGGATAATTTGTAAAATTCCGATCTATAGAAGCATTTGAGTGACTGGACTATAAGTGTCTATAGACAAAAAAATAAAAAAAAACATTATTGTAAAACCAATTGATCTGATCCTTTGCTTCACTCATAATCTAAAAACAAATATGGGCATTTAAGGGTGGCTTTGTAAAATACACCTGTAGACTACTATAACAGTACGTTATTAACTTATTATATTGAGACGGACTGTAACTTAATTATAGTATAGTTTTATACTTTCATACTAGTTTAGCTTTAGACCGTTTAACTAATTACCTAGGTACCTAATTACGATTTATATTGTTTATTCTCTTCAGTGTATCGTAAATAATATGTTGTTTAAACATTTTTGTAGAAATATGAAAATACATTTTAAATAAAGATTTGTTTACCCACGTTCCATATACATATAACCGTACGGATGTCACAGAACTATTATTTTAACTGTAGTTTGAAAAATGTTATATTTTCTAAATAATTATAAAGGTGCACTATAGTTGCACTGACCTTTCGCCGGCCCTGTATAGGAGATTCTAAAAAGGCCCATATTTAGAAGTGATGTGACCGAGCAAGCCAGAGCACTTTCACACCAGTCAGTTCTTTAAAATTATATTTTTGACTTATAATAAAAACTCGGATTTTTATAAAAGTATGTTGACCGATAAGTGATATGAACTATACCTATTGTAATTATTGAATACAATATATGTATTAACCACTTAACCACTGCGTCACAGAGATATTTTGTTTATATAACTATATCATTTAAAGTATCACATATTCACATCGTCTAAATTTTAATTAAACAATGATAACTAATTATTATTCTTAATTTTATTTCTTAGTCACAATGGCAAAGTTTTTACTTTTGAATTCATATTTTCAAACATACCAGGTGTTTCTTTTATCAAGAACCACTCATTATATCAAAAAAAAATAAAAAATTCAGTTTTGTAAATATTTAAGATACTGAGCGGATTGATGAATGACTTATTTTACAATAATGGGTTTTTTGTTGTTTTTGTGTGTTTGTCTGTCATATTTTAGAACAATAAAAATCTCAACAATTTTCGATTTGATAAATCTCATTAAATACCTATACTTATAACTCATAAACTGCTATTCCTAAATTTGATTTTGATGTATCAACATACTCAAAAAAATATCCCGCTTTCGAGTATTAAATTAAAACTGTATGTCGTCATATGCAAAGTAAAAATTTAAAAATTATAAGGATAAAAATATTTTTAAATATATAATTAAAAACAAAAAAACTGTTGTTTTGTAACAACTTAAAACTATGTGAAAAAAATATTTTCAATAAACAATAAAATTTTTTGAAATAATGAGTGGTTCATGATAATTTAATCACCATGTATAGGTTTATAATATATATTACAATTTATAATAATCAAAGAGACAATAAATTTGATTTTATCGTTATTATTATATTTTATACATAAATGATATATTATGTTTATTATATTGTTGTGAGCAACGCTCTCATATGGTTCCATATTATATTATATTCATTTAATAAAAACACTATACAATGTAGTAGCCCCGTATACAGAGACAACCGTTGAAAGATATCAGAAGTATGCCTAGAAGTAAAAAAGTAAAAAGTAATAAGTAAAAGTATGCAAATTATTTTTCAGTTAATAATCAATACATATTTTTTCATAGCTAACATTTTAAAATTAATGGAAGATTCCTCTTAAGTTTTTTATCTTTGGTAAAAAAAAAAAAAGTTAACAGGAAAGTGACATTATTTTTTTATTATGAGCATTTGAATTAAAATTGTTTACGACATTGGATATTTACACCTGTAATTTAATGAATTCTCTTCAATCGATTTTAATTTTATTGATGTAACTCATTATCTGAATTTCTGTTATTAAAATATAAATATATATGTTTTACAAGAAATAAAAATAAGTAGGACCAAAAAGTTAGTAGATATATTTATATACCAGTTGGAGGTAAATAAAGTTACTCAAATTTTACTTTCAGAAGGTACCTGTGAAAAAAATTTAAAACATAACCTGCAGGTACAGCTTACCGTTGACGGATAAGGATGACTTGGTATCGTTGATTATATTGTGTAAACAAAATATTTTCAAAGTATTTATTTAAAATCAGTAAAATGTTAAACGGTAGCTACAGAATAAATTATAGAAGTTCAACTCAATATTTCTAAGTGTTGTTTGCTATTACGGTCTATGAAGTCCACGAATTCACATCGAATAGATAGAAATCTAGAATAACAATTTACCGTGGACGTATTGATCGATTAGTAGTTCGACCTTACACAATATAATATAATATAATATTCTTAGGAAACTATACTAGTTAATAAATAAGTAATAACTGTCACTCAGGTGCAATTTTATCAGCACACACCAAGAATCCTTATAATTCGGCGAATCCATTAAGCTTTATACTATATAAGTTACGGGTAGAGCTAATAATGAATGGAGTTGGTGTCGTCGCAAGTCTGTTCAAATTATGTTATTAAAAAAAAATGTTATCAAATTCGATTGATCATCAAAGTGATACCTACCTAGGTACATAGTAGCGCAAAATAATATGATTTTATTTTGTTCACACCGTGTAAACGTATTTGAGTGTACGAGACATTTCGCGTAGAGTGTATATTGCGTCGTCATATTGTAATATACAATTTGATGTTTTCGCCGATTATCGTCGAACGAGTCGTCGAAATCTTTAAAAACAAAAATTGAATTTTCTCAGACGCACGGCGAGGGGTATAACTATATACATTATTATTATGTTGTATATACACGTGTGCGTTTTTTGTGTACTTACCCTTGTACACAACTACTGTGTATGCATGTTTGATGTGTCTACGCAAATACGAACGCGAATCAAAGGACTATTGTGAATAAACGGCAATTTAACTTTGTACACAAAGTGTGCACACATACCCGTAAAAGGGTGTTTTATTCAACGGCAATATAATATGCTAACTATTTACAACACACCGTTTATATTATGCGTATAGGTATACGAAAACTGTTTAATACAACAGCAATAATAATAATAATAATAATAATAATACAAGTGTAAATAATATTATGTTATAATGTTGTAATAATATCTTGGCCTGGTGACTGGTGTAGCTCGGTGGTTGGCTTCAGTTATGAAGTCAAACATCAGCTTGCAGTGCCACTAGTTCCCGGATGGGTGACCGACTCGGTTCTAATGACAAATTATCGCCACATATAGGTACAAATGTGTTCTAACCATAAGCGCAATTAGAGGGGGGCTTGGGGGGGCTTAGCCCCCCCACATGGTGACACACCATTAGTTACAAATAAAATCATTGTTTATTGACAAAATAAATATTAATTATTATTTAAAATAGAATCACAAAATATAATATGGCATATTATTCATGATCATTTAATTACAAACTATACCTACTTATTATTTATTAATCTCACTGACTCACATACAGATAATATTATAGAATAATAGATAATATTCTGATAATAATCAATATTATGTTTTAAGTTATAATTTCTTTTGAACAATTTGTACTAATTATTATACACTATTAAAATATATTCATATTCTTCATATTATTATGTTATAATCTAAAATCTTAGTGGGCATTTGGTGTACCAATTAAATATTTTTATTTTTAGGACACCAGAATTGTGTTCAATTGCCTTGAATCGTTGTATGTATATTTTTCTCATCCTACTAATAATACTAAGTTTTGTGAGATTCAAAAGAAACTTCTATGCACCAAGAAAGATTTACAAATCTCTCTTTGATACACATAGAAAGAGAAATTTCAAATAACATTAGTACAGAAAATATTTTAGACGAATTTTCTAAAAAAGATCGTAGATTCTCTTTTTAATAATATTAAATATTTATTTATTTTTTAAATGCAATATTAATATTCAAATGTATTAATTTTTTTTTTTAATTGTTTTAAAACATTTTATTTGTTTTTATTTTATTGTTATTGTCAATGGGTGTAATGTGTATGGAGAACTCCTATAATTCTTAGTTGAAAAGGAGTAAATAAATGAGTAATACCGTATTACCGTATTTTATCAATGAAACATAATAATATTATTACTGAGCTTATATATTAAATAAATTCAGTAAAATTTCAAGACATACTTAAGGGGGGTGTGGGGGGCGAAGCCTCCCACGACTATTTGATACGCATTTGTCCAGCCCCCCCAAATAAAATATTGAAATTGCGCCTATGGTTCTAACCAACCGTATCCCCCCCACAGTAACAATTCTATTAAAAAACCTTCGAACATAACAGCTGATGGCCAAAGTTGCCGGGCTTTTAAGTTCAATATAACAAAATAAATAAAAATATGCTACTCGGTTGGTTTAAAAACTAAAAACATTCTCGTTTAGTCATGTACAATATAATATTGTAACCTAACGTTTGTTGTTTATTGTATATTACCTGCGACCTAAGTTCATAATATAATGAAAACGGACTCAAAAAAACCACGCCAAACGGTCGACTGTGGTATGGCATGATGATAAATATGTATATTAATATGTTCCTACATGTGTCTCAAACATATCGTTATGGTATAATATATTAATATGGGCCAACGTTACGACACTTATCAATATTAATTATTTATCAAACTAGTACTTAATTCGATTAAAAAGCCCGCGAGAACGGAAAGTTTTATTGATCCAGTTATCCCAAAGTAAAAGTTAATATTTGTCCTCTGAAGTTTTTGAAAAAAATGTATATTTATTTTTGTGCAATATCTAACAAAACATTATTTTATGCACAAGGGTGCAAGTCATAGTATTAGTTATGGTGGACGAAATTACACTTTAATAAAAAGTAATTAACCTTCAGTGGAAAACATTCTAATAAAGGAATATAAACCACTGAAAATGGTCACACACTGTGGAATCTGATCATAAACCACCGGGGATTCGATTCGCGATTACCAGAACGATATCACACAGGATGGATGTCCCGGTGTGGGCCGCTATAGTACTTCAGAGAAAGATCGAGTACATCATGTTAGTGGAAACATGGGTACGTGTGAAGTCTATCGATAGGTAGGATGGGAGACTGATAGGATTATATAAGAGACCCGAAACGGCCTGTTTGCAGACGTGATCTGACCAAGATACTCTGAGCACCTTCACGCCGCACCCACATTAACAATTAATTTTGGACTTGGAAATATTTTCAACAATCAGTAAATTGCACTTGAATGTTTTGTTTGTGTAATTATTTACGTCATTAATTAACAGTGTATAAGAATATAATTATATTAGTAGAAATACATCTTGTCTACTCTTATTTATACCTGAATCCAACCTTTGAATCATCATCTGGTATACTTGCAAGTCGGCTTACTACAATAGTTCCTTTTTTTAATTTTTTGGTAAATTTATAGCTTAATCAGGAAGATTAAATATTAAGTAATAGTTAATCTCAACATCACTTTAGAGTATAATACACTGTTCACTGTGAATTAATGGGTTCAAACTCAAAATTAAAAAAAAATTTTCAGTATACAACAAATTATATTTGGCTTCGGTTAATTTCTTATTTCAAATTGTTTTTTTTTAACGCCATACATTTAAAACATGGTTATACTTTAATGTAGGTAGTGTAGATATTTATACCAACTAATTTCCAATTTTCTATCGTTGAAAACATTAAAAAAAAGTGTAAGATTTTATAACAACTTAAAATCTAATTTATTAATTTTATGATGATAACTTTATTTTTTTTGGTTTAAAAAAATTACTTACTTGCCCAACTTTGCTAATAATATACATAATATATGCTTACATAATACACACTATTAACTGTCAAATTGATTAATAACAATTAAAACAATATTATAATAGTTATAATAATAATAATAATAATAATAATAAAAATAATAGTAATAATACAACGTATTTGGCACATAATTTACAGGCTCACATCAAATCGACAGAGAATAATGGGCGCAGAATAATGAGTCCGGGTCACATGAACGAAGTGAATAATTTAAACATTTGTCTTGTGTTGAATTTGCATTTTTTATACTCTGAATGACACGCATTCACGTCCTTTTTACTCCTTCCCAGGTCCATGGCCTTTCGGAATATGTTCTTTGCCACATTTTCGCCAAAGTGTTCGGTGGGGCTGAAAAATTAACAAAACGCATAATGTTACTAAGTATTAGACGTGAAAAGTATAAAACAAGACTCACGCACATCATCGACCGTTTATAAATATTATACGATTGATGAATAAAAAAGGGGGTCAAGTGGATGTCGCTCCGCTGTACAGTAGGCTACAAGTAGATCACTGTACTATAATGGATGGTATTAAATTTGAATTCAATGATATAATATCATTGTAGGTATACGAAAAACGATTCTGAGCGGAGACGCTATGTCAGTCTAGAATATTTTAAATTATATTGATATTGTTATTATACGGTAGCTGCTAAGTTGAATTAATATTATTTATATTATTTAATTATTAACCTAAAATTATCAGTGTTGCTATAAAAATATTATAATATATACTTTTACTCGTTAAAATTGATTTTAATATGTAATTTCGTCCAAATTTGAACTTAAAATGTCTATAAAAAATAACTGTGTTTAAATATTTTTTAGATTTTTTGAATACAGTATGTACTATTTATTAGAATCTTTATTTTGAATTTTCAATCCTTAGTTATAAAAACTGACCATTTTATAATTGTTTAATTACAATGATTGATAATTTTCGAGATTTTGATGAATTTTGTCAAAATTCGAACTTTAAATGATTATAAAAATGTGTGCCTATGTATTTTTAATATTTTTCAATTGCTATTGTAATAATATATCAGGAACCTTGTATTAAATTTTCATTATTTTTGGCCCAACAAATAAAATTTTATTGATATTAATAGAAAAAAAAACTAAAAATTTGAAAATTGAAATCGTCCGTAAAAAGCTGAAAAACAGACAAAATATATTAAAAATTAGATGGTGTATAGAAATAGCTTATATAAACATTCAGTGAAATTTTCATGCATCTACAGTTATTTGTTTTTGAATTGCAACAAAATAAGAAAATCGCTACATGAGAAATCGAGTGAATATCGAATCTTGTACAAATTTGAACTTAAAATGCTCATAAAAATTTATTATGACTTGCTTATAACTTTTTTTTTATTGATAAAATTAGGCAAACTTATGAGGAATCTCGTATTAAATTTTCAAATCTTAGATTTAAAAAGAAAAATTTTTATGAATTTCTAACTCAAAATAAATTGCACATTTTCGTCATTTTTACGTATTTTGTCAAAATTTGAACTTTGATTACCTACCTATAAAAAAAAATTGTGACTACGGATTTTTAATATTTTTCATCTGCCTTTGAAACTATATATTAGAAGCCTACTATTAAATTTTCAAGATTTTTTACCCAACAAATAAAATTTTATTGACATTTATAGAAAAAAAAACTAAAAAAATTGGAAACTGAAAATGTCCGTTAACAGCTCAAAATAAGTCAGAATATTTTGAAAATGATATGATGTGTAGAAAATGCTTATATAAACATTCGGTCAAAATTTCATGTCTCTACGGTCATTTCTTTTAGAGTTATACCAAAACCAAAATCGATTTTGTCGAAAATTGGTTTTCCGTAAAAATTCCCGTTTTTCCCATAATTTTTCATTTGTTTTTCCAGGCGCTTTGAAAACTACTGGGAAATTTTGACTTTTGACCCCCCAAAGTACCAACTAGATTCACTTTCCTATCAGAAAAGGTACTATTGAAGAAAATCGAAGCATTTTTACTGTCCTAAAAGGTGATGACAGACACAAAATAAAAATAAAAAAAAAAATAAAAAATAAATAAAAAAAAAAATAAAAAAAAAAACACACATCATTGTAAAACCAATACATTCATCGCTCCGCTCAGAATCTAAAAAAGAGAGAATAAAAAGTAATAAGATAAGTTAAAATAGTGTTGGAGATCATTATGAAAATTTAAAGTAACTAGTATATATTATGTATGAAAAAAAAATATATTGTAATAGAATAAGTAAACCATTGTATTTTTATAATCAATAACATAATTATCATATTATTCGTTAATCATAATTATATTAAAGTAACAACACTATTATTAAATATGGGAATTATCAATGAAAATTAAAATAATATATGTAATAACTTAGATAATAAGGTAATATTTTATTGTAATTTAAAGGAAAAGATAATATGTTGTATCATTATACCTACTAACACATATAAATTAATCAATATGAATGTATTAATATTGTAATCACCAAATAATTATACTATATTATATTATGTTATATCACTGTATTCATGTAAATGCGAAAGCATACGTAAAAAAATTATATTATATAAATTCTAACACGAACACTGTAACAATGTCGTAAACAAATGTATTATGAATCTGTATTCTGTGAAACGAGAAAAAAAAAATGTTTAAAAAAAATATCTGTAACCATGTATACCAATTGTAAACAAGTTAAGTGTAACTTGTTATTGAATTATTGTGAATTATTAAATTGTTGGATTTATTTCTATCGTTTAAGCGATATAAATAAATCTTTAAGGGGGAAGGTGCTACCTAGTTTGTAGTTTTATTTATATTATATTGATTATAAAGTCAAGCAAATATTCCACTATACTACTCATTTTATCAGATATCGTGTCAATAACATTAAAAAAACCCATAGTATCTATACCAAATGCAGATCTAAAACTTGACCACCCAAACTCAAAATATTATAGTTTCGAAAAAAAAATCGATTTGAAGTTATTGAAACAAAGATAATTTTATAAATGGTTTAAGGTTTTTATTTACACATTTAAAATTAATGACTCAAGGTTAATCGATCCCGTTTGTGTTTTCTACAATAATAAACATATATAATTCCAACTGTACAGACTATTCTAGTACATGGATGAAACTTCTGAGTAAAGTATTTGAATGTAGTACCTAATGGAATTTTAAAATAACTTTTTCACTTTTTTGAAACTGAACCCTTAAAAATTTCAGTTTTAAATTTTGAATATAAATAATTTTTAAATGATAATAATATTGAAGTGAAAAATGTAATTTAAAACGTAAGAAAGCCTTTATTAAATTCATGCTGAAATCAGATATCTTTTTATCAATCTTATGAGATAAATAAATTAGTTAATATGATTGGCAAGTATCGAGTCCCTTTACACGTCTTACATGCAGAGATTAAAATATGTATTATACATATAATATTATATATATACATATTATATATACATATTATAATATATTATATTTTATCGTACAAAATACATTTTTTGTCACGCATGCACCGAAAGTTTAGTTTTTGATGACGGTTGAAGCGTTGGAAGGCGACCTTTTTCTGCCTTCCGGCATTTTACAGAGATTATTTGAAACTGTTTGATTGTATTGTTTTATTCATTGTATTAATACCTTGTTACAGTCAACTTTGAGTTGTGATAGTCTATTTCTAGGTGGATATTTTAGAGGCGCCGTGATGCGTTGGATGTGGTCAACACGTGTTGCACCATCGTGACTGAAGCGCTAACGCCTCGTTTGTTCATAGAATCGTAAGTGGTTATTATTATTATTAATTCAATTTGCTGTAAAATTGTTATAATGTATTTTGGTTATAAAGTTTCGATTGAATTTCCCCTGAAGACTATCTATCAGCGCTACTTGAATAATTTTATGTACGAAATTAATTACAGGTGGGAGCCGAGAAGTCACAAAAGGTTTTTGGTCCACGACGCCTCACAGCGAATATAACAACCCGGGCTGTGTATTTAATGCATATTTTATTTTATTTTGGTACTTTTTTAGGGAAACAAAATTCGATCAAAATTTGTTTTATATAAAATATAATAGTGCATGTTCGTAATTATATTATAGTAAGTATATTATTATAATTGCCTATTTTCTTTAAATATTCTGATTCAAGTATAATTTTATATTTTTTATGGTTAATACCAAAACAATTGAAATTATTATGTAATAGCTTTTAGAAGTTGTATACTATATACATAGTATTCTCATACTACCTATACATATTACATTATATCCTCATAATTTTCGTTTTGTCTGCACAAAGATTTTTTTATAAAAGCTATTCATTAATATTTATAAGTTATATTATTATATCAAATAATTTATGGCTTTGGTGGCAATTTAATGATAGGACTGAGTAGAGCAGATAATATGGTATAATACCACACATGAAATATTTTTTTCATTGATCAGTGGGTACCTATGTTATATTATATTTATTTAAGCCTCGTTTGATAGGAATAATTTCAGGAATATATTTTGTACAGGTATTGGTTGCTTTAAAGAAAAACCATAGTCTTCATAAATATTTTTTTTTTATCATAATATAGACACTAAATGAAAGGTTTTATACAGAATAATTTATTCTTTTACCACTATTCTGTAATGTTCCCGAACAGTGCAAGTGTATTTTAAACTTGTTTTATATAGTTGAAGTCATTACAACACAACATGCTGTTGTCATTTAAAAAGTTAAATACCTAGATAAAAAATGATAAAATGATAATTTTTATTTTTATTTTTATTTCAAAATTGTTGTGTTGTGACTTCAAACTGTATTTTATTTTTACAAATGCATAATTTTATCTAGAAATTGGCTGTTTATGGTTAAATTAATATAAACAACGTTCACATTATACTTACATATAACTATATTAGTAATTAATGTGAACATTCGAATTATTTTTTTTAGACTAATTGCATTTACCGAACGCAGTGTACGACATTTTCGAGGCTAACTATACCTACTATTTAGTGATCTGAAATTTATCGTTTAAAATACACAACTCAACTGTAGTAAGTCAAACACCGATCATGTATAACATATTATGTATAACACACGAACACGGTTCCGACTTGAGTGTTTCCAAAAGTCTTTGGGAGGAGGTGGTCTGTCGTACATCATTTTTACAGCCATGATACTATGATATATGAAACGTCCTCCCCTGAGGTTTTTTTTATGACATAGCTCTAAATCTCAGTGAAGTCCACCTTAAATGGCAGTTTCGAGCAAACAAAAACCACAAACTTGACGAAAAATAACCGAAACCACGTATAAAGCACATACATTTTGACAGTATTGTCAGATGCAGCGTCAGGATTTAGGGTGCTTTGCGTTTGGGGTTGAAAACTTCACCTTTAATTGTGCACTGTCTTTCGCAAACAAATTCTTAGATTTTTAAAAACCCTTTAGAATACATGAAAGTGGTCAGTTATATTTTAAAGTTTCAATAAACATATTATAATATAATAATATAATAATAATAATAATAATAATATATTATACATATAAAATATATATATATTATTATAATCCTAAACAGGATTTAACAGTTATCACTTTTCACTCTTTTATTTAGTATTTAATTATCCATTTTAAATGCATTTCAAAAGTATTTTTTCTTATCAAATATGGTTCATATGGTTAAGCCTCATACAATATACTAAAAACAAATAATTAAATAAAATACTGCTGTAGGTCAATATTGATCAAGTCGACTTTAAGATAAATAATAATGATAGTTCAAGAAAAAAATAACTACTTTTGTAGAAAGTAATTATATAAAATACTTTCACGGACGATGCAGTTATAGCATATCGGTATCGTATAACGATTTTGATAACTAACATTAATATATTGTATGGCTACCATGAAACGGATGGTAAATTCTATCAAATTAAATATCGTGATATTATGTTATATTAATTTATTATGTAAATTATAAATTCGCAAATACCGTAAATTTGAACGACTGTTGAATGTAAACATAAAAATAGCATGTATCCAATGTCTATTTAAAACCGAAAGGTGTGTTTACCAAAATATCAAATAAGTGACAACTTAATTAATTTACGTACAAAACCTTTTTTTTTGATAATTAAATTAATAAACGTACTAAATAATATTTTTAGTCACGGGACGTTGTGGATGGTATTATATATTGTAGTGCCTATATTTAGTATTAAACTTCAAAGGTATTATTATTTTAAAAAGAGTCTTCATTCGTGTTTGTAATTATTAAAATAAAAGTGCCATTTGTTTGTAAATTAATACAACTCATTTGTATAGGGATCGATAAGGGAAAAAATAGATACAAATTACATTGGTCAAAAATACATTTATACGTGATCACGGAAAAACGGCTTTCTAATATTATCCATTAAAGGACGACGTGTGTCACTTCCAGTTAGTCGTGTTCAATTGTAGAGTTATGTAAAAGTGTTTTCTAACACATTATTTACCTGTTGAAAAAAATCTTTAAAGAATTTATGTTAATACATCTCGTTATTATATTATACTGAATGTTATTATTTTTGTTCGGAACCAAACTCGGTTACAGAGTATTACGTGTATATTCGAAATGTTTTTCTTTGTAAACACTTAAACGCACATAATAATAATACAATCAGACATATTTTCATAATTGTATTATAATTATACATTTAACTTCCTATTTTATTGAAAAATAAACAACTTAAAATTTTAAAAACGACAACAAACTATAATTTATTATATTTTTAAATTGTTCTCAAAGTGATTACCTTTTTATACAAATTGAGGGACATAAATCAAATTACAGTTGTTCAAAATTATATATTTAGACTGTAGGCATGTAACGAGATGTTTATGCATAATTATCTACAATACCAATCTTATGAGCTTAAAATATATAGTGAATATTATAGAATCTCTAGATTTCTTAATTCGAGTAGGACCTACACTGTAGCTATACGGTCATTCTCAAACACTACCCTAAGAACGACAAAATAAGTATCGAGACTATCTATATAGTTTTGTCGTATATTTTTATATATTTGTATATAATTAAAAACAAGGCTAGTTTAACAATGTGTTGTGCTATTATCAACTATATTTTTTATACCAAAATTTACTGCGCAAATCTCAGTGGGTCAAAGGCACCCCTGCCACTCTTGTTATGTTAGTGTGGCGCCTCCATAGATGTTATAGAAAAAGAGATCGTCCGCTTCCCAACATTCTTAAACGTCTTTGTTATGTGAACAATGTCACGATCTGTTTACGTAGGTACCTACCTATACCTAATACTACCTATTCGTATACACGCACTATACGCAGACACACGTGCAGATAATCTCTCGACATACCACTGCTCCACCGATCGTGGGGAACGTAACATTACATTAGGTACCTATAATGTGTTCAAATGTCCAATGCAATAAATAGGCATATTATAATATAATAATTACTTCCGGAGATTTGCGTCCGGTCGGACTTCCACGACGCATTCATTCAATTGTATAGCGTCGAAATTATTTTCGCTTTCCGTTTCGTTTTACTCGTGAAACTGATACGCATCAATAAATGTAGAACATAGTATAAACGTATATTATTGTGTGTACAACACAATAACAATTGGTCAGGTTCTCCGAGGGAAAAACATAATGTTAAGAACATATTAGTGAAAATACAATAAAATTACTAATATTATGTTATAATGGCCGACGACTGCGTTGTAACACCTAACCTATGTAGTTGTACATAATTAATTAAACTAATAATATTTGTTGTTATTATAGACTTACAGCCACGTTTTATTTTATGTGTACCTATACATTGGCCAGGTTGGTGCCTGGTATCGAGACGTGAACAAATTTTTAAAGGTTTCTACCGCGGATGCTGTGATACGCTTTTGGCAATGGCATGGACCAGTAAAATATTTCTTGACAAATGTTTGAGGTTTATGGTTAAAATCTAGGTGAAATATGCGTCATACATAGTATACTTACACGACGTTACAAGATATAATATTTGAAATTTCAGTACAAATTATGCAACCATATTGTATTACGTAGAACACGTAGGTAAAGAAAAAAATAACTCACATTTTGGGTGGTTATAATTCCCGTAACGAAAAGGTTATTTTTATAAATAGAAAACGCATTGATTTAGAGCTCTTGACGCTCGAACTTATAAGTTTAGACCTAACGTTAAGTACATTTTTAGGTTTTTATAATAACAATATATAGGTACGTATAGACGCACGGTGGTATGTTGTTTTGCTCTGTTTTGCATTCGTGAATTGTTTAATGGTTACTGAAAATCTGAAAACGTAGGTATAGAGGTATCGCAGTCTCTCTTCCACTCTAATCGTTTAAATTTTCAAACGCCCGACCCCCTACCCTCGCGTCGTGTTGAAACGCATCCGGACCCTAATCCCTATTACATCCCCGACGTATATCTGGACACTGCACGTGTGATAAATCATCATTATTATCACGCGGAAGCTTGCACACGATAAAAAGCGTATTGTGGGATTGATGCCACGAAACCCCCTCAATAACCGTTTTGAACTTCACGATTCATTTATGATAATACCTTCGGCCCTGTATGATATTTTGACGCGTATTTTTGATTTATTATCAATTTAATTTTAAACGTTGGTATGTTTAGGTATCCATTTAAGTATTATTTTATTTTTTTAAGTGGATAAATACGCCATAAGCAGTACATTGTATTGTTAGCGTGAGGCGGGGAGTGTGGGCAATGATGGGGCTTAAAATAATTTCGTCGAGATTTGTATCCTCACTTTGCTTTTGGCTTTAATATTATGGTACAACAATAACGTTATTATATTTTTCAGTTTAACGTTATGAATTTATGATAAATGTTTACATTGTTTTTTATATTTAACGTTCTCCGTTTTTATATTTTAAATCATACTTAAAAAACGATTGAAAACCAATCGAAAATAAAATTATACCGGTACATTGTACACCGTACATATATTATTTACATGTATATTGTATATTTACGTATACCGTCATGTTTTTTTTTTAAATGTGTCGTTCTCATAACGTACATAATCACATGTGGTGTAATTAAATACGTAAAAATCTATATTTATCCGAAAAAATCGTGGAAATATTTTACCTTTTGTTTAATATGAAATTATTAAAACAATATTATAGGCATTTGTTATAACATATCAGTTTAAATATTTACATTTTTTGTGATTTGCATACCTACAATACTAGATACATGCCTACATTACGTAACTGTACTAGACTCGATCAAAAACTGGATTGAAAACATATTATAGAAATACGAGAAAACAAACAAAATAATTAAGACACTGCGCCTACAACTTACTATGTGCATTTACATTGTCAGTCATATACTCCTATAACTTCTAAGTATCATACTTTTATCTTAGAAGGAAGATAATTTGTTTTAGTTTAGCCGTTTAGCAGCCTTGTCATATACCTAATAATTATATTCATCTAGATCCTAGATTCTAGGAGCATAAATTACCAATACTAAAATGTTTGAATTGAAATAACATTTTAAGTTATATACAGGGAATCACGTTGAGGTGTTTTTTTCCCTACTACATGTCTCGCATTCCCATGCGAATTACGCATTCCTCCACATTTTCCCAGGACGGTCGGAAGGTTTAAATAACAATATATACCTAACAATATTTTATTATTTAGATGAGCTCATCCTCGGAACTCTATGCACGTGCCTATACTATATTATATTGTGGTACACAGTTACTATAGTATACTACCACTCAACGTTTTGTTTTATATTATACATTATGCTCGTAGAGTTTTTATGTTTTGTTTTGGAACATGTTTCCGCGGTCTTCACTCCCTATTGTCAAAATCGTCACGTTACGAAAATGCGTAAACTCGTATTCCGCAGTCATGAATAATATGTAGGTTATGCGATGCGATTATGCGAATAAAATAGGACGTCGCGACTTAGGTTAGGTGCACGTTTGGTTAGTTGTAAAATTGACAACTCGTTGAAAACAAGATTTCAATAATAATGACACGAAATTAGTTTTCATTGTGCACATTATGCAACATATTATCGCCTTACAGAAGACGTTATAATTCTATTGAATGTACTTATATTAATGCCAAACGTCACCTTCTGTAAGTTTCCTGAAGATGATCGTGGGGTACCTTACTTATACTATATTGTATACGTTTTCATTCTAGTACTCAATTCAAAGTTATGTAAAACGAAATGTCTACTAAGACTATAGAAAAAACGGTCTAATCCAAATTTGAAACATTTAAATAGTATAGTAAATTGTTCAGTACCTTTATATCTATAAATGAATGTCTATAGACTCAAGGTACAGCCATGCACTTTTAAACAAGTATTTGTTAATTTTATTTTTGTGTGTGAATAATGAATAAAATTAAACTTTTTAAAATGAAAATTTCAAACCGTTTTTATTTAGTCAATTTATAACAACTATTATTATTAATATTTAGACGCCCTATAATTTTACCAACTAATTCGTCCCGAACAAAATGCTCTTTTTGTCTCACCTCCCAATCACTATTATTCTGAAAGCCCTTAAAACATACATAATAATAGAAAAATTCAACAACAAAAACATCAATAATGATGTAACTTCCACAAACACGAAGTACGTGATAATATGATTGCACAAAAATGTACCAAATAAGGTAGTCGAAACGTAAGATGGAAACATTTCGGAGCAGATCACGAAAATTTCATGTGTGCTCCAAACCGACGCGTATACCATATGAATGTTTAAAGGTGTACGTCTCCCAAAAAGGTTTGTAACCACGGCTGATAAAAGTCGTATTAGGATTATTATGTCACTACAACTTCGGACCATTTATGCGGTGTAAGCCATTCCACTTAAATTGTTTGTATTTAAAAACTATTCACGACAATATAGATACCTACTTGTTTATAATAATTTGTAAGACGCGCACCTTGATGACAAACACTATTTACTTAAATTTCGTTCGAGTTTTTGTGATTTACATCGATCTCGCAGACTCCAAGTGAATCAAATAGACGCAAAATATTATATTTAGTGATAAGACGATTTTTATTATTTTTTTTTTCTCAAAGGTCTCAAAGTTGAAATAACCTTGCAATAATATGAATGTAAGAAACTACGAAAATGGCTTTAACACTCAACAAAAAATGTTATTCTGGTAATTATTTCAACCTTTTCTGCGATCGATTGCTTTATTTTGTATGTATATTTTATACTTACAAGATGATCAATATCAGACAAATTTCACTCTATTGTATAGGTACCTAAGGCGAAGTTTCATTTATTCAGAGAGAGGAAAAAATATAATGTTTTAAATAAAAAATGTTAGATTAAATTAGTTTAAAACCCCAATCAATATATGAATTGATATGCCAAAATCGGTGACTTTTTGTTGATAGGTACATTATGGAAATACAAACATGGGGTGAACATCGATCACATATTGACATTTTAATGTTTGACATAACTTTGATTCATAAATAATTACATTTCTTATCGAAGGTGAACGTTGTATAAAAACAAAAACAACATTAATTTATACTAATAACAACACAGGTACTTACCCTGTGGTCGTTACTTTATGTAGCGGTAATAAAAATATAAATGTAGTCTAATTATTTTTGTAAATTAGACGTTTTTATACTTGCAATTCCGACTCGGGACTTTCCCTTTTTTCGTAATAAATTAACACAGACTTTTTTACTGTTTGTGCTCGATTTTTTCCCCTTTTTATTTTACGGTTTTACCTCTTATTCTTTGTTTTTATGTATAAATGTATATTATTATAACCAGTGTGCACCCTTTAAGGTTGGAATAACGCACATTGCAGCTCATTACGAACTAAACATACCTAAAACGTACAGCGGTACTACATAAATTTGGTTTTTGCATCGAATAAACTGAAAATCCAAATTACGTATTTCGATTATAGTAGGTAGCATATTCAATACAATTCAATTTAATAAATAATTGGGTTCGTAGAAAAAAATATATATATACATGAAACCGAAAATCAGAATACGTAACTGAATATTGTATTAAATACTACTGTGATAAATTATTATTAACCGTACGAACTCATTTATACTACTACCCAGATGGTTTATTGGATAAAACGTGCTGAACAACAAACAGAGTAATACAATACAAGTAATTATAAATTATAATAGTTCTGCATATTTTATGTAATTTGATGGATTATAAACATATTATATAATCTATGCATCCGATAAACCAAATACCGGAAATCGCAATAACTCTCAGCACTACCGGTATATCGTTAGACGTGGTTTTCAGAGAGGACACCGCAATGACGACCTATAACCTAACCGCAAGTACAATAAACAACAATTATTAATCTCGTCTGGATAACGCCATAATGGTTTGACGTATAAGGGGGGGGGGGGGGAGTTAAAGTGGGGTTCTGTCGCTTAGTCCCTTTTGCATATTTTATCAGTCGAACTTTAGATGCATGTAATGAATAAAACGGGTAATACAAACTACTTTCGACCATATTTGTGTATTACACGGTATATAAAAAAGTCATAAACCTGTAATATTGTTGTAATTATTGATCTGTCATCCTTCCATTTCTTTTTCCCACAAATGTCCGAATGACCTTTCGTTACCACCGCCGTTAACCAAGTTTTATATTGACAGTGCAATATTGTACCTTGTTCGCCCGAAATCGATCTTCCCGTTCTCACCCGAAAGGCCGAAACAGTTAATAAATAAAATACTAAAATAACATGTAACCTATCCGTTATGACTCAAAACAGCTGATAACTATAATGGCATATACTCATAAACCTACGACAACATTTTGTAATTAGTTTTTAAAGCTTATCATTAAATATTGAATTGCAATATTATGTTAACCGATAAAAATAACGATTTAATGACCAAATGTATACACATTATACATATATCATATATATTATGTGCGTGTTACGTTTAAACTACTTATACTCCCATTTTATTAGTTTTTATTCAATAATAAAATATGTAACGTTGTTACAATTGTTTGTGTTTTTTCTTATTATCTCTACTTTTGTTTTTCCTTGATATTATAAAGTTAACTAATTTTAAAACGTAAAGTAGTAATTTCCAAAAAGCGATCATTTTGAAAATGTAACTAAAAAAACATGACACACCTAATATCTTCTTTTTTCCCATTCGTCGTGGTACCTATTTATTATTACCATCGCGAGATGCGTATTATATAATTTGCGATTTGGATTATTTACACATATTGTTGCTAACACTATCAAGAACTCACCTGAGCAGTTTGAGCAGATTTTTTTCCACTTGGTTGAGCTGCTTTTCAGGCGTAGCCGCGATTTGACATATCATTTTCCTCGCACAAGTCGACCTGTCTTGTCTGAGAATTTCGTCAAATTTGTAGAAATCGGTCAGTGATTCTTCGACATACGCGTCAACGTGCTGAAAAACAAAAAGGTCCAACGATTTAATAATTCATTATTATTATTATCAAATACGATTTTAGTTGACAGTTGTTTTTGGTAATAACTACAATAAATATGTTTAGTATTATAAGTGGTGGGTATAGTTAATTTTTTAAAACTTTTTACCTGACCTAAGTAGTTAAATTAATTTCATAATTTTTGCTTGACTAGATAAGTCATATAGATAGTTAAAGTATTCATTACAATAATTTAAGTCTTTCTAACTAATTTCAAGGATAATGCATTAAGTTAAAATCATGTTTGTAAACAGGTATCTGCCTATCTATAATTGTAGCTAAAACCATTGAATTAATACATTTTTGTTTAATATCGTTGTACCTAACAATTTAAACATGAATAAATATTAAGTAACATTAATTTTATTATTTTGTTGATACAAACGTGTACAAAACTACCACGGCTTGTGCACAATAAGAACGACCATAGAAGGACGTACTTTTAATAAAACGTTTTGTAATTATTTAGAAAAAAAAAAGAAAAATTGTTTTAAAAAAAAAACTTATTTTTAACTGAGTTAAGTTAATATTTTTCTTCCTAACTTTAAACTCGTTTAGATTTAAGTAATATATTGTTTGTTAACCCTTAACTTAACATTCTAAACGTTGACTTAGTTAATTATTTTCATAAATTTGGCCATCTTTGCGTTTGAGGTATACATAAATATCTCAAGACTACCTAACATGTTATACTTGTATGCTGTACCTACATATGTAACTGAAGATGTTTAGTCTTGAAAAAAAATATTTTTTTTTTGTATTTAAATAGGGATACAGATAAACTTATTTTAAATACATTTCAAGTATATTTGGAAAAATGTTTTATATAAAAAATAATACTTAAGAAGTATAATATTATCAATAATATTTTTGATTAAAATTTAAAATATTTTTTGTAATGTTATTATTTAATGTAATAAATAGGTAATATCATAGTAATAATAAACTATATTGATAATTATTATAATATTACCTCTGTCAAAATTAATTCCAATCAGGTAGGTACTTCATTTAACTATCATATATCATAATTCATAATGTATGGATACCTACGTTATAGCATTAGCATATTAGAACAACCGATGGCAAATTCACAACATAGATTTTTCAAGATATTTCTATAGGTAATTATATTAAGCCATCGGTGAGATTTTTTTTTAGAAGTTTAACATATAAATATTTAAAATAGCGTTTTAAATACTAGGTATAAGACTAGGTATTTAAATATAACTAGGTACTCAAGTACTTTGCTGCAGGATCGGATATTATATGAATCAGCACATGGCAATTAATTATTTGTGGGAACGATATAGAAATTGTTACGCGGACGTACCATACACCGGTTATAACAAACGAGATAAATGTAAAATCATAATGGGATAAAAAATTATTTTAGGTTTTTTTTAATGATCACCGTTGAAATTTATTGTAGCCACTGTGTGTATTACCTTTATAATAATAATAATAATACGTACGACCATTGCAGTATAACGAGGTACACTTGTTTTAATTATTATAATTACGTTACATATATGTATACCTATTCACGTATACGCAGCGTACGAAAGTTTCTAGAAACCCATGGGTCATAATATTACATATATACATTATATTATCAATATATACAGCATCGGATTTACGTTATCGTCTAGTTTAAGACGTAACAACTGGCGTTTCCCGTACGTCACTCGTGGTTATGAACCACGTTTTCTACCATAAATTATACTGCACCTATAAGGTTAACACATCGTGATGGGTATACCTGGTGGGTATCTGCGTGGTCACGAGGCCGAGTGATATGCGTTTGATTTGTGTCGTCTCTGGTGCACATAATTATCAAGATTTTCAAGAAGAAAATGTCAATACCTATATCGGTACGGAACAGTTACATACCAACTGGTATCGAAGTCTGAATCCGATACGGGTAGGTACATATCGCTGGTATAACGCTCGGGTAACTTCTTTAACATTCGATATTGATCGTCTTTGAAAATCGTATAAGTATATAATATTTTTTGGTATACGCAAAGTCTAACAGGGTATAAAATAGGGTGACTATGGATGTCTTATTTAAAAAAGAATAAAGCCGGATTCACATTACACCGTGTCGTGTTGTTTCGTGTTTTTATGTTTATACCAAAATGCAATACCAATGATATAAATATTGTACTTGATGAAAACATAATATAAGTTTTTTTTAGTTATCACTTTTCCATACATAAATGTAATCACATGGTCAAAAGTTGAATTTATTCAACTCAACAGTAACATTTGGTAAATGTGGTATCGAGTGATTTTTTTACACGACACGGAGCAGTGTGAACCCGGCTTAAGAATCAGGACTTATGTTTGTACAATATACCGCTTTGATGATCATCAAACCCCACCTGTCGCTGCTAATAAAAAATAGTTTACCACGACAATCGTAATCATTTCGTAATGGATCTTATTGTTTAAGATTCTGACCGGAACCGTGAGCGAATTGCGATCTATTGGGAATTTCATCGAACCAAAGTCACCAATAAATTCTAGCGAATCGAAAACTGAACATGGTTCACATAGGTACTGTATAGTGTATACGCCTATACCTACATATTAATGTATTATACGGACATGCGGTTGTTGAAATGGAATTAAAAAAAAAAAAAACCCAAAACGTATTCGAAAAACAATAAACCAAACAGACGTTGGTCGCTGACATCGTAATCCGAATAGATTTAACGTATCGCCGACAAAATAAATAATTCAAAGGACACGTACAGGATTGCATCGGAGCGAACAAACCAAGGAAAAGTCCAACACCGGCCAGCATTCGGTGTGTATTTTATATATATACAGGGTGTAACTGAAAGAACTGACAAAAAATAAAAAAAAACTTCAACAATGAGATTCACAAATTTTTATTTTCAATATTAAAAAAAATCAAAATATATTTTTTTTTATTTTAAGTGTAACGCGCAAAATGCTATAAATTATATATATAAAAAAAATAATTTTAAAATATTGAAAAAGTTATTCCTAATGTCAGTTAGATCTGTTACACACGGTATATATATCCTGTCCGTACGTATTTCACAGAATAACATTTTGCGAGGATACCTTTAACGGTGGTAAACTGAGCTTTTCGATTTTGTTTACTTGAAAAATATTGTTAATAGTCTCGACGAACAAGACGTTATCTCAGTATATGTTTTATACGCAATTAATGGCACCACGCACTTCAAATAAGATATTATATTATTATCTTTAGCTCCTTCCCTAACACTGCACATTAGTCAGGATTTCACAATATGTATGAATAATTGTAGGTACCAAACGATACGCCATACGGTCAGATACAATTGTTAGGAAACGTATAAAACAGATACATAAATATCGTTTTTCTTGCGTACCTAATTTGTATAATATTTTGAAAGAAAAATATTAATGTTGACACACTTGAAATACAAATAAATATGATTGTTATGAAATGAACGCACATAACATCCGACTTAATGAAATGTATAGCTTAATTTCAAAATCAAGAAAGTCATTGTGTACGATTACAGACAATCAATTGATTGCTGAAATTCTAAAGGGTTATAAACATTAGTACAAAAGACATACAGAAAGGTTTTTAAAAACATTCCAAGACTGTACAAGTTAACTCACAATTTACATTTTTAAAAGGTACATGCGTTTATTTCAAAATTCAAATAATATAAAGAAGTATACTGACGAATAGCATTTTTATTGTATTTTGAACTTTGATTTTTAAACTAATAATATTTTAGGCAATTATATTAGACTTAAAAATTGATTATAATATTCTACTGACGATAGCTTAGCAATCAATTTTTTGTCAAGATAAATTTGTCGGCGATCAAAATTGTTTATCTTCATCTGTTACTTAATCATATTATTGTATACACACCTGATACAATTAATCCACAAAGTATTCTAAAATATATAAATATTTTTTTACACATTTTTTCACTTCAATTTAGAGTGTAACCCATTTGTTGTGTTAAAATTATCTCATCGTCTGCTGTTCCCTTAATAAGAATCAGCGCGTTCAATTGATAATAAAACTTTACCCTCATAATGTTTTATGCATCGATAGGTGCATTAAATAACATAGCTGGCATTAATAACGTGGCGACATCGTCCCACGTACCTATCTGATAGGCAAGGTGTGTGTACCACCTACAATCAACGCCAATCGATTCAGAATAATGAGGGTGTTCTTAAGTTGTTTTTTTTCTCGTTTTACAGCAGAATTCTAATAACGCAACCCTTAGCGACCTTGAGATTTTTAACTGCACCTATAGGTAACACCCATAGAAACAGAATACGCTTGCACTAACATTTTGATATAAAAATATCCGTTATTGAATTGATAGCTTTTTTTAATTAATACACTTTAAGTTCACGCTACATATATAATGTATAATGCGCATAAATTAATTATTATATTTTTTTACTAAAATAAATTGTTATAAACATTTCCTGCTTCTAAATATTGAACCAAAATATACGTTTTCATTAAAAAAATATATATATAGATGTACAATGGCATGTCAAGAAGCAAAAAAACTTAATATTGAGTTTGACACTCTTAAATAATACTTTGACAACCATTGGGCATTGACATGAACGAAAATGAATTTGAACACGAATAATGATAAAACCGTACAATGTACATATATACGGCATGAATTTACTTTTACATAATATGTATTGTTAAGTTAATACATGTATTTAAACTGAGATAATGGGCAGTAAAATCTTACATTTTCTTCGTACAGTCTTTCCTAGTCATATTGTTTTCATTAAGATAATCGAGAAAAACTACAAACATGTACCTATTTTAGATTATCGACGGAACTGTGAATATAATATTAAATTACAATATGCCTCTCGATGATTTTCTTATATAAAATACAATTCCAAATTCTTTTATTGAATAATATAATCAGTAAATAAATTAGTTTCAGACTTCTCAACGCCTATAGGTTATACCTAATGAGATTTTATGAATATATTATTAATTGTGCTTTCGATTTGTGTACATTTCTTTACGAAACGCATAAATCATAAAAAAAAAACAAATATTTCTTGCAAATACTTATTAGTTTTAGTTATTTCCACGTTTCAAAAACATCGAAGAATTTGGAATAAGATGAAATCAATTATTTGATTTTTAAATTAAAATAAGAATTTCCGTATTATACAGATTTTAATTCCACATCTTAACTTTTAAAGTACTTAGCTGCCTGTTTGATTGCAGTTTAAAGTGTTATTTGACTAACGAATAAAATATTGAATTACTTTAAATTTTTATATTGTAACAAATGTTTGAATGGTGTACCTACCTAAAGATGTGCAAAGAAAAAAAATTTAGAAACTTGAATATGTTGTTAACGCGTTTTCTAATAAAATAAATTAATTCGATTAAAAATATAAGTAAACATAAATCAATACAAATATATTCCATGTAGTTGAAAACTAACAATTAAATTAAACACATCACTCTTCAGTTTGTAAACATTGATATTTAACCCTTTGTAGAGTAGGTTTGATTAAAAATTTGACTCTATAACATTAATGAATGGTATTCATCTTAAATAAAATTAAAAGAAAAACTATCATATTTTGAAAACTCTCATTCAATTGTAGTTCTAAATGTTCTTTATTATAAGTATAGTGAGGGGGGTCACCAAAAACATAGTGGTGGTCGCTATTTTTACCTACGCTTATTTAGAGAAAAATTATGGTGGTCAGGGTATATTATAAAGTTTGGGACTTGAATTTTTTTTATTACGGCCATATAATTTTCAAGGTAAGATGCAATTAAATTTTGCTAAGTAACAAGTTAAAGTACAACATTTTATTTTGCGTACTATTTTAGGGAAAAATTAAACTTAAAAATTAGTTGGCATATTAATGTATTTGTTTCAGTCTATTATAAACATAATACTGTAGGTAAATATAGAGTTTTCCAAAATTTTATCGAGAGAAAAAAAACTGATTACCTAAATATAGGTATTATATTAAGACCGATTACTTCAGTGAACTTTGTACGTTCTTTCTCTACATACCTATATATATTGTCTAAAAATCACCTTGCATTTAAATATTTAAATTTGACAGCATTAAAAAATATCTTACATATATCGGTACAATAATTTCAACTGTAACATTTTGCAAAAATAGTTAAAAGTATTATGATCTGTATTTTTCGTTTATTGTTACGGACGTGCAAATGGTATTCATCAATCATCAATTATTAATAATTTAATTGTAATTAGGAATTCATTTAGTAAATAATTATTTATGAAGTATTCAAATTGATGTTACTATAATATTAATACCTAGTAGGTATATTATAATATTTAAAAATTGTATCTTCTTGTATATTATATGTTTTTGTGTTTTTTCTAAAAACAAAAAGTTTATTTGCATATTAAGCATATTTTGATAATTTTAATTATTATGTAACTATTTTACAGGTTTTAGTGCAAGAAATCCCTAGCTCTTGTAGTTAGTACTTAGTAATATAATGGTATAACTTCTGTCAATTCATCAAAATCCAAATTCAAATTGCCTAAATATTATAAAAATTATTTTTAATATTACATTTCATAAAATTAAATCATAATCCATTAATATAATATATCATAAGTCTTTGGTATATAAAATACAAATACAAATAAAGACTGGTTTAAAAATGTAAGTTATACCTACCTAATTATGATATTTTTATTTTTATGGTTTCGAGGGCCAGATAATGCGTTAGCATTACTTTTCCTCTAACTCTCATAGCTTATTGATAAAAACCACACAAATTAATATCAATATCTACGATATGAGCCGCCACTGATCTGCCTGACACTCTCCACAGCGGTCGCTAGTGTATACCTGTCCGTCAAGCTCGGGGGCTTACCTAATTATGATCTAATATACCTAATCTTGAAGTTTGAAGAAATAAACAATTTTAATGCCTATATTGGCTACCTATCTACCTACCTATTAGTATTTCATTAAAATATTTCTACGATTTCGAATTAATGCAAATCAACCGTATCGAAGCGTGTGTAAAATTAGTATACACATTATTGATTATAATTATACTTAATGGCACAAATTATTATTACATTTGAATATTAGTCTTGTTTCTATTTTTAATTTGATTTTTTTAGTAAAATATTAATTATAGTGCATCGAGATTATGGACGCCACAGCGGTTTTCTGCTTTGTCAACACACAGGAACGATTATCAAAAATTGTTCTGATTTTGTAATCCCAATCATCACAGCATCACGTATGAAACATAAAATTAATTATTTGTAAAGAAAAGCAATAAAATATAATTTATTTCACTCGTCTGCAGAGAAAAAAAACTAATAAAGGTACAAATATTGCCGTTATATTATGTGTAATATATTATATTTTATATATTATATAACGCACGAAGTATTAGACTATCGTTATAATATTGTATCAATATTTAATTACATATTGATTTTCGATCTCGTGTACACGTCAGGTGAAAATTTACGCATAACACTATATTACTATATTAGATAATTATTAGACGAAAAATAAACATATCCGAATGCAATAATAATAGCAAATATAGAGATGCCAAGCCCATATTTAGTAAACATCTACTATAATATATACCTATTAATAGTGATGTAATTATGTAACTTGCAGAAAATTTCACATTTTTCAACCTAATCAAGCAGTAATAGGTACTCAACTTATTTTTTTTAATAATAATAATAATAGGTACCTAGTTTTTTTAGAATTATAAAATGGACCTATTTTAAATTTGATTCGACATTTTGGATTTTTTCAACCTAACGTTGATAATGTTCAAATTTCACTTAGATTGAGCAGTCGCCGTCGACCATGACACGAGTATTTACCGACCAATATAAGTGTAAGACTATTTTTTTTATTTTAAAATATCCTGATTATACTCCTGATTATACACTAATTTACTCTAACTTAAAATAAGATAACATTTTATAAAATGTTCACATTATGATGATTTTTAGTTTTTAAATGTTGAACAATTTTGCTCGTATGGATGTCATGAAAACCATGTCTTGTACTCGTGTTTATATACAATATTATAATGTTTAATGACATTCAAGACGTGCGAATCTATGCTTATTACTATATACATAACGTTAGACTTCACGTTCCACTCGTACCTATATAACAATTTATATACTTACATTACCTAGATATGTACATTCAGTGGATTTGGAACTGTAAGTATCTTGAAATGAAAGCAAATTGCCGATTATTGAATTACGGCGATCGGTATATTATGTACCTATACCTGGGTATATACCACATACCACATATAACAACTATATATGTATAATATATTCATTAAAAATGCATTAAACCTCCACATGTGCTAATAATTATTTTCCAAGAATACATATCGGAGGCTACGGTTAGCTTTTTGTATTATTTGTTTCATTTAATACGCAATAAATTATATTATATATAAATGTAATCACAATACAATGATATACAGGCTAGGTTTGATTGGTTTGAAACTTTTTAGACTATTACAAGTTAAATTTAAATTTAAATTTTATTGAACATTGTTTTAGATAAAAAATAAATTTTAAAAAATTTTTGTGTGGGCGGCGTTTATTATAAAAAAAAAATATAAAAACGTCATTAAAAGGATTTTGATCCTTGTCACCTTGTTTTGATGAGAGACTTGATATAATTATTTATTATGTGGAATGTACCTATTTACATAGACAATTTGAGGCCATCGATTTGTAAATCGTCAATAAATTATAAACTGCTGAAACCAAGAATAAACTGCCATTTTAGCACACGTTTGCTATTGCACATAAAAATGGTCAATAAGTATATATTGATCATTATGCTGATTATTTGCATTATTATCGTGAGGATGAACAGAGAATACATATCTATCTAAAAATATAGATGGGATAGACAATTGTAAGCACTTATAACTTATTTAGAGTAGCTGTGATATGTAAGTAGATAATGTCCATTTCACCAACCCGTAAGTGCATAAAAAATTTGCTTTTCAGGCAACGTTTAAAAATCGAAAGCATTGTGTTCATCATGTAACTATGTAATATTATTCGATATGCTCTACTTTTAGACCTTCTACTAGACCTAATCATTGTCCCTCAACCAAATGATTTGAAATCAATAAATATATAATATACCTATGGCATATATATGAAGATTTTATTTTTTTATATGCGTACGTAATTTATTGTTATTTGAGTCAAAAGGTACAGAAACGCTTTATAGATTTCTGCAACCTAAAATTATAAATTGTCAGTTGTCTACTGATTAGTTGTCTAGTACTGTCAGTTGTTTTATATTATAAAAGAAAAAACTATGCTCCCCACGCCTGAAAAATTGTTAACACTGCAGACTTTAAATCGCTTTTTCAAAATGAATGTTTTCGATTTAAACTGTCAGACCGGTCTCTTCTACAACAGTTTATGCGCTACGAACAAATATAACTCACCAATAAAAACGGTCTTGAGTTTTCACGATCCAAGTCGACCGTTAATTTTCTTTGTCGAAAACTATTTTTTGGCTCTTCTACATAGGTAGAAGCACACACGAAAAACTAAAATTATTTCCACGCGTTTATCCTTTGTGGTTTCTTCTACAGAAGCTCGTCGGTGGTAGGTTAAATATTTTATATTTATCATGTACAAGCGATGCACGAGATCATAAGGGTCTCATTAAAAAAAGCCCTCTTCCGCTCGCGTTCGTTCCTATATACACTCTAAACTTTGCTGCAGTTGGTACGTTTCAATTCTCGTTTTACGTCATACTATTTAGGTTGCGTTTAAGGCGCAGACTTTTTCGTTTTTATATATACGTCAGTGTGTTTGTGTGAGTGTGTGTATGTTTGACTTCGACTGCAATATTTGTTTCATGTAACATTTCAATAGTCGTCTCCAGGGGTCGCTCCTTTCATAACGGTACATTATTATATGAACGTTATTAATCGTATCATAGTCATAAGTTTTGAAATGATTTTATAATTATTGCTCGTCGTCAATGGTAAAGAGATAAATAAAACAAAATAAAAAATACTGCCAGGTACAGGTCGGCGCCACGTCATTCGACGATGAACGACATTATTATAAGCAGTGCAGTTTTATGGATTCAAATTTCAAATAATATAATGTTTTATTAATACAGAAGGTGCATATCATTTGAAAAACTGGCAGATTTTGTTACTGGTAATGAAACAATAGGCGAACTACAATATCACTATAATTATTATTGTATGTCCTACAGTTGTTTTTAGCTAGGGAGCGAAACGAGTGGTAGTTATTTACGTTTTTATTTATTTATCATTATTATTTCTTTTTTTCAAACGACCATGGGGGTCCAATATGTTTGATAATAATTGAATAATAATTAGTTCTCCGGACAAATACGATTTCATTTTAATAATAGCACGCTGACTTTGTAGTGACGTCAACGAAACATGCATTAAATATGTTATAACATTTGCAGAGGCAAATGTTGTGCACTGCTGCGCATTTTCTACTTGGAAATTTAATATTCAAAGCTTCGTTAACATTATAAATAACGAGTAACGACGTGCAATACGAGTCACGGTGTCACACCGATCTGGGTCCGAACTAGATAATGATCCACAATTAATATTCGTAAAATTACAATGAAACGTTTTTATGTGTACCGTGAACCATAAAAACATCGACTAGGTATGCCTTTAATTTAAAAATTGTTTTTTAATATATAACAGAAAATCGATCATCCCAAAATTATTACAGTAATATAAACATGAATAATATACATAATAAGCTTAAAATTAAAAGATCAACATCCATAATCATACCTACACACAAAATCGTAAAGATAATAAGTTTAAATCACTGAAATCCGGTTGTAATATAGATTTTACCACTAATGTTAAGATAAAGTAATGATAAAAGAATGAATAAAGTCTGAACGATTTGTTACTACATAAACAACATTGAACAGTTTAGGGTTACTGTATCCAACACTAAATTTTACTCAACTGCATTAGTCTTAACTGAAATGCAGCCTCTCGTATACGATATTCACGTGATAAACTCGAAGGATAATAATTTATTACACTTGTACAAATTTTATTTATTTTCAATTTCAATTAATTGAGAAATTAAATTATAGTAACAACTATATAACTTCCCGCCACGGTCGAAGTGAAATATATTTCGCTTGACAGAAATTAATTTATATTTTTATTATTTTTTAAGAAATTGAAAAAAATGTTGGCAGTGAGAGGGTCTCTAAAAATCACAATCGACAATAAATAAAATATTAAATTATTATTTAAAACAAATGTATACCCATTTCAATACGGTATGTACCATTTAACTAATGTCAATGTATAAGTGTAGGCTAACGATTCCGTGATCAAAGCATTTATTCGCACTCACCTCGTCGGGTAATGATCTCTTCCAGAGCCCTAAAAGCTTTCCGGCCATGGCTGCTGGCTTGGCGGGCCTGTTGGATGAAATCTTGTGCCAGTCTTGTGCGAGCTTGTGCATCATCCACATACCGGCCAGTCCCATGGCCGCCAGCAGAGCTAGTCTGATGAAATGTATGTGCGCCTTGACGGCGGCGCCCATCACCAGCACTAAGAATCCAATTATAGCGAATCTCATATTGGCGGTCACTGGGTAGGTGCTTACTGAAACAGTAGATTTTTATTGAAAATATTACGTGATCGTAATGTGATAATTAGATATTAATAAGTCGTTTATCATCTATACATTTTTTTTACATGATTTGAAGTCATTACAACTTTTTCCGAAATATTATATTATTTAGTAGGTATTTAAATTGTTGTAAAATCGATTTTATGTTCATGTTCATATTTCAAATAAGCAGAATATTTGTCCCACAATATCGAAATAATAATTATAATAGAATAAAAATGAAATTTCGAACCTCCGACTGGTTAAGTTATAAGTATTTAAAGTTTAAATTCTCAGATTAATATTGACCAACATATTTTGGGGTGTAAATGCTTATAGCTGTACTTTTATTACGACAATCGGACTTACGTGGTCGGTAAGTATTACAAATATAGGTACTCACGGTATGTAAAAAACGCTGTGCAAAAACACGAATACTGGTGACGGTTTCAAGCGT
Organism: Nasonovia ribisnigri; assembly: GCA_027563435.1. Taxonomy (NCBI): domain Eukaryota; kingdom Metazoa; phylum Arthropoda; class Insecta; order Hemiptera; family Aphididae; genus Nasonovia; species Nasonovia ribisnigri. The sequence goes on along the minus strand of JANEHU010004672.1, from coordinate 273,618 downwards.
TAATCCCGGAAGACGGAATTAAACAGACGGAGTAAAAAAAATGTCGATAAAAAATTTGAATAAAACCGCGTTTCGGCAAAATATTTTGGAGAATAGTTTTTACTTTTTTGGCTGGATATGTCGTGAGAACACTTGTTGGATTCTTCGACGGTCGAGAACGGATTGACGGTGTGACACAGTCGGGACTTCCTTACGACGACGGCGCTGGTCGGGTTTAGCCGCCGGCTCGAGGGTAGGAGTTGGTGGCGGCAACGGTAAAAACTTCCGGTTTGCCGAGAAGCGTTACGAAATGACTTTCATTTCACCCGGACTTTCCGGACAACTGTTGCTGGGCATACCTATACCTACACTTATACGATATGCGCCTATATAATATGTAACGTATATACCAAACACGTTGATTCATATTCTCTGTACGACTTAGCTATTGGTATATTATATTGTCGTAATATTCGTAGTGCGTCTCCGTCGTCTGAAACTGGTTTTATATTTTATACTAAGCGCACTATATTAAAAAATAATATAATAAACGGTTTTTTATTATTCGCGGTCGTTATAACATTTTTACCAACATAATCATTACACGGGTGCATTTAATATGGGTACACAGAACACTCAATATTATTTAACTTAACACTCAGCGAGTCAGCCTAACCTAACTCCTCTCCCTCCACAACACATTAGCATACATTGTTAATCCTACAGCCATTTTAATTTTAAAACTAAAACCTTATTTTAAATTTAAATTTCTTATAATAAGTGTAAAATAAAGTAATGTTAAAAATAAAAAATAATATGCGATCAAGTAGTATAATTTTAAATTGTAGATATTCTTTTTGGTCATCACCTCTTTGCCAACCAAGACGACCAATATCAGATTGAAATAGTTTATTATCGTCGGTATTCGGTAAAGTAATATTATTGATCACGGGAGGTAGAACAAAAATGGGACAATCCTATACTATATAATCGGGACATGGAAAGAATATTGGGTTAGGTTAGGGTTAAGTATTTAGACATGAATAAGGAAAAGGGACTCTTCAAGTCTTAAAATTATTTCAGTAAGAAACGAAAATAAAGTAGAAAAAAATACTATGGAACAATACAATAAATTGGGAAAAAAATTAAATATATATTTTTGTGCTACATTGCGTTGAGTATGAATATTATGTTACCAAATATAGACATCGGTCAGCATCTTAACAATAACTCACGCTATACGATAATATAAACATTACAAAGGATATTTCACTAGATACCTTTGTCATGAAGTAATATTTAAACGTTTTCAGAGACTAAAAGAAGAGTATTAGATAGGTATAATAATTGTATAAAATTTATTATATGGTAACCTAACCGTAACGTACTTATTATATTATATTGTTCTCACATTGATTATTGTATGATAAATTAATTTAAATGGTAGATATATTATGATATGATATATTTTAATCTTTTTCAATTATGTAGGTATTTAAAATAAAAAATATAGTGTACAAAAACTTGTATTTTTTTATTGTTTATTATTCTATGGTGGTACTAAACTCAACTACTAAAGAAATTTCAACTATTTGAAACGCTATCATCTTATGCCTCGATACATTGTGCAATAAAAATATCACTCTGTATATGACAGGGTATTTACTGACAACACGTCTCAACACGCACGCGTGACGCGTTTTAACTGCAAACCCACTGTATACTATCACAGGCAGCTGGTGTATTAATAAATAATAAGAATTTATTGTACATATTATTATTATTATTATTATATGATTACGCGATTTCACCGTCTTCGTCGTCGGTCATCGCATAATATGCGAAGCGGAGACTACTGACGCGACGTCGTCTCGTATTATAATAATATAATATCACGAGTATTATCCCGGAAACACATTATTCGTATAAGGTACCTACATGTTATAATAATATGATATAATACTACAACAATATGGTACGCCGTATATTATCATACAATATCGTTGGAAGACATCACAATAATGGTGTATTTAATAACGTTAATAACGTAAATACCGTTACGCTGCACGCCACCCACGTGTGATAAGACATCGTGTTTTAGAGTCCCCCTAGGAAAAAATTATGTCGATTTGAATTAACCAACGCTTTTTCTTCACAGTTTGTATTTATTGTTTGGAAATATAGCTATCGGCGGACGGCTGACGGCTTTTAAGGTCTATATTTTTTTTTTTATTTTTTTTTATCGTATTCAGAAGAAGCCTTCCGCAGGTACTACATTGTCTAAACGAAAAATGAGAAACTGCAGAAAATAATATACACATATAATTTACACAAACATAATAAATACCTATGATTGATATTTTTTATTTAAAATTGGCTGCCATTTTTTATATGTATAATATGCATTTCAACTTTAAATCAATTTTTAAGTTTGTTATTTTAACTGTATCAAATCATAATCCAACGGTATATTTAATATTAACCATATTTTTAAAAATATTTTTGTGTAAGAAATTATTCAAGATACTTTTTAATACTAAATCAAGTGCTTTATTTTAATGTATTTTATTATAGGTACTTATACTAAAAAAATTGTTTACACTTCAAATTATGTATTTGATTGTATTTATTTAATATCAATAGTTTTAATGACTATCAGCTTTCGGTAACTATCTCTAAAATGTATTATAAATTTAAATAAACTAAATATTTATAAACATTAATTTACAAACATTACAAACATAACAAAAAAAATGAATACAAGAATATTTGTGTGTGTATGAAGATTTGTTTTGTTTGTTAGAATATGCTCTGTATAAGTACTAAGTAGGCAGGTACGAAAATATAAAATGTAACCATGATCAAAGTAATCTCCATTTAAGAGTACCTATTTAATATTATAATGAAATATTTAAATTACATCTGAGTTATTTTAATGAAAATAGGGATATTGTATTATTATTCCTGGGCGTTAAATTAGGCAATGATTGTTAACAGTAGAACCACAGTGTTGTAGTGTCACCTGACCAAGATAGCAGTAAGGAAGAAAAACATCATCGGATAATGTTCTGTGATATTTTCATTTTTTATTTTGCTCAGGTATACGTTTCAAATTATGACGATTACTCTTATTTTAGGTAAGGTGATATGTTATTATTTACTATAGGTAGACTCAATGCTAAGAAAGTTAAGACAAAAGATCGAAAAAAATTTGTATTTCCATATTTTTTCCGGTAATACCTGCGTGAAATGTGGGAAATACCTATGGCTTTTTCTCAAGCCAAGTTAGCTTCACGTGTGTACTTATTATTACTGAGGACTGATGATTGGCTTTTTATTCTTTAAAAATATGTATGCTTACATTTGAGACAAAATACTCTGTAACTTCTAAAGGTACACAAAACCGATATACCTTTATATAAATGTTAAATATTCCTATTTATTCTGTACAAAAAAAGAAAAAAAAATACTGTACGCATCAAACATTTTTCTTTTAAACTTGATAAATTCAATTTCATATATTACCCATCTGAAAAAAACTAGAAAGTAAACTTAACATTTATAATTTAATATACGACTGATGTTATAAAATCAGAGAAATTATGATAATATAATCTTTGGATGCATTTGATTATTTAATTATTCATTTAAATAAAGCTAATAAAATTTTAAATTTTGTAAAACTGCATTTCTCGTTTACGGATGTTTTGTATTAAACGTATACTTGACATTTATGTTCATGAAATGTTAGGCTCTCGGTCGTCCGGTTACACGTGCAGATATAGGTAGTATATAATATACTAAACTATTTTAGCTTTACACTCAGCCCGAAAGAGTAAATATGGATTCCGAATCATAAAAAAAAATGTAAGGAATACACAATGCTCACCTTTTTTTCTGGTTCTGCATTACCTATTCGTTTCTAATATGTATACCACTCGCGGTTTACAATAATTATCATCCAAATGTTTACAATTTTCGTGTGCACAATATTACCAAAAAAAAGCATTAATTCATCGTAGAGTATAATAATAGTAAAATATAATATTATGATTTATTTATCTGGTGTGATATAATCCAGGTCTATGAATTGGGTGGTGGAGGAGGATTAATATTAGACTATAAGAATAATGACTATTAGAGTGAACATAAAATCGATGGCTTAGTGTATACACTTGTTATAAGTCACAAAATTGAAATTGCGCAGGAGAGCTATTTTTAAATTTTAACTTTTCTGACACCCACTTAACTTAAGTAATATTTAATCAATCCGTTTTTTTCTAAATTGAAATTAACTCAAAAATATATGTAGTTTCTTTTTAATACATACGAATTCATGTAATATTTATTTACTTATTTTAATAGCATTTTTAAAAAATTATATGGACTTACAACTATGTGACAAAAAACAAATTTGGATGGACATGGAATTATAATATAAAATGGACTTATAACAATTACCTTTTGCAAACATATTATTATTATATTTTTTTTCTTTTCTAAATTGTTTATTTATATTTTTTTATCTGATATTACCCACAGGTACCTAACGCCCTATCATAAAACCATAATATTTACAATTTATTATATTATATTATTAATTTCAAATCATAATAACTCCAAGGAACTTAATTTTATGGTATGAACGTATTACCTAGGTCTATGAAATGAACCATCAAAACTCAGCTGATTAGTTTGATAACATTTATTAAAATGCTATAATTATTTATGCCATAATATTAATATCACAAGCTAAGACATCATAACAGTAATAATACTCGTTACTTTATCAAAACGTGATAAAGGGATGATCAAAAACAAAATACATAATACTATTACTGAACTTGTTTGTAATCAAACATAAATCATTATAAGTCCACTTATTTATGGTTAATGTTTATGCACAAATATAATAAGTCCGAACTTATAACATGTAGGCCTTGAACAATTAATCTTAACTATAACTATTAATAACCTAATATTATTTAAGCTAAATATACAGCACTATATAATAGTTTTATTTCGTAAAGATTTTATTTTGCTTTTTATACAAATGTTTTTTTATTATTTATCCTATTTATTACTTGTGTGCATCATAACATATCCTATTGCTTATCTGTTTCCTGTAAAATACCGATGTGGAAATTCGGTTAGTGCTTGATAAAATATAGGTCACATAATATCATTGTTCAAAATAATTTAATAATCATTTATTGTTCTTTACTATTATTTGTTCGAAATAAATAGGTTTTATTTACTAATGTTACTGCAGCAGCAATAAGTATAGGTACCTACTTATACATATAACATACTTGCTATGTATAGTGGACGATATTATAGCTAATAAAATATGTAATCGGTACTTATAGAGGCACAATGTAAAAAAATTAGCATTATAGATAAAAAAAAAATCATTGTTTTTATTACCAGTGTTAATAATGATTGTTATTATACTGGCCGGCAGGTATATATTATGATATTATATGCATTGACTGTTCGGAACTATAAAAAATGACTGTCTTACATGTAAGATACGTAAATATAGTATCTAGGTACATATTATGTAGTAAAAATCAACGATCATAATAATATAATATTATTATAATTAACAAATATTATAATTTAATTTTACGCACAACATAATTTACATTTAATTACATTTTCGGTTTGAAACTTATACAAACAACTTTTTTTTCACATGGTCTCAACGTTTTTAGAAAGTTTTTTGTCTTGTTATGCATTTCTACATAATATTCAGTTATATACCGCGTTGTCACCATATTTTTTTGCTGTTAATTCCACGATCGTCTTTCTCACAAAACATAATATTTTTATCTTACACATTATATATTTTGTTTTTTAGTTTAGTGTCCTGCCGTGGCCTCAACTGGGGCCTAGTCGCGACAAAATTCATGTACATAATATTATTATTATTATTATTTAATACTTTTGTGCATATGATTTGATTTAAGTACTTCCTTGGCCATATTGTCTGGAAGGTGCTTTCATCCCACATTACCTACACTTAACCTAGACTACCGAAAATAATGAAGAAAACACTGGAATTTTCCGACACAATATAAAAGTATAGTGCCTATGTTTCATAAGAAGTGAATTGTGTACGGGCCCACTGGTATTATATATAATATACGCATTATGAATATTATATAGGCACATTACAGAATAACATTACTAAAAAAGGGGGTCAAATGGATGTCGCTCTGTTGTACAGTAGGTTACAAGTAGATCACTGTATAATAGATGGTATTAAATTTGAATTCAATGATATATAATATCATTGTATACGAAAAATGATTCTGAGCGGAGACGGTATGTCAGTCTAGGATATTTTAAATTATATTGATATTGTTATTTTACGGTAGCTGCTAAGTTGAATTAATATTATTCATATTATTTAATTATTAACCTAAAATGATCTGTGGTGCTAGAAAAATATTATAATATATACTTTTACTCGTTAAAATTGATTTTAATAAGTTATTTCATCTTAATTTGAACTTAAAATGTCTGTAAAAAATAACTGTGTTTATATATTTTTTAGATTTTTTAATTACAGTATGTATTATTTATTAGAATCATTATTTTAAATTTTCAATCCTTAGTTATAAAAACTGACCATTTTATAATTGTTTAATTACAATGATTGATCATTTTCGAGATTTTGATGAATTTTGTCAAAATTCGAACTTTAAATGCTTATAAAAAAAATGTGTGCCAATGTATTTTTAATATTTTTCAATTGCTATTGTAACATTATATCAGCAGCCTTGTATTAAATTTTCATTATTTTTGGTCCAACAAATAAAAATGTAATTCAATGAAATTTTCATGCATCTACAGTAATTTGTTTTTGAATTGCAACAAAATAAAAAAATCGCTACATGAGAAATCGAGTGAATATATAATCTTGTAAAAATTTAAATTAAAATGCTCATAAAAATGTATTTTGACTTGCTTATAAACATTTTTTTATTGATAAAATGAGGCAAACTTTTGAGGAACCTTGTATTACATTTTCAAACCTTAGATTTAAAAAGAAAATTTTTATGAATTTATGCCTTTGAAACTATATATTAGAAGACTACTATTAAATTTTCAAGATTTTTTACCCAACAAATAAAATTTTATTGACATTTATAGAAAAAAAAACTAAAAAAATTGGAAACTGAAAATGTCCGTTAACAGCTCAAAATAAGTCAGAATATTTTGAAAACCTATGGTGTTTAGAAAATGCTTATATAAACATTCGGTCAAAATTTCATGTCTCTACGTCATTTCTTTTAGAGTTATACCAAAAACCAAAATCGATTTTGTCGAAAATTGGTTTTCCGTAAAAATTCCCGTTTTTCCCATAATTTTTCATTTGTTTTTCCAGGCGCTCATGAAAACTACTGGGAAATTTTACTTTTGACCCCCCAAAGTACCAACTAGATTCACTCTCCTATCAGAAAAGGTACTATTGAAGAAAATCTAAGCACTTTTACTGTCCCAAAACGTGATGACAGACACAAAAATAAAAAAAAAAATACACATCATTGTAAAATCAATATATTCATCGCTCCGCTCAGAATCTAAAAAAACGCCGGTTGATGATAAATGTTAATCATTTTTATAAAACGACACATTATTTTTAGTTATGTATTATATGCCTATATTGTTTTTTGGAATAGGTCATAAAATAAATTACTTCTCAGTTTGGTATTCATTTTTACTGAGGCAATTGAAACGCGAGACTCGATCTGAAAATACACAAACCAATGTACCTCAAGTCGAATTATAATAATATAGTATGAATCATTGAGTTGCTCGTGTAAAATTTTTATCATCATACCATTGCTATATATAATTCTGCAGACATATAATATTACATAAACGTCTTAAAACTACAAAAATTTAAATTCAGAACCTCTTTTTTTACCAACACTGTCCAATACAATATTGGGGTATAAAATCACGCACTTTTCCTTTTCATATTATGTATACACAAATCCCGCAGACGACTTATCTTTAAGTACAATATATTATATTTTGTATTTTCTGAAAATTGAAACGCAGATGAATATGTAAGTATCTAATATTATGTATAACGTTTCCGATCGATTACTTAATATGTAAATAAAATAATAATCTAAATATTATTTACATTGTTTTAATTGGACTTTTGACCTTGTATTATACCATATTGCAATATTGGTATTATCTGAACATTATTTTCAACTTCAAAAAACTGTATTTTTAGATAATTAAGATCAAATATTTTATTCTTTTAGTATAACTAATCATCAATTATTGTGATGCCGATTAAATTGTACACTCATCGCAGATTGTGTCAAATTCCATAGTCAAAACCAATCCTGTAATCCTGTGAAAAGAGGGTGTGTAACCTGAAAGTGTACTTACGCAATTGGAAACTAGAGCGGAGTCCGCAATTACAAAGGTAGATTTAAGCTTACAAAACAGGTACCTCTACATTAAGATCTAGACGCTACATACTAAATTATCATATTACAAAAAAATATTTAATAAGCACATATAGTTTTAGGATTTAGTTGCTAGAATTTTGTACAATTGAAAAGAAACAAAATATGCTTTTAAGTCATGAATACAGAATCTGCAGGGAACTTGTCCTGACACCTAGCATTAAAAATACCAACTGCTCGGGTATATTGGAAGTATATAATTGTAATGATTTGTGTCCAAAAAATATAGGTACCCTGTGGCAGATACAAGGGGCTGTATTTTTTACGTTATTTTTTATTATAATATTGGGCAAAAAAAGGTAATTTAATTTTTGAAAATCCGCCCTTCCCCCTTGGGTCGTTTCTGGATCCACTGCTGTAGACACCTGAAAAATTCCTCTAGATTTATAAATATTTCACTATAAATAACCTTTTAGAAGTACGCGTACCGTGCCGACTAATTATATTTTGTACAATATATACGTATCATATTATTTAAATCTTTATAACTTACATAACTGCTTAAATACTCAATACTAAATTGTAACCAATAATTATTAAATTCTTTAAATATTTGCACAATTAATAAATTCAGTAATATACTAATTAATAAATGGTTTTATAGTAATACACCTTAAATTGTTGATAAAAACAAAGATAATAAAAATAATAATTTTTTCGAGGTTAGGTATACCAAAAATACTATTAAAAATAATAAAGCTGACTCTCTAAAATATTAATCAAAAACGTTCATAGATGACAAATATGATGGTCATTTTTGCTCTTTTTTTACCAAACAGTAAACAGTGTTTTTCTCTGCAAACGTATACATATTAAGTTTTTTTAAACGTGTCACTCCGGTCCACTCGTCTAAAATATAATTGCTTGTAATTAATTGGCTACTAGCAAATAATTTGATTTTCATGTTTCAGAATTTTAGAATTTTAGTTTTTAGAAAAACTAAAAAAATTTTTAAAAAAATGTTCTGTATAATGACTTGAAATGACAAAAATAAAATATTTTCAAAACCACGTAAACTTAACGAGAAATTACTACAGTTTAGAGATAAAAAAAAATAGTCCTTTATACCTAAATATATTAAATAAAGTTATATTTTTCTGTAAAACTGGAAAACCGTTCAACGTCAAAGAGCTCACTCTCATATACATGCATTCACATATAATAGAAAAATACAATTGAACACACCATTATTATGATTATTATTATTATTATTATTATTTCTATTTTCGTTTTTTGTGTGATCAAACTAAAAGGATGTAGGTAGTAGTTCATTTTTTTTACCATTATATTACGATTGGCGTACACAGTACCCACACGAATATAAACGCATAATATTGTATGTGTGTCGTTCTGCAGTATTACTACCTTTAGGTACATATTGTTCAATGTTTTTATTCCATTCGAACATCCAAAGCGGGTGCAATCGTCGTATTCGAAAGTTCAACATAACGGCGAACGTCATGCAGATAATAATATTATATAGGCACCTATAAAAATAATACATAATAAATTATATCGCTTAAGTATACAACGTAAACGTAGGTATACCGAACGCCAAACAGTCGTTCCAATATTTCCGTAATATAAATCAGAATTATTATTAATACTGTATACTGTGTTTACGCGCGGTATGACTTGCACCGCGGCCAATAAAATAAAATTCGAATACCAACTCGTTTTTATTTTTACTTATATTTTTCTTCGGTTTTCGATTAAACATACACGCAAACTGCCTACTGTGAAAGTGGGTGAGATCACATTTATTTTTGAGCTCGTATAAAATATTATGTATATTGTATATTACTATTTATTATAATCTTCAAACGTATAAAAGTCTTTGCTAGTCGTGTACTTAGTAATATACTCATTACGAGAGCGTTAGTAATAATTTTACGACTCGTTGTGCAATTGAATATATTTTTTATTTCTCATAATATATAAGTTCAACCAGATTCGTTCTTAGGAAAATATTGTAATTTTGTTAGTCAAACATATTTATCGTTGTTTTAATATACATTTATGTAATACTAAATTCTGGTAGGTACCTATTTTCGTTAAAGTCGTAACAGTCAACAATCATGATCATGAAATAATATAGCAACATTGAGTTATTACATATTTTACAATACATAATAACGTGATATTATTATAATGTTAAATTATCTCGTGTAAGTAATATTTATTTTATATTTTGTGGAAATGTTCACCTTAAAATTCGAGGTTATAAGAGATTATCGATATAATATACCTAGTTTATAACGACTTCAGTTATTTTACAATTAAATTTTAATATTGTTGTAAGCCAACTCGTACAAGTGACAGGCAGTGGAATCAAAGATGAATTCAGATGTAGTAAATTAAGTAGACTCGATTTATTTCTACTAGTTTCTACTTTATTTAGATACAACACTGATGTTGCTGCGACATATGGGTATGGATCATAGTCCAAAAATAATAACTTTAGTAAGCTGAGTGGCGTGAAGGTGCTCTAGGTAGCTGGGTCAGATCACGTCTGAATACAGACCGTTTCGGCGTCTCCTATATAGTCTTACCTCCAGTGGTCGAAATGGCTCAAGATAAGTGGAGGGATGCCTTACAATTCAGATTTCCTGATATACTGGCGTCGAACACTAACGTGCTAATACTAATACTATTGTACTATTTGTACTAAAGTATAGTATAATTAATTACTACTGACACGCATAAACCATAACCATTATCAAAAGTATACATGTTTCATTGTGGTCATAACACTCATAACCAATATTCTATCCATGGGCTAAATTTAGAAATTGATCGACTCACGCATACACATCTACTTATCAGTTATCAAAAAAATATTATCAGAAATGACGTTTAGATATTTTAGCATATTGCTATATGTCCCTAATTATTATCATCAATATTGTTATTGTCTTGTGCTAATATTATATTATTAGCTCTAAACACGACTAAGGTATATCTTAATCCGTGGCTCTAAATACGGTTGTAGATAATATTATTGCGAAACGGCCTATACTAAACAATACGATAAGCCGAGCGCCCAGGCCCGAATGTTAAAAACAATTATTTTCACCAAAAAATAAAAATGTTTTCATATATATATAAATATAAAAATAATAATAAGTATTTAATTTTACAACACAAGTCTTAGGAGGAATGCGTTATTCTAGACAAAATAAGTAGAGGGATGAAAAATGTAAATACAAAAAAGTAGAGGGATGTCATCCCTCCGTATCCCCCCCCCACTTCGACCACTGCTTACCTCTTTCTCCTAGCCTATCGATAATGGTATTGTTTCCCGCGGATGTGATGACTACAATCTTCTCGAAAATGCTCGTTGCCCACATCCATCCTTGTGTAGTCACATTTTTAGTATCGAGTGAGTAGTGTTTTTTACTAGTTCGATATGTACATATACAGAGTGTAACAGATAGAACTGACTTTTGGAATGATTTTTGTTCTAATTAATATTTTTTTTTTTTTTTTTTTATTATTTATCATTATGTATAATTTATTATTTTTTTTGTTTATTTTTTAGTACTGAAAATAAAAAAAACTTTTAGCAACTTGTGCCACAAAGTCACATCAATATTTATTTCACAAACAATGAAATAACTTTTAAATTTATTTTAATAAGTACATTATTCGCGTATTAGGTGTTAATAATTCAATATTCCATCTGCAATTATTTGAACATAATTAATCAGACTATTACAATTTAAAACGTATCATGTAATAGAATTTTAGTATAATACCTATACACATAACAGTCATCGTGTATAAGTATAGATAGAACGGTATTATGATATTTAAATTTTTTTATTAATAGGTACGTGTATCACAAACTACTTTTTAAACACGCCTTAGCCCCGAGGTAGGTTCTCACATTTTTTCGTGAATTACGATAAACGAGTAACAAATTCAATTACACATAATATTATTGTTGGCTTAAGACACGTATCTATTAAATACAATAATTACCTATATATTTATTTTGATTGGCATAATGATAGTGTTATTAAGTCTTATTAGCTTTTTTCGTGACTATGTTTGTAACTATATTTGTTGTGTAAAAAAATATTCGTTACATCTCTTGTCTAATCAACTCTCAGTATTGATTAACTGAAGGTATTTTTCATACATGATTTTATTATTTAAATAAACAAAATATAAACATTTTTTAAAAACGCATTTAAAATAGTTCAAATAGTTTAACACCAAACACAACACAGTACATTTACAGTGATGGTGGGAGGAGTATAACTCCCGTCACAAATTGACATATTAAAAAACTTTTTCATTTAGTTGAAATATTATAGCAACTTTTAGTAGACTTTATTTTTTCTAAAAAAACTTATGTAACTGATGGATTTATTTATTTTTTGATTAAAGACAACTTATTTGTCCAACGTATATAACAGTATATCAAATTATTAACCAACTTATCGAGTAACCTCTTCTATGACCATTATTAGAATTGTAAATGCTATTTATTTATACGGGTACTGTCTTAATTAATTTAGCATTTAACGTACAGATATAACAGTATAATATACAGTTATTTAATTACAAATATACCGCCTTAAGTTATCCCGAGGATCATTGACTAATATAAAATACCCATATAGAATAAAGTTACATATGAATCAGAGACGCAACTATATATTCTAAGAAATGAACACAACTGCTAATGTCTCATCAAACTTTTAATACATAATTGATGGCGTTTCGAAAGCCGTCATATTTTCGAATGTACCCAATCAAACGTCAAAACGTATATTATAATAAATATCTATTTATGCGTTAATAACATATGACGTATATCATAAATGCTTTATAGAGTGAATATTTTATATAATGCTTATAATTGAAAATCTATTCGTTCTTTAATAATGATTGGATTTTGTACATAAGAATACATAAACATAATATTTAAAAAAAGTATTATACTGTGGATTATAAAACCTGAAAAAATATAAATAATTATTATGTAAATATTTAGAGGATAATTATAACTCAGCATAGATTAATTTAGTTTCATCTGAGTGAAACGTTTACCTAAAGGTGTAAAATAAATTGCTAGAATTAATTATTTGACTGATATTCCAAAAAAAAAGGTCATAATTTTTAACTAATTATTTTTCATTACTAAAAAATATACTTTGGAAGAAACCGCGTTAGGTTGTATATTGCAACTTAACTCTTCTAAAACTTTCTAGAAAAAAATTAATGTGTTATAAACTTAAGTTTGAATATTACTATTTGATGTGTCCTTTTCTGAAATTAATCTTACCAACATAATTATACACGTATAATGTAGATTTTATAGGCATTTAGGCAATTATATAATAAATATATATACCTACTCAACGGTAGTAAAATTAATGTATTTATTATAATCTTATATTAAATTTGTATTATAATATTATCAGTATAATTTGAATAAAAGTTTTGCAACTAGTGAAAGAGAAAACGTAATGCATTGAAACTAAAATAAACTTCTAGGTACGAATTGAAAAAACTTTTACATCAACACGTCAGTTCCATTGAGATTTTATTTCCCTGATGTAAAAAAAGTCCCGGTTCTGTAATACTTGCAGTTTGAATTACCGATGTGAGAAATCAAGTGGAAAAAAATACATATAAAAAATAAGAAAAAACTGGAATATTTACGCAATAGGTACCTACCAATTTTTGACAAAATCGATTTTGTTTTATTGTTTTAATTCAAAAATGAATAACCATTTAAAATGTTCACCAAATATTTGTATATGCTAGAGGCATAATATCATTAAAAAATATTTCGGTGAATTTTGAACTATTTATAGACATTTAAAACTTTTAATTTTTCAATTTTTGATGGATCTAAAAATTTTTTTCTCATTCAATGATCTGGAAAATTAAGTAAAAGATAATTTTTAATAGCTTCAGATTACAAATTTAAGTACGAAGTTCCTTATAAGCTGTACTTAAAGAATATCCTACAAATATTGAAAGTAATATTTGGGCATGATTTTTTTATATTAGACATTTTAATTATTTTCAAAAAATTAAAATAGAGAACTATTTTTCTTCTAAAGATTTTAATTGTTATTATTCAACAAATATTAATTTAAGTGCCTTTACATATACATATTATATTGTTATTTTTACAAACAAGCAACATTTGTATATTAATATTAGGCTATTTATGCTATGAACTTTTTCAGATCTTTGTTACATCGGTGTTAAATAAAAAAGAAATAACAATTATACCCAATAATTAATATTATTTATATAATATTATAATATTATTATAACCGTAGTATAGTTATGTACATGCAATGTTTTTGACAAAAAATATTTGAAATAAAAATTAACTTTCAACTACTTAAACTTAATTTAAATTACTTATAGTAATTTAAAAAAAATTTAAGATATTTGTAGAAACAGATGCTGACACCGTCACCGCCATAGATAATATATAATGAATACCTAGGCCATAAGTATATAAAAATCATAGAGGATAGGGTTCCCGTATAAGGAAGAGAGACAGCAATATAAATTATTATAAAATGTATATCTTCCATCCTACTCAACAAAAATAATGGTTTATCTTCCATGAATTTTCACTGTAATTGTCATTGTAATTCTGAGTGAAACAGACAATTTGGAAACGTGCGATAGTGAATATGTCCTGTCCATTATAATATATTATCTACAATGGTTTCATACTCAAAATCTTATATTGTAAACTTGTCATTGAATTCAAATTTAACACACCCGTAATGGAAGACGTGTTCAATTATGTATAACAGAGAACCTTTGCTATAGTGACGAAAAACACTCATAACACAACTACACAGCACAACGACTTATCCAGTTCTTTTTTTTTATATGCATTTAAAGTTTAGAAGAGCAGGTACCTTAATGTCCTGAAATGTTTTTGAATCGTTCACCTAAATTTAAAATTACTATTTAATATTTAATATATACTTAATATTTATACACCAAGGTTATTTTTCTGCTTCTGATCATTAAAAATACCTAACTATCTAAGATGTTAACAATTTGACAGTCCTAAAAAAAATACTACAGTAAAAATATACAGGTGGCAAAAGATAATTAAAAAAATTAAATTAACGTAAACGGACGTTATATATTATATAATTTATTATATTCTCGCACACTCATTGTAAAAATATATATTAAATAAAGCCTCGAGGTATAATGAGGTATAAGCGCCGTGTTAATAACTGTGCTTATTATATTTCATTAGAGTTACCTTAAACAGTACGCACAATCATGTGCCTATAATATTAGTATATTAACACTGCACACGATCAGCTTGCGACTGCACACGACTGAGTCGTCTAATAATTGTGATTCGTTTTTGACCGTACATTAACTAGTAATAACCTTATAATGGCATATAATACGTGCCTACTTGATAATAATACTATTATGTATATGACTGCAACCGTCAATGATGTGGGCGTGATATACGTGCGTCCCTCACCGATTATCAGGTGGCAGTTTGAACTTTTTGATCCATCAAATTCAACAACACGTACCTATATCGAATTTAAAATTATTAGGCAACTATTACCCACGCGTACAATCGAAAAATAAAATAACACTGATTCGTTATGCTTGAGTATTGATGTAAATAAAAATCACCAATTTATAAGAAAAAATGGAAATTTCGATCTGCTGTATAGTCAATACCGATGTACCTACTTATACTATAGGACGATAGTTCGTGGTATAAAATATAAATAGTTCAAAATTAATTTGAATATTTTGAAAAATACAATGTGTAGGTATACTAAATAATACTATGTACGTAATGGAAAAAAGTATCAAGTCCCTAAGTATATTTTTTAATTTTTTTCAATTACAACACAATTATTAAAATCGTCAAATTTAAAGTTAAAATGTATATAAACAAATAATTGTGCATATATATTTTTTTTCATAATTTTGATGACGGGAAAAAACCTATTTCGAACTTCCTCCATTACAATTTCAAAATTTTAATGCAGCATTAACAAAGTTATCAACACTTCTAAAAAAATATTTAAAAATTGCAAACGCATTTAATAGCTTAAAATTAGTATTAGTGTTTTCAAAATTTAATTTTATACCACAATTGTAATAAACATGGTATGTTACAACTGTATAAGGTTAATAGTCTTTGAATTACATAAAAATAAAATAAAAATGATTTGAGAAGAAAACGTTATTTTACAAGACAATATTAGATCCTCATTTTATCATTAAACGCTCATAAGAAATTAATGTGGCCATACGACTAATTTCGCTTTTAAATTCCTGTGAGAAATCTTATAAGGACCCTATTGTATTATAATTTTCAAACTTTTTAACCGAGATAAAAATATTTATCAATATTTATAAAGAAAAATGTTATATAATTTAAAATGTCTATAAATAGCTCAAAATATAAATACATATTTTGACTGTAATTATTTATTATATATCATGTCTGGAAATACTAATATAAATACGAATATTAATATTAATATTAGTTATATAACATTTGGTGCACATTTCAAGTAACTACGTTATTCGTTTTTGAATTACAGCAAAATAACAAAACCGATTTCTACAGAAATTGTTGTACTTCGGTACCTACCGTAAATATTTCGGTTTTTCTGTAATTCATTTTTCATTTATCCTGATTTTTTTTTTTAAATAAGTACCTATTGTAAATTGTTGCTTCAAATTACCAACTAAGTTAAATTTGCTACTAGAAAACACCCTCGTAGTTTGATTGCATTCGAACGTGTCTGCTGACACAAAATAAAAAAAAATTAAGCACATTACTGTAAAACCAATACCATTTATTGCTCCTTTTAGAATCCAATGCTATAATTTAAAGATAGGTACATTATATTATACTTACACGGCAACATTAATTTTATACCGAATGATTAATGGTCACAAATTCATAATAATAAATTATTATTATATAATATACTATTTTGACATGTGTATAACCTATCTACCTACTGAGTACTACTCGTCAGTCAACAATACTTCGTATTATATTTTGTTGTCGACCGGAAATAGCATTGATTGTATGTTATTTTTTAGCAATTACTTTTGATGGCAAGTATAATTTTGTACCTACAAGATCTAACCGGTCATTTTGGCGAAAGGCATTTCAGTGAAAGGACGCACTTCGCAGAGTGGATTTTATTTTTTGGCAAGAAGACAGTTTTATATATTGGTTTGTTTATGACTTGTCCAACATAATATTATTGTTTATTATTGATCGAATCGTACAATACCGATCCTTAATATTTAATTTCCTTTTGAATAACACATCAAATAAATAACTTCCTAAACCTAGCTACAATGACAAACTTGTTTGTTTAAGAAACACGGAGTACAATATTATAGTGGTCAAGGAACTACACGCATTTTTATGGAGTTTTTAACAAGCAGTCGTTTAGACTTTTAGAATTTAAACATACACCGAAAGTTTAACAATTACATTTACAAGTAGTCCCATATGGCTATATATGTTACTATGTTAGTACCACAGACTAAGTGGCGCATTATTGTTAGTTGCGGTAGTGATAACCTACAAAGTTATGATTTAAAAAAAAAATAGCTTTGTGTTAACTTGCGTTGATAATATTAATACTGTTTTAAAAATTCCTACTGAATAATCAAATGTTTATTTTATATTTTAGGTATAAGTATATTATGTGTATAGGAAGCCTTATTTGATTCGTGACCTAAGGTTTTTATTATTTTGACAACACAATAATAATATAATAATATCGTACATTGTGCGAACATATCCCATAAAATGATAAATAATTGGAATAATTAATAAATATAGTGCCTATCTAGTGTTGCAAGAAAGCATGTGAATATTATACAACGTGTGAATTACAGTACGTTGGTCGTGTAGCGTTGGTTCGCAAATATTGGGTTCTTACGCTCAAATTATTACGCGCACATGACACTCTCTTAAATAAATCTTGTGTGCAATTCGAATAATTTTAGTCATCGTTACAAACAGTTTGTTTTCTATCATAGTGCTATTATCTAATACACTACAGCCGAAAAATACCAGTCGATACTATTCTCCCAAAATATCATAAATTATTAATACATTATTTTTATTAAATTCAAATGAATATTTATATACATAAGTACATATTAAACTTATTGACAAGCTATAGTTTTAAATAAATATTATAGGTACCTACTAATTTTGAGCAATTTTAGTATTTTAAAATTGGTGAAAGAACAACTTTTGATTTTTGGATTTAATTTTCAAGCTTTTTGACCAAAGCCTCAATTTTTTTATAACTAAAAAAATCTAAAATGTCAAATTACTATTATAGTTTAAAACTAGTTAGTCTAAATATTTTTAAAATGTCATAGAGTAAAGAAAATTATATTTAAGTAACAGTGCAATGTTTCAAGTTTCCCCCGTTAATATTTTTTGAATTAAAACAAAAAACAAAAATGTATTCAACTATAAATTGTTAGTTTGCGTGACAATATCGAATTTCTTCAAAGTGTAAGCGTTTCATTATGCTCATAATGAACATTTTTAAAAAAGAAAGAAAAAATATCGAACATTTTAAATGTCCAGAAAAAGCTTAATAAGCGTCAAAATATTTTGAAAAATCAATCTATTTATACAGAATATGCTATTATAAATAGTTGGTAAGAATTCCCTTTTTTGTTTTTTCTATCTATAAAGAAAAGTACTTTCAATCAACCACACAAAGTAACAACTAGATTCACTTTTCTATCAGAAAATATATTGAAGCTTATTATTTATGAATGAAGCATTTTTATTATTCATAAAGGCCAGATACAAAAAGTAAAATAAATAACTTCTTTATAAAACCAATACATCGTTCCGCTCAAATAGTCAAAAACTGAAAATAATATTTAATCAGTATTCGATATTGTTGATTTTGCAACTGATGGCAACACATAACATTATCACAATTAAGAATTAATATTAATATCCTACGTAATATTCAATGACGTACCTATATACGGGGAGGTTAGGACCCTCCCCCCTCCTTATTGGCACCATAAATATCTATCTAAGCAAATAATATATTATTATGTATTAATATATTCTGTAGCGGAGCCTTCCACTTAAATGTGTTTAGAAAATTAACTGGACCCCCTCCCCCATTGAAAATTCGTAAATACGCAGTGACGAATAAATTTAATGTTGTATAGCTAATATTATATGGCTTCGTACTAGAAAACAATACGAAAGCCAGAAACAATACGAAAGAAAGAAAGAAAATATTTCTAGAACGTCTGACCTCTACCAACAACCAGTATATTGCAGTTATAGCTTGGATTTTTAAATGACATATTTTGTGTCTAGCTCCTCTTTCTTTTCAGAGGTTTTTTTTAATAAGAAATTCGTGGTACTGTTGTATTCACCTAAGATGTTAAAGTCTTGATACGTGTACAGAAACCCTCTGTGAAATAAATTAAAGACATAAACCGCTGCGGTTTATAGTCTGGTTACCTACTGCAGTTCTGGCTGAAAACACGTTTTAACGAAAACGTGGTCTTAATGATATATTATTATTATTTTTATCAGTTACATCGTAATAAGTAACTGTGTACAATAAAATTGTTAACTGAGCTGACCGCTGACGATATATATTATATTATATGCACACATACATACCACATACTACCGATCCCGGTAATCTGGTGGTGTGAATTGGCAACTTGAAAGTAAACGTACCGAACAAATAACCCGGAGTAGGTACTTGTTATACTCGATCCGAGTGAAATTACTTAGGCGATAAATGTATTACATTATAAAAATACACGTTAGGTAATATAATAATTATATGTACATAATAGTATAAATGTATAATATATAATTATATGGTTATTATGTCGTTGTGCGGCGAATAATTCATTTTAATGTCTTCATTGTTCCACGAACATAATATAATTATCAAACAATTGTTAACAAGGTCTAGGATTATACTGTATTCCGGCGCAGGCCTGACTGTTCAATCAGACAATCAAAACAAGATGTTTAAACACTTTAAGATCGATATGACGATATATATATAGAGCAGAATACGAGTATATATTATTATTAATGATTGTGTATTTTTCCTAAGTATAATATAAAAGTAATATAAGACATGCAATGAAACCTCCCCTAACATAACCCTCTTTATAGTAGACAAAATGTCAGCAATTTAGAAGTCACTGCATATTATGTATTATATTTTATATGTTTTTGTTTAAGTGGAAACGAATAACTCCCTAGCATAGTCCTTGGATCCAGTGCTGTGTGAAGATTGATGGATCCCAAAAACCTTAGGGACTGCAGTCGCCCCAGATAGCAATTGTATTTGGATACTAAAATAGGTATATGCTCTAAATATGCTAATCCAGAAGTTTCCAATAGGTAGTCCAACTGTCTTTAAGGGTGTAATTAACATAGCAATATGGGACACATTCACCCTTTTAATAACCAGTTATAAATATTACCTGTTTTACTATACAATTAATATTTATCTAAGATTTATATTATGTTCGTTTATTATTTATGATCTATCAAACTATTTGTTTTGTTGTTAAACCTAAATTATTTAAATAAGGTAAATATTGAATATTATAACAATACTATTGATTAATAATTCACATTGTTTTGGTGCCCTCTCCCAATGTTTTTAGTTTTTTTTTTCTATAAAAATCAACAATATGTTATTCGATGGGTCAAAAAGCCTGCAAAATTAATACAAGACACCTGATATATTAAAAACGATTTTGTTGTTAAAAATGTATAAAACCTTCAACTTTTATAGCTAACAATTTAAAATTTAAAACAAGGTTCCACATAAGTAGGTTATTCTGTAACCAAAAAATCTCAAAAATATAAATACATAGTATTTTTTTATATTTAATTTACGATCAAATTTGAACGATTTTAGTTATTTTGTTGTTACTTTATAGTTACTTTTAATTCTACTAACTGACTATCGTATTAATCATAAGAAATAAAAATAAAAATATAATATAATATATCCATACTGATAAACCGTCCCAGCTCAAAATCGTTTTTCGTGTACAATGATATTATATCATTGAATTCAAATTTAACACCATCCATTAAACAGTGATCTACTTGTAACCTACTGTACAGCAGAGCGACATCCACTTATTCGCTATTGTTTTTTTTCTTCTTTAAGAAGTACATAATAATATAATAGTATAGTATTATAACAACTAGAGTGGCATCTTAAGATCCCAAATAAAGATCAAATTTGTCAACGTTACATTAAATTTAAATCCAATAATAATAATATTGGCGCGATCGTCAGCGCAGTGCGTTAAACTTGCGTTGTTGTTGAACTAGAATGCCTGCCCGTGCGACTCGACACCTCGTGAGATGTGTATAGTAGATCGGTATTTCTTTTGTAATAAAAAATAATAAATACAATTGCGCATAACGCTATATATTATTGTACTCTACAGTCTATACTTTATATAGGTAGTTATGTGAGTGAGAGTTACACAACGGCGTTAATTTTTTCTATTCATTTTTTTGGTTGATAAACATTTCCGAGTACCTACAAAGTAGGCTACAATACGACATGAGTATATGACGTGATTGTGAGTGTGTGTGTGTGTGTGTGTGTGTGAGTGCGTGTGAATATGAATATAATATAATATATATTATATTATAACCATAAAATCATTCTTTTTTTATGACTGCAGCAGATGTGTTTTTTTATGTGATGGAATTGAATTAATACGTATACTGAAGCAGATTTATGCGCGCCTACAGAGCAGTTGCATAACATATAAGTTGCTATTTTTATATGGTACGTAAGTATAAGTTTTTAATACATCTACATTCTACATAATTTGAGAGTTTTTTTTGTAGAAAACTTAAAACCACCATTAAATAGAAATCATATTTACACTACTTCTCCTAAAGAGTCTAATTATTTTTATTATTTTATTTGATAATACAACGAGATAAAAAACTGACCAGATTATAAATTCTGAGAGGGACTATGAGCGATGAATTTACACATTGGTTTTACAGTGGTTGTTGTTTTATTTATTTGTCTGATGTCATATTTAGAAGCAGTAAAATTATTAAATTACTTAAATCTTGATCTCTTCATTGATTTAGCTGATAACGAGTTTGATGCAGTTCATAATTGGGGGGGGGGGAGGGGGGAGGTTGGCAAAACTAAAAATTCTCAGTACTTTTTAAAATAATCTGGAAAAAAAACAATCGTTAGATATTCAAAAGAAAAATAACAACTTTACTTCCAACGGTTTTAATTATTTTTCTATAGTTTAAAAAACTTTAACCGTAGGGACTTGAAACGTTTCACCATTACCACCATTCACCTGAAAATGTTCACAATATTTAGACTAATTTTAAGCAATACACGAACCTATTCACACTGTATTACAGTAAGTTGATATTTTCTTATAAGAATAGTTATATATATATAATATAATATGTTATAATTATTATCAATGATATAGTTACTATATTATAGTATATCTATGAGGCTATATGCGATGTTTTAGCCAAAAATTAGTTCAACATACTGGATTATAAATAGAAAAATAAATAAGTGATATTATTATAAATCGTCTTCTGTCGCCCTTCTCATACAACTATGTATGATCGGCTACCCTTGTTCCTACACCTCCATCCACCGTGGTATTATAAAATGCAAACTACATAATATAACATATTCTTAGAAATAGAAAATGATAGTGGTCTCCGCTCAGAATTTATTGTTTTTCGTATATAGGTACAATGATTTATAATTTAATATTTACGTACATACATGTAATAATAACGTACAAAATATTAAATTTGCATACATCAGAATTTATTTTGTGTTATAAGTTTTAATGAAACAGTAAATTGACCTATTTTAAAATATAAAGGTAAAAATTATGTCTATGTTCTCTAGTTGGTTTTTATTATATTTTAAAGTGAGTTATGAGCATTTTTAAGTTTTAATATTTTACATACTTAAACCTCGCTTTAAACTAATTATATATAAAATATAAAATGTAAAAAAAAATTCATCAGAGACATAAGCAATATTCTAACAATCTTACCTTTAAATTTAATAATGGGTCATTTAAATATTGAATGTAATAATTGGATTTTAGACTAACAACACAAATTCTATTGAACGCGCAAGTTGTTTATGTTGTACGTTTGTTACACATGCTACACAGTACACACTTTTTTTAAAAAAAATTTAAGAGTATGTAACCGCAGTATTTGTTTTCTCTCTCTGACCCGCGGCACAACACAGAAAATTTTAAGTTCACAATAATGATTATGATAATAATAATTTCTAAAACTAGAGTGTAATGACCACTTATAAAATTTAAAGGTAAGATTATTATCTGTTGCATCGCATAAGTTTTTCATTATATTTTAATTTCAAAGCGAGTTATGGGTATTTGAAAATTGTAAATTGTTTGTACATCTTAGAATAGAGTCAGAGAGAGAAAACAAATAGGGCGCTGACATCATATGCAGCCAATTTTAATGGAATTTTGAGAAAAATAAAATTTTATATTTTACATATCATACCAAGTTCTTATTCAAAGTAACTTACAAGACGTAGTCTCGTGTTAGTGCACTATTATTTGTTGTCACGGTATTACGAGTCTATATATAAAAACATTTTTGAGTAAAAAATAACTACTTGAGTCACAGTCATAGTTTAAGAACTTACGCAATAAAGAATAATATAATATTTTTTGCCGTATTGTAGAGTTTTTTTTTCTATATCATTAATGCCAAATAAATTATTACTGTTTTAAAATTAAAAATATTAATTTTTCGTCTAATGATATTAAAAATTTAAAAACTAAAAACCCTACGACGTAATAAAAACTGTTGTATGCGTATCGTGTTTTCTGGTTATTCAACTATGACTGTAGCCAGAGTGGTTCTTTCTTTTCCGCGCGCGAAACTGTTTTCACGTACAATTTATGGGCGTGTGGCGTCCACTTAACACCTATTATCATAGTTTTCGATGTTGCTAATAAAATGATGATGATGATGATTATAATGATAATTATTACGACGACGATGACGATGATGATAATGATGACTACGATAATAGACATCAACGTAAGAAAACGAGGGGACGTGCACGCAAATCTATAGCACGCTACAGCAATCTACTATATAGTTAATATAGGTACTACTAAAGTTATATACTTATATAGACTAAAGTGAGATGATATTTATATATATAACATAGATACACGAGTTTGTGTCAAGTACGTATCATGTTATGTATTATATCGTATACCTACCTAAACGTATAATATAATAATGATAATATGTAATCCGCCAGTCCGACCGTAATTCCCCGATCGTATAATATTCCGAACATAAAGGGTTGAATTTTTCACTCGTTAAATGTATACGAAATATTATAATACTAATGTATTCAATGTATAATAAAAATATACCGATGGGAAAATAAAAAAACGATAGATACATAGATACATGTATTGCAATACTCAATACCACATTAATATTTGCAAATTCTCACAAATGCTTGAAAACATAAAAAATATATAATAGTGGTTTTCGTTGTACACTTGAATTTCATCAGGGATGTGAAATGAATGCAATAAAAAAAAACACGAAAAACGCATTCTCTTATGCACTAAATATAAGACAAGTTTTTATTAATTAAACACTTTCAATATCATAGACTATTGACTAGCGTGAAGGTGCTCTGCTTTCACAAACTCTGTTAAATCACATCTGAATTTCAAAAATAGGCAAACTAGGTGCCTAATTAAACAGTTAAAGCTAAAGTAAAAAGTTAATTTTTACACCTTTTTATTGATTTAATAAATTATTTAAAGTAATACTTTTTTTTAAATTTAAATTTTTATAAATCTATATCTATATGATTAAAATTTAAAACGAATTAAATATTTTTTTTTTGTTTGATCGCGCTATAATTTATGATTTTAAAATTCAAATAAACAAACTAATACCTAATTCAAAACGTA
Organism: Nasonovia ribisnigri; assembly: GCA_027563435.1. Taxonomy (NCBI): domain Eukaryota; kingdom Metazoa; phylum Arthropoda; class Insecta; order Hemiptera; family Aphididae; genus Nasonovia; species Nasonovia ribisnigri. Next base: position 248,071 of record JANEHU010004672.1, on the reverse strand, counting down.
ATAGCTTAGTACATATCAACTGATAATTTCTTAACCCACTACAGAGTGCAATAAGAACGGATGGAAGATGAAAAAAATTCAATTTTTAATTTAATCAACTCAATTCCGACTTTTCATTTACTTGCCCACCAAATTTGAAACGATCCCCGTTTTGGTCCATTTTTATAATATTGATCGATGGTGGCTAAATACGTGAGATATATAATCTAACAGTTTTTATTAACACTAAATATATTTTGTGATATTCAAACAATCCTTAGAATTTCTACATTTAATATTTGTATATTGTATGTATGTTTATATGCAGAATCCATTATAACATATATATGATATATCAATAATATGACAATTTATAAGTATGTATATTGTATATGTTATTGTACCTACATGACCTATATTATACAGTATTGTACAGGTATGTTACCTATATTGATGGTAATTTTTATGAATTTTATATGAAATACTGTTTTTGTAAATCATCTGAACAAATGTGTTCAAATATACGCACTTATTCTTAATACGTTTTTATATTTAATTATTCATTAAAATTACTTTTTTTCCAAACCAGAAAATAGTTTTAAATTTATGACAACACATTTTTTAATCAACTTATGTAGGTATATACATTTTAATAGAATTATAATTTTTTTACTATATCCAAACACAATACTTTTTTGTATATTAACTGCTCAATTTAATTTCTAACCATTCCAAAACTAGCATTAAGAAAATCTATATTCTAAAAGTATTCATATACCATTTCACCCATTTATTTGAATACGTATTCCGGTTAGGAAATAAAAATATTCTTTACCAGACACTATAAAATACAAAGACAGAGTTACAATGGCATGAAAGATACTATAATAACTAATAAGCAATATCTTAAATTAATATAATATAAAAATAATAAGCTTCATAGAAAAAATTATAATTAATAATTCAGATTATTAATAAATCGAGGAATATAGGTATAATATATTTATAAATTTAAATTTTTATTTTTATTTTTATGTGGACGTCATCACGTTTTGGAGCAGAAAATTTGCTTTAATCTCTGCCAGGTTAGGTGAGCTGTGGCGGCACATACAGAACGCAACACCGACAAGTACTAACACCTGTTTTCGACAAAATAAATTATATTTTTTTGTTAAAATTTCCACGCACTTAAGTCATTAAGACCAAAGAATAATAGTTGATTAATATAGAAAAAGATGCTAATAGAAGCGAACTACCAGTATCCTTCACCCAGAATGGCTTTTTATATATTTTTGATGTAAATACATCAATGTATCATTGAATCCAAAATCAACGCATCCGTATTAATGTAATAGTGACCTAATCAATGACAAGATACATTTGAAACTTATTAGAGTACCTGGAAAAATAATTGTGTTTACCTTTTGGTATCCATTAGGTAGGTACATGTAAAAAAACAAAATATACTGTGTAACATGTATACTCATAAAAAAATTAAGCTGTGTAGAACGAATGGGAAACTTAGGAAGTATTAAAGATACTGTCGCACACTTTTTTCTAGCAATTGTCTTATGGTTTCCCGTAAGGCACGTATGTGATGGAATAATAAAAATTTAAATGTATTGAAACATACATTTATTTTGAAAAACATACAATTAAAATATTTATTGTATCAGTAGAATTGTGAGAGTCAGCAATTTATCTTGTTAAATACAGATCAATGATAACATGATAACATGTAGCAATTATGATTTGCTGGCTAGAACATTAGGTGCATATGCCTAAATTATTTTAAATCTATGCTAATCCACCTAAACGTAGTCTATTCAGACGAGGGTGGTTCTTGAGTTCTAAGCGGAAAATATAAATGATTAAGTAGGTAGGTATTTTTCGAAATTGTAACGATACTCTTCGAAGATATTGAAGTCACTGACTGTGGCCAGTTGCACGCTTGCCAAGTCCAAGTAATTGACGTCATACGTATTGTAACAGCAAAACGGTCAAGGATATTGTCAAGTCCAGGGACGGATTGGGATGTAAATCTGTACGTATTCCGGCTTTTTATGAAAAAATTAAACACTCCTCGTAAATGTATTAAGTTAATACAACTTTTATAGGCCCCAGGGCCACAGTAAGTTTCATGCTATACCACTGGTATTAACTTAAACAAATGTACTTATAACTAACTAATTGATTAGTACTACTAGATTTATTTGTTAATTTATTAGTGATCTCATTTGTTTCCATATTCAATAGTAAAAAGCAGATATTTTTCTATGGACATTAACACGAACGCCTCAAGTTACCACGCAATCGGGAATGCTCGGATGATTCGTGTATTATCACTTAGGCATCACTAAAAACATTTAGGTATAAATTAAAACTACTTTACCTGCGAACTTTTTAGAGCCTATGTATATTAACGAATGAAGAACGATGGTGCAATCAGAATTCATAATTGTTCAATCCAACCCCAGAAGGTGCCTCCTCTCCACAAACTGAGGGGTCTGTAGGACGCCATTAAGACCTCGTGTTTTGCAACCGTAGACGCATGCATAAGAAGTTATTACCTACTTATCATACTTGATAATTTAACTGGTAAAGTCGAAAAAAATTTAGTTACACCACAGGAGACCAGCTCACCGAAAAAATTTCGGGCGTCCCGCTGGCTCAAACAGTACCTGGTCAAGTGATTTGTTGATGTACGTATACCATACACCGTATACCGTGGCCATTATAAAGTTTCATTTCGTTCAGTGCCACGTCAATTCCGGCATAAACGGTTTAAACAAAGTACCTATACCCTTTTGTAAATAGCCGGTGTTTGGTGCATATACGGCTTCCATGAACAAATTGAAAGTTGACTATCGTCATGGGATTTGTGACATCCAGCCACGTCTCGAATAAGTCCAGTAGTTAGCACGCACCAATGCATCGTCTTTGCAACAATTCTGTAGGTAACTTTATCAGTAGGTAGTTCCCTAAACGTGCTTCCAATACTTGCATGTTTGTTTTGTTCTATGAAAATTACACTAAGTGTGTCCATAACATTTTCCTTCCCCTTCAAGACACATGTAAACAATGTAAACTATTTTTTAATAATAAGGGGTACATAATTACACCAGTGTACTCATTACTAATACGAACAATAATAATATTCTAACATAGTTCTCTTCCTTGTTTATTAGTAAACTTATATACATGTAAACGCATGTATTTATATACATTAATAGTGAAAAAATAAATAATAATTAAATATCAATTTGAGGCATTATCGAGTTCAAATATTAAAAGTTCAATTGGAAGTTATTATTTCCATTAATATATTATTATTTGTTATCATCGTAATAGTCTTGTCAAATATTTGAGTAAAAATATTTAATTACCTACTGAATTGGACGTTTTTTTACACAAAAATCAAATTTTATGTGAATAAATTTAAAAATTAAAAAGAGCTAGATATAATGGTATATTCATTGCATTTTAGATTATTTTTAACAATGATTTTATTGTTTTTTTTATAATTAAAATCAAATTATCAAACATTTATTAGTTTTATACTTCATTATCAATCGTTTATTGTTTAATTAATATTAAAGTGTAACACAATTTTATTTATTTTTATTCGTCAGTATAAAAAATTACAAATTTCTAATAATACTTAAATGTGACATAACAAATACATTTTCCTACTTACTTGTAAAATTAAAAAAGTGTTTGAAAAGTATTTATAATTTAAATACATTTGGCATGTATTTGTATTTTTGTGCTTAAATATTTTTTATTAAAAGTGTTTGATACATATTTAAAAATACTTTCTAAATGGTGGTATTTCAAACTTTTTTTTAAATACAATTTTAAAATGTTTTTTTACTAGACTGAATTCGTAGCTCAAACAATTTATAATCCCGTTAAACTGATTATCCGTGTAACGTGAGTTTAACGATTTATTTTTGTCGTGAACATTTTAGTAAAGAAGAGTTTATTATTTTATTGCAATACGCCAACACCTATAAAATATATTTCTTTGTGCGTGTTCTAACTAAATCAAATATTTCTTTTTTGTAATTTGTGAAAGTTGTTCTTATATAATTTTATTGTATTGAAAATATGTTTAACAAGAAACATGGCATCTTCAGCAAAATACTTAAGACGTAAGTACCTGATGAAAAATATGTTTCAATTGTTTTTGTATTATCAAAACAAATTTTGTAACGTCTTTTAAAAATGTATTAGATAATTTTCCTTTACACACATTTATTCTTAACTATATCTACATTATAGTTGTGTGTGTATAGTTTGACTGTTTAATATAAAATAGAGATATTTTCGATCTCGTGTAATTACTTACTCGTCCTACTCTGTTTATTTTCATTTAGTCTTTTCGATTATAGTTTGACCGTGCCAAGCAAATCGGCATTGCCATCAAGATTATGTAAGAGGGGGTTAACAACTTACTTTAACTAACTATACTCGTATTATAATATTATTGAAATAATTAAACTGCAAATGTATATGGTCAAACTTAGTTAAGCTAAAATAAGTAAGGCAACAGTGAAGTATTGATTTTATAGTATAGTAATTAAAATGCACTGATTTTTTTACAAATGTGTTTTTAATTTAACATCTCTCTGGCCTCTGCAGATTCCTACACTCAACACATGTTTTCACAGTATGGTAATAACTAATATAATAATATTTATTAAATCCGGTAGCACTGCCACGAAACTCGTCAGAGAACAATAATTATTATGCTTTTGTTTCATTGTAAATTGCCTATAGGCTAAATAGCACAATACTGTGTATGTGTCCACTACTATCATTACCTTATGAAACAACGCGTTTTTTGAAACTCGCTAAGGAAAAAAAAACCATGCAAGTCTTCTGCTGTGCACCTAGTAACCAGAGTAGCCAGTAGATTTTACCTCGTAATTGACTAGATCACTGTAATAGATGTGTTAAATTTTAATTTAATGATGAATCATTGTAACTATTATCAGGATATTTTATTATGTATTTATTCATGTATTGCTGTAAAGCACACATTTGTCTATTATAGTAAACTAATTTTTCCAAAAACAAATCGCACATATTTTATAACGTAGTAAGCCAACTCGTACAGGTGACGCGTACAGTGGAATGTACGATGGATTCAGGCAGACGCGTACACAAAACAATATTTTGAAGGGGTTTCGTACTTATACAATCTATCCTAACCTATAACGTAACAAGAAATTTACACAATATCAATTATGGTACTATTTATTTCTCATAAAAAACTTCATCATTAAAAAAAAAATTTAAATAATCTTTAAAAACATGAATTTTTATGATACAAAATGTAATTTTCGAGGTGGTCTTGCAAACCTGTTAATGACTTCGTCAATATCAATGTCATAATTTCTATAAATATTCATGAACGCTAATCCTGTCAATCGGTCTTGTCCAATATTATTTCTTAAATAGGTTTTCAGTCCCCGCAATGTTGAAAATTTCTTACACTCTTTCGGTTTCATATGAAATCTATATTTATTTTGATGTGGTCATATAGTGGTCCGATTGACGTTTGTAGATAATGATCGAGAATTCAAACGAGAATGTTATTATTTGATTTATTACGATGGCAATGCGGAAAATTAAATAATACTAAACTAATAAATAATAAAACTTATTTCCTGAAATTTCTGGTTGGGGGGTGAACCTCTACCCCCCCCCATTGTATACCCGTTGGACTCAAGTTTAAATTAATATGAGGACTCGATGTTTATGTATTAGTTGTAATTTATTTTCAGATTTAAAAACTTGTAATTCTAGTATTGTAGTGTACGTAAAATAACCCGCACAGAAAAATTCTGAGGGCTAAGAAAATATTTGGATTTTCCAAGTCCAAATTATTATTTTTGCTCAAAAATATTCAAAGTCCAAAATATATTTATCAGAAATCTAACTGGCGTGAAAGTGCTCGTTTCAGCTCGGGTAGATCACGTCTGAAAACAGGCCGTTTCCTATATATAGTCCTACCTCTCTCCCCCCCACCTATCGATAAAAGTATCAATGTCCTCACGGATGCGATGTCCGTCCCACATTATTCTCTTGTCTATAAAAATAATAACAAAATATAATACAATAGTTTGAACTCTAAAATAATTTGGATATTTTTGTGATTTTGACGAGTTTTGAAAAATTTAAACATTAAAACATATATTTTCACATGGGTATCACAGATAATTGCACATTTAGGAAACACGAAGACCAATATTTAAACTTGATTGGACTAATTTTTATTTCTAATCGAAAACCACATACCTAAAACGACGGTAATATTAAACGATAAAAACATCGAGGCTCAGCGCCGGCCACTTAAATATTATATAACCTATCGTACCAAATACCGATATAATATATAGGCAAACACCTAATAATCGGTGAAATTTGCCACACAAAATAAACCGGTCAAAGCAAAATGCAGTTGCCATATAATGTTAGGATGTATTAGAATAACAGGTCGCATGCGACGAGTAACATTATTATTCTTCCTGATATGATTATTAAAAAAACATGTTTTTAAATGTCATGACCATGCTTTAGTACCCCGATAGACGTGCGGGGGCGTGTGGCGATATTTTTCATCGCAGAATGCATTAGGTATCTTATTGTGATATAATATAGAAATTCAATCCGTTGGATAATTTTATTGTTTTCAGATGATATCCGTACGAAATATCATATCGTATAAATATCCCTTCATTTTCTTGTCAAATTCGTCAGTAACCCATAATTTTCATAATCGCGTTAAATTTAAATAAAACCGTTTATTTTAGTTACTATCGAGATTCAACATATTATAATAACATGCAGGTAAGGGTATGTCTGCATTTTTTACCCGGCGTGCTATTATTTGCAGCACTTAAGCCGGTCCCACACGACTGGTGTACTTGGCCAACATTTTTCACTGGTGACAATACGTCAGTCATACGGGAGGCTTCACAAGTACAATTGGTGGTTACTGGCTCGTACCGGTGGATTACCGGTAAACCTGACACAAGTCAAAGGACCACCAATGTTTACATATTCAACTTGGCGTTTGCTCCCACATGGCATGGCACGGCATTGTGACTGACGTTTGACTGGCCGTGCGAGTTTTTTTAAAATATTTTTTATTAAAAGAAAAATAGCAAATATACATATATGGTTGGCTATAACAATTATTGTGGTATAGAACATGTAATTTTGATAGAAACTACCCGTGCGAGATAAAAAAGTTAAACATTTTATTGAAGTTAAAAAATTAACTAATTAATTATACGTGTATTTACGTTTTTTCTTACTTCCTAAACAAGTAAATCATAAATCGATGAGATTAAAATATAACTCAGACCTACATACATTAAGGTACTGTATTTTTAAAGTTGTTTATATTATATAATACCGTAAAAAATAAAATTTGCTTTAAATGACTTTAGTATGTAATCTTACCTCTATAAAATTCACAAAATGTAACTATATAAGTACCTATAAAATATTCTGGAATTTATCGTTTTCTCATAGTGTTCTTATATTATATAGTTAATTCTGTTATAAATAGAACTTATATTTTAACTTAAAATAAATACTATATATACGGGACAACTAGTGTCAAAAATCGCGATACATGTATACCCCATGAGCAGGTACCTAACGAATGTGCTCTAGGATTATAATATACATATATAGTGCATTTGAGTATTTTCAGGGGCTATTTCGTCAAAAATTATCATTGTTTGTCTCGTATTGTCATATATAGTATTTGGTAAAAATAATGTACCCAACAGCCATACTATATTTATTATTTATATTATAAACCCGGCTTTAACCAATAAATAATAAATAATATTATTAGTTACTATTATTATTTTTATGCGAATAATATAATTAAAAATATAATAATATATTTATTTTAACTTAATAAAACAAAATATCTTCATTCTTCAGTCGTTGACCAAAACTAAATTCTAGTCCGAGCAGTACGCCAGTACGTACCTACGTCCTTATTATTGTTCTGTAATTTATTTTATTCGTTAGTAACAGTTCAATAAATAAAAATAGTATAATATAACATAGAGTGGACAAACGAATTGATCATCGAGTTTTTAAATCTCTATGAAAAAGAAAATGCTATTTGGGATCCGAAAGATCAATTACGAAGAAATCGTGATATAGTTTTTGATTCGTGAAAAAAAAGTCTAAGACTCAAGTACCAGTGGATATCAAAGAGCTGAAGAAAAAAAATGAATCGATAATGTCAACATTTCGACCAATTTTGGCAAAAAAAAGGCCAGCCACAAATCAGGTGCAGGTACGGACCACGTATTTAAACCAAGTTGGTTTGCCTTCGAAAAAATTGAACATTTTTTGAAATCGGTGTATGAAAAAAGGGACACAATAAATACAGAAATAAGTTCATTTTATCGATTATTTTTAAGACATTTAATTAAAAATATTTGTCTTGCCACAGTAATTTATCTGTTGTTGAAAAATAATCGGCGAATTCATCCCTTATTTGTTTGGCTTCTAATCCTGATTTTCTCGCGACATTTCTCAACGGTGGATATCATTGATGATCGGTCTTCAATTTCATTTCGTCAGCCGATGGCTGTCTTACAGTTAATTATATTTTTATTTTTAATAATTTATTGTATACGAACCGCGTGTATTAATAATATTATAACAGTGCCGTGAAAACTATGTATAGGTACACAGACGTTTTACGAATAACAATTGGACAAACGAGATGCGCTCTGCGTGTCTTATTGTGTTCGCGGCTGTGTCGTTGTAACAGGGTTACCGTTGCGGATAATTGTTTTACTGCCAATTAACAATGCGGCATTTCGAAATTTCCTACACAGGTAGTTACTCGTATAATTTAGGCATGAAACGCGAAATCCACATTTTCTATTCAATGTAATTTTTTTTTCTCTACGATTCGCCAATCATGTTTCAAAAAAGGTATGATAATATGCTCAATCGTGTAGTAATTTTTTTAATTGATTAATAAGGAGTGTCTGAATTCTGATAACACAATAGTTGCTTTAGACATCACTATAAATGTTTATCCAAACTTATATAAGTTATTTCAAGTAACATTAATTTTACTGATTTCATCAGCTACGTAGGTAAAAATACCTGCTACGTATTGATATAGTATAAAAGAAGATTTTCTCTTATAAAACGTCAATCATAGAGTTTTTTGCAGAATCAATTAGGTATGGGTACACAAAAAGTATATTAAATAAATATAACTTTAAAATTAAAAGTATATACTTATATATTATTAGTTTGAAAGAGGTATCTATCTATAACTAACAAAGTTTATATCATTAAAAACAGATTTACAAAAAAAAATTTCAAACTTTCGCAAAATCTTATTGAAAAGTTGTTATTCTTGACTTAATACTTTATGACCACACGTAAAATATAAGTTGAGATATAAGTTCGAATGGTCGATGATTGATAGTATCGGAAAACAAACATACGTGTATTTAATTAGTTTTTAAAAACAACTTCAAACTAACTAACTAACAACTGCTCTCGCATCGAATTCATTTGGCATAATATTAATTGCAGAAATGTAAATTTAATGAATTTTGTTACTAAATTTGATTTTAAATTCAAAATAAGTGAAATGCAATTTTGTCTCAAGACTTACCATTCTAGGTACAAAATCAGATTTTTATTTAGTACAATTTGTATGAATTATAAATGTTATATGTTTCATTGCATAGTTGAAAAAAAAATTATAGATTTGGCCAAATTTGACAGAGATGCCTATTTAAATTATGTTTTTAATTTTTTATAATTAATTGGTTTTTAGTAATAAGAAATACCTAGCACATGTTTGTTAACTACTAATCATTTGTAAGTGTATGTATATTTTGTTTATAGACTATAGAGGTTGGAAAAAGTGAAATATTTCGATATAATCAATAATTTCGCACTATAATACCAATGTGTGTTCAATTTAGTAATTGTTTCATATTGAAAACAAATTTTTTTTTTTATTCACACAGACATACAAGCATATTTTCTATTTGCCCCGTTGTACGGTATCTTAATCTATCTTTTATGATTAAAATTTAAAATTATTCAAATAGTAGATATAGGTTACGTCATACTAACATACCTAATGCGACACTTAATAGACCTGCAATGATGCAAGGGAAAGCTAATTAATTTTATAAAAAAAAAAAATGTAGTTTTAAGACCATTTACTAATTAACTTGAACGTAACCATTGAACAAATTTAGAGATAATGAACGTGTTCTCGAACATTGTTCAATTTTAAGCTTATGAACAATCTACCTAATTAATATTAAAAAGGATATGCAGGTTACCTTTTATGACCGACCATATAATATTATCGAACGTGTGTTTTTTGTTTGATTTTTTTTTTTAATCTTTCCGAATACATTTTGAACGCACATGTAGGTAAACTATTACTCGTAGTTGAAAACAACAAACCAATTCGATATATTGTAACTTATAAGATTCATTATATCAATATATTTCAATGCAAATAAATGTGTTAGATATATTTATTATTTATGAACAAAATTGTTTCTCGCAACTGCGAACAGCTATTGTGCTTTTGTATAAGTGTAACGTACTAACGTAGCGCAAATGCATTTTATTAATTTTAGTTATATACACATACAAACAGCGTGAAATAAACACATATTATGTAAGAAGCTTTTTTCGTAGTATTTATAGTTACCCATTTTATTATATTATTCATCTTTATTTTAAGATTATCTTTTAATATTTTAGTTTAATCAAATTAATTGTTATCTTTAAATAATATTCACAAACATATTACATTAATTACAGATCATTAATCTGTTTCTTCCTTAAAAAAACATTCCTTGCCAAAATTTGATAAATCTCTCCAGAGAGAGTCCTCTCGCGTAATAGCCTGCCAAACCTGCCACTTGGTACTTATCTAAGAAAGGAGAGTTAATTTTAGTGCTCCAGAGGTAGTTCTCAAACACTCTGATGTTGTGCACTTCGGGTCCTTTTTAAGTGTTTGGTAGAGATTGCAGATACGAGTACTATTCAGTATACATACCTTATTTTTGTGGCCAATATAATGAGAGATGAAAATCTGTTTGGCATGGTCAACAAGTACATGTATTACTGCAGTACTAATACACACTTTAAGCTGATTACACACTAAGCAAATAGTTCACACATAGACACGATTTTATATCGTGGTGATTATTTTATTCGCTTACAACACTAAGCTTACACACTATAGTGAGTATACTCACTAGACACAATTCCATTTCAAAACCAAATAACCTAATTAAAGAAATATTAAAGACTCTAAAATCTAAAATCTTTAGCTGGTAATCTAAAATTATTTAATCACAGTAAAAATGTGAATTTATATATAAATCCTTATTATTAACTAAAAAATTACTCGTTTGAATTCGAAGGACATCAACATTTTCAACAAAATTATCCACTTAATAATTTATAATAAAAAATGGCGTTGGTTCTCATTAGAAAAACTGAAATTATAAATTATTATTACCACAGAACACTCCTTAAGTACTACAAAAAAATCTCAAGAAATTGAAAATATGGTCTGTTCGATAATTAAATGGATTGTAATTTTATATTTAACTTAAAGATGTTTTATTTCATTAAACAAATAGACATTTGGAACTTACTATCTTAGGTTAGGTGGTAGTAGGTACAGCGTTCGAACGATTATACGAGGGACAACTGAACGCAGAACACATTATTGTCATCGAGATTGCTAGCAGCATATATGTTACCACGGGTCGCAACTGTCAAGATAAATAATATTTATTACAAATCGATATATATTACCCTATCTAACATAGTCTTTAAGTGTACTTAAAAATTTCTAAAATCAGGATTCGAATAAATTCATTATTAAGCGGATTCAACACTACCATTTTTTAGAGAAAAATAAACATGCGTTTTACTCCGATAATAATCAACAGACTTTATTTTTCTGTTAAGCCAACTTTGGATCGTTCAAACCACATTACTAATCAATTATTATAAAAATAAAAATATCACTTGAAATTTAGAAAAAACCTCGTTTTTTTAGAAATTATAATGGAAAAAAATATATTTTTAAAATGTGAATTAATAAAAAATATTACGTGATATTATTGTCCCAATAATATGCATAATTTCATTCTATTTCAAACCATAAAATATAGATGAATAATAAATTTATGAAAAATAATATTGGTGAAAGTCCTAATATAATATCATATCAAGAGTACAATTACGTGTACTTAACACAATAATTGCACACTATATAATATAACACTTATAAAAGAATGCAATAAAAAAAAACTACAATCCTTCGAAAAAATAGTACATCTGGCTACCATAATTATACATGATATGTAATAATGTTGAGATCTAAACTATTTATTTACTCTGTACAATTTATTTAAAAAAATAATTTTACATAAATTTTTTAGTGTAGGTAGTTGAAATTCATGAACGACGATTTGTTATTAAAACAAATAATTTATCATAAATATGTTTTTGAATAAAATTACAAAACTTGTTCAACCAATTGTGTTTCAAAATTATCTATTTAAAAAAACATTTCATAGAAGTGTGACTAAGTTTAGTTGGAAACAACCATTCATTAATGATCCAATCAAAGTAAGCATATCAAAATCATTATAACTAATAAAATAAATTAAATATATATTTGTAACATTAAGGAAAAGCTACAGTTAGGTAAAACATATGTGTATGGTAATGATTCGGATACTGCGCTACAATACAAGAGTTCATTGAACATCGATGGTAAAACTCATCCATTACGTCGTTCGAGTATCATTTGTACAATAGGTTTGTTAAATTGCTGTTATGAATTAAACTTTAAAGCAATTTTTACTGTACGTAAAAATATCAATAGGTCCTGCTTCAGTAGATGAGAAAATATTAGAGGGACTGATGGATGCTGGAATGAATATAGCTCGGTTAAATTTCTCACATGGAACTCACGATTATCATTTAAAGACTGTGGAAAATCTAAGAAAAGCAGTAAAAAGCTATAGTGAAAAAATATGTATGGACTTTCCATTAGCTATTGCCTTAGACACCAAAGGTCCGGAGATTCGGACAGGAGTGTTGAACGGGGAAGATGGTACACCAAAAGAGATCAAGTTGAACAAAGGCGATACACTTCGTTTATCGACGGATAAACAATATGAAAATAAAGGTTCAAATAAAATAATGTTTGTTGATTACAGAAATATAACTAAAATCCTGAAAGAAAACGATAAAATATACGTGGATGATGGTTTGATTTTAATGACAGCTATGAAAATTGGTAAGCAAATGGAATTTATTTTAGAATCGATTAAACTGAAAACAATTTTTACACTGTAGGTGAAAACTATATCGATTGTAAGGTTGAGAACGAAGGTATGTTGGGTAGCCGTAAAGGAATAAATCTACCAGGTGTAGCTGTAGATTTACCAGCTATATCAGAAAAAGATAAAGCTGATATACAATTTGCTGCAGACAATGATCTAGATATGATATTTGCATCGTTCATCAGAGATAGCTGTGCGGTAAATGAAATACGAAACATTTTGGGTACGTGTATAAATTAGGTTTGGGTATAGGTTCCAGTTAACGCTATTAAACTGTGCCATACTCAATTTTAGGTGAACGCAATAAACACATATTGATCGTTTCAAAAATTGAGGACCACCAAGGTATACAAAACTTGCCATCTATAATCAAAATATCTGACGGTATTATGGTAGCCAGAGGAGACCTGGGTATCGAAATTCCTCCGGAAAAAGTATTTTTAGCTCAAAAATCAATTTTGGCACAGTGTAATATTGTAAGTATATAGTAGAACCTTCTTTATTTGTCGTTTTAATTATTGTACAAGTACCCCATTAGATGTATATATATGTTGATGGTAATGTATTTAATACGTTATTTTATTAAATAACTAGTCATTTTATAAAATTCCTAAATATGCCTCATTAATTTATAAATTGAATGGGTTTACTAGAGTTAATATATAGAATACCAGTTGGGTTTCACTAATGTATGTAGTTTATAGTTATCGTTAGGTTGATAAGCGGGATTGGAGTAGATAACATACAATATGTGTTAATATACTTACGTTGTACAAATCAGAATAAACATTTTCAAAATGAATACTTATATTTTATAAATACATTTCGACACATAGAAAGATTTTTAAATACAAAAACTAAACCGTTATTGATAATTTTTAAAATAATTATTTTAAGTATGTATTTTTGGATTAATTCAATACATTAAACATTAACTGAAAGTACTCGCAATTCTATGACATAACTAGTTATTTTACTGAGTTGAGGTAGTTCATAATCAACGCTAACATACATAAATATATTTTAAGGCCGGGAAGCCGGGAATTTGTGCTACACAAATGTTAGAGTCAATGACCAAAAAACCAAGAGCGACGAGGGCCGAATCAACTGACGTAGCTAATGCAATTTTGGACGGGGCAGACTGTGTTATGTTATCTGGAGAAACAGCCAAAGGGCATTTTCCAATTGAATGTGTTCGAACAATGGACAAGTTATGTCGGGAAGCTGAAGCTGCTATGAGGCGAAAGGAGTTTTATCATGATATGGTTTTAAGTATAGTGAGTATTTTATATAAAGGTAAATTGTTATATTTTATAGGTATTATTTAAACGACCCAAAGATCTTAAATAGGTGTTTAACAGATTTATATTTTACATACTAGATATAAATTATATATACTTTACACGTTGATGGAGTCACTTCCAATAAAGTGGCTCCTTGCCTCTAAGATAACTAAGTCATATGGTTACAGGCACTTAAGACGTCTGATGTCTTTGAAGTTGTCTAATAATTGGATGGCCAATGGATTGCCATGGCGATCTAGCGTTAGATATTGTAGGTAGCATCATATCATGGTAAATTGAGTTGTTCTTTCGAACCGTTAGGCTACAGTACGTAATTGTCAGAAGGCATTGTTTTCGTTGTACAAGCCTGTTAGCGTTCCATGTTACAATACGAAGCGTTCTACTCATTTCTACTTTGTTTGTGCTTTGGTTTTCAGCTGGTTTTTTTTAAGCCTGTCCAATCTTTCATTTAATTTTGTTAATGCTGTCATCACGTCAGATATCGATGGTATATTTGTTTTTGTGTATGGGTTTGAGTCAGTGGACCATTTTATTTTCATTCAAAGAACTAGACATCTATGCAAATAGACAATTTTTACATTGTGACACTAAAAAAGAAGTCTTCTTTTTTTTTCCTTGAAGATACTACTTTTATTTTATGGTAGCACAATTTCTTAATATCATGAATATCTTTATTGTTTGCTTGTGACTCCAAATCCACGAAGAATAATGGAAGCCTTACAAATAGCCCGATCACTAAACTTGTTTATGGGTCGACTTTTTTTAATTTGAATGTTCGTAACATTTATTAAAATACGTCCTAGTTTGGATAATTCTCCTTTAATGTCACAGGGGTCAGTTTCAGGGTGTAATCCACGAATTTCCCTTGAAACTTTTTTCTGTTTTAAGTTTGTATCTGCAGTACTCAAATTTTTACTATACTAATATTTTTATAGTTCGTTGAAACTGGTGTTCATCACTGTTTGTATCTAAATTACACCATTAGCCAAAGTTTTCATTTGTTGCTCGAGTCCCTCGGCTTCTTTGAGTTTTAAATTAATCATTCTTTTCTTTAAAATCATTTATACCACATACTGTTATTGGTGGTGGTTTGTGGATTTTTACAGAAGTTCTCTTATTTCATCACTTAGATTGTTTTTTTAAGCGATCATTTCAAAAATCTGAAGTTGTAATTTCTCGTTTTTTAAAGTAATTTAATTACCATAGGTTTCAAGGTCATATTGTAATTTTGTACTTGTGTCCAAATACTGGCATCAACTGTTATATTTTTTGGTGGATTTGTACCGACGTTCTTATTTTCATACATTATGCAATTCGGTCAGTTTGTGTGTGACACTTAAAATATATTTGTGTATAAAAACTTACCATCCGTCCGACGGGCCGTAGCTTGCATTGTAAATATTAACAAGAAAAGTTATAATAACTTAGGCAGCACTATTTCGCGGAATGCGAAAGCGAAAAATATATGTTGCTTGTTCGGTGTGCAAAACACAACTACTTATAGGTATTAATACAAAAAATAAAACGCAATCATTTATAACAGTGAATTCGTATTTAAGTATTTTGTGTCTCTATGTTTAGATGTTAATGAGTCCTTAGACTCAGTCCTATATAGAAATATAGTATTGTTTAACACATTGAAAGGGGGTGGGGGCTGAAGTTGTAATAAAATAGTTTTTCTAAATTATTGAGGGCCACCAAAATAATCACTATAATAAATTTTTTTTTGTGCAAAGGGGTTTAAATATTTGAAAGTTGTAAGACACTCTAATCATAGTGTTATAGAATTTTAATTGAATTATTAATAAAATGTTTACGTACAATATACATAATATTTTGAAGTGGGTATACTATGCATTTACATTGTGCATTAATTGTGCGTTTATCGTTCACCATTATCAATATGTTAACTTCAAATCTTACCTGCTGCAATTATATAGGCTGAAAGAACTTCTAAAGACGATCAAAATATTATGCAATCCTTGAAAGCCGTAACGTTGGCCGACAATAAGAGCGCAGACGTTATTATTGTAATTGACCAGTCCGGTTGTATAGCACATGAAGTTGCAATGTACAGACCACGGAGCATCATTCTCGCCGTTACCGATAATCATAGGGTGGCTCGGCAATGTCAGTTACACAGTGGAATTTTACCAGTATTTTACTGCCCCGGTACGATATTTTCAATTATGCACGATTTATATTATTTCATTGGTTGCGTTTTAGCATTGTACGATATTAATACATTATACCACTAAGAGCAATTACAATTGTAATTCTAATATTATTATGTAGGTAGGTAGCTACATCAATGATCGTCAATTGTTTGATACAAACACTTAAATAAAACCCGTTTGTAAACGGTTCTCGGTATGAGTTTTTAATTTTGAGGTTGGATTGAACGATTCCTCTTCGTTACTAATAAAACTAGTATAAATTATTTTATGTTATTTATTTATTTATTTTATGTAATAACATGTTATTATTATTAACATTTTAAGAGATTAATCTTTCTTCGATTAAATATTTCAAAAACAAATTCTGATTAACATTCGTGTGTATTTTATTTTTTCAGAAATCGGTGAATGCGATGTAGATTTCTCAAATAACCAGAACAAACGTCTGGAGTACGCTATAGAATACGGAAAATCTCTAGGAATAGTGAAATCTAGAGATTTTGTAGTGTTAGTTTGTAAAGAAAGACTCACTTCATTCTGTATTCTGTAATCACCACGCTGATGTCATAGTCAAAATATCAACAAATTATCTTTATATAAAACACTACTCCTAACAACGTGCTACCGAAAAAATCATTTCGCCTCAAAAGATTCTATTTCCTGACACAATTGGTCCATTGTTCGAATACATTTTATTGGAAAGGGATCTTTGGCTATTTCTCTTAATATCATAACATAACACAGTCATCGAAAATCATAAAAGCTACATCAGAATTCGGTGAGTATCTATACTCACTAACTTTTTACGATAATATAATTTTAAATGTAACTATTAAATATTAAAAGTATTTTTTAATATCAAAATGGCAGTGCCCTATGAATTCCATACCATGTCCTTACTTTTTCCAAAAAACATTAGGATTTGGAAGAGTGTCATCTCTTGATAAAATGGACTGGAAACAAACAGGAAAAGGTGGGTGACGGGAATCCGGGTCACTAAAGGTTAGTAGTAAGTTTGTGTGGTAGAAATGCAGAAATGTGTGGGGGGATGGATTCAAGTGCTAATATAGAGCTGTCTATATTTATTATATCGTATAAACGAAATTATGAATATAGGCAGCGCTAGATTCGCGCTTGCACAAGATTACTCCATACCTTGAGGCTCAGTCAAACAGAAAGCGGGCTGCCCGCCGCGGTCCTCGTATCCGTACACTATGGTAGCCGGCTCTCTGTTTGACTAAGTCATTCCATTCTATCACAGACTGTTAGCTCGTAGATACGGATTGTTGTCTACAAAAGTAGTGCCAACATACAAAAATGTCCATCTATGTTACCTACGCTCAAACATCCTCTTAGTCAAATTCTCGCCAAGTTCCAGTCCAACCACTAAACAAGAAGAACACAAAACTAATAGATATCCTTAACCACGCCATTTACCAGACATCTACCTCGTTACATTTAAAAAACACCATCCTGCCGGCAATATCGGCCATAATTTAATTCATCAACCAAGAATGTGAACAACTAAAAATCCTCAACTATAATTACCAAGGACTAGGCAATACAAAATCAGAACTCTTTCAATTCATATGGAAACACAAAATCCACATTATCCTACTCAGCAAGACATATTCCAAATCTACAATCTTTCAAACTCCCAAACTTTCGCATCTACTGAAATGACCGATCAACCCCATTCGGCCAGAGGTGATGGAGACACGGCCATCATAGTGAATAATAAACACGTCCACTAAGAAGTGTGTCCATTCCAACGAATTCATTTAAAACACCACCGTACACATCCAGATAAAGAACCAACTCTTGGAAATATACAAAATACCTCTAAATGCATGAAATCTAGGTCCTACCAGGCACCAGGGATGACATGAATGCAAAACACCCATTCTAGAACAGTCAAAGAATAAATACTCCTAGCACTTCAAAGCAACATGGAAGAGAAAAACTACCCCATTGTTGCTCCTGACACCCATTATCCTGACCAACAAAACCACAAACCTGACGTCTTAGATACCACAATCAATTCAGAAAACCCTCGAACTTCAATATAAACTCTGCAACTTAACCGATGAACTTTAGTTATCATAGTTTGATCATCTATCGCTTCATGGCAAGACCTCGTCATATCCACCAGTGCTACAGAAATCCATCACAAACTGGTCAAAACTCACAGTCGTCTTCGACTCTCCAGGAAAAACGGAACTCTTCGCTGTTTATTTAGCCATCCAATTCAACTGCCAGAAGGTTAAGTTCCAAGATGTGTATCTCACCAATTATTTTTATAACTTATTACATCAATTACATGCTATCCATTCTCTGAATCTGGACAGATAATTGGCAACCATCATGGATTTCAACACGCAGTGAATAAACTCCGGACAAAAATCGACAACATTCTACCCTGGCTTAGAAACTGGTAACTGACCCTGAACGCTGACAAAACTTTGGAAATAAAATTTGGATGAAGAGTATTTAATAAACTACACCATTGCGAATCAACAACCAGGCAATAAACTGAAAACCAACAGTAAAATACTTCGGAATTCACCTAGAGCGCAGATTGAAAATTCCATCGTCACTGAAACAGCACGCAAGCAAAATGCAACAGAGCAGCTCATTATTGTGTACTCAACCACCAAAGTCAGATTAGATACCTATAAGAATGTCTAAAACATTATTTTTATTTCACATAAATTGTTTATGATGTGCAGATGATCACATTAAAAAAAGAAAAATATAAAATAATATAAGTACATATGCATACAGGGATTCACGACAATATTGAGCGCAATATAAACAGTGTTGAGACTTATCTAGATAAATAAATAAATTATCTATTATCTTATCTAGATAAAAATCTAAATTTTATCTATTTATCTATCTTAGATGAAAACACCAGTCATCTACTGTAATTTATCTAGATATTTTTTTTATATTGTAGAAATTATTTTAATATTATTATATTTTTGTTTCTGGTAATATTCATTATTTTCGTTCGTGTCGTCGTCAGACTACGACAACGACAACAACGATCGGACGAACACGATTTATATTATTATTATTTATTACTTATTACTCTTTAGTGTTTAGTCATTACTCATTATAGTCAATAGTCTGTATACTTTATAGTATAAATAGTGTAGTATATAGTATAGTAATTAAAATAAATGATATGACGTGAGGTCGAAACGTGGAAAGTCCGAACTTCCTAGAAGTTATAAATAACTAATAAATAATTATTTCAATGAAAATAAATCTGATTAAGTTTGGGTACAGCCTATATGGGTGCAATGCATGCTGCTTCACACAGAACATTTTTGATGTTTCAATCGTCTGATCGTCTTTTAAATATCTTATTTTAATTTTTAAATATTGTTAATTTTTAAAAATGTATTTGCTTTTTATCTAGATAAATTGCGTTTATCTTTTATCTAATAAATAGATAATTTTAGTTGAGCTTATTTTTATCTTTATCTAAATAGATTTTAGGTATATTATCTTCATCTTTATCTAGAAGAAAAACTATTTATCTGGGCTCAACACTGAATATTAACCCAAAAAGGTTAGGTAATAATTTAAAAAAAATAAAAAATAAGTCATAGTAATATGGTTAATAATACATTATCAGTCAAATCAGTCAAAACAAAATATCAAATACAAAATTTATAATAATAATTTTAAAAAATAATAATACATTATCAATCTTAACAACATATCAAATAAATACATTATGAGTCAAGTTAAAATATTAAATATTTAGAGCAACGCCTTTTAAAAACTATTCTGTTGATCTGAATGAAATTGTACACAAATATTTTTTATTCTTAATCCTGAATCTTTGAATTTTTTTTTTTTTTTGGTTTTGGATTATTACCTGCAATAAACTGGTGAATTCTCACGCGATTCAACTTTTCCTCTTTTTTTTAGAGCGTAGATAAATTTCCAAATTGATGGATGAACTGCATTTAAAATTGATTTAAATGAATTATGCCATCCTACAATTTTGGCATTGTTGGTCCTATTGGTATGTCATTTTTAATCAAACCATAACAGTTCCATTATTATATCGAAAACTTTGGGGAATCTTCGTTGCCTGTTACGACTAATACGACCTATCCATGTGCCTTCAAAATAGTCTAAGAGAGGTGTCAATATTGTTTCATGTTCATTATAAAAATCAGTTAATGCAGTAATGACAATCTCTGGTGGAACATAATGCTAATGCATTTAACATTTTAAAATTGAATGCAAACTCGGAATTTCCACGGTATTTTACGACAAGTCCCGTGTCTTGAATATATCGCCATATAGATTGACAAAAGTGGAAAAAAACATCCATTTATTTCCGTTTGAGGAAATACTTTTTTCACTGCATTTATTGTAGCTTGTTCGTAATCTAGCATTATAAAAATTGGATTTAATTCTGATATTAACTCTAGGATTTTCTTAAATAAACGTTAAATAAAATTGGTTTTCTGTAAAAATTCCCGTTTTCCCCTTAATTTTTCATTTGTTTTTTTTCACGGCGCTTTTAAAAACTACTGGGAAATTTTAACTTTTGACTCCCCAAAGTACCAACTAGATTCACTTTCCTATCAGAAAAAATACTATTGAAGAAAATCAAAGCATTTTTAATGTCCTAAAATGTGGTGACAGACACAAAAATAAAAAAAAAATAAAAACACATATCATTGTAAAATCAATACATTCATCGCTCCGCTCAGAATCTAAAATTATAACAAGTCAACACAAATCGAATATCGATTTGATTTAGTTGAAAGTTATTTTTGCATATAAATAAAAACAATTTTAAAATATATAACATATTATATTATATTTACCTGTAAGGCTGTAAAGACACTGCACCTTAACTGCTTGAGTAATAAGTTCAGTATGTTTTGCGTTGTTTTTAACAATTGCATTGCTTTTCTCGCTTCAATTTTTGAAATATCGGGTGTATGGTTATGCTCTTTTTCACTTTCTTTAATAATTTTACCATCCACCAAATTAATACGACAACGACATTTTTTCGTATTGCATTCGATACATAGTCAACTACTGTTTTTGTCAAATCTACAAAAATATCCGTTATAGCACAGAAGGGCTCGACCTTTTTCACTTTTAACATTTTCCATTTTATTATTAAAATTATAAAAAAAAGGAGGTCAAGTAGATGTCGCTCCGCTATACAGTAGTTTACAAATAGGTCACTGTATAATGGATGGTATTAAATTTGAATCCCATGATATAATATCATTGTAAACGAAAAACGATTCTGAGCGGAGACGGTATGATGTCAGTCTAGGATATTTTAAATTATATTGATATTGTTATTATACGGTAGCTGCTAAGTTGAATTAATATTATTTATATTATTTAATTATTGACCTAAAATTATCAGTGATGCTAGAAAAATATTATAATATATACTTTTACTCGTTAAAATTGATTTTAATATGTAATTTCGTCCAAATTTGAACTTAAAATGTCTGTAAAGAATAACTGTGTTTATATATTTTTTAGATCTTTTGATTACAGTATGTACTATTTATTAGAATCTTTGTTTTAAAATTTCAATCCTTAGTTATAAAAACTGACCATTTTATAACTATTTAATTACAATGATTCATAATTTTCGAGATTTTGATAAATTTTGTACATGCTTAAAAAAAAAATGTGTGCCTATGTATTCTTAATACTTTTCAATGCTATTGTAATAATATATCAGGAGCCTTGTATTAAATTTTCATTATTTTTGGCCCCACAAATAAAAATTTATTGGTATTTATATAAAAAAAAAACTAAAAAAATTGAAAATTTAAATTGTCCGAAAAATACTCAAAAACAATTAAAATATATTCAAAATTAGATGGTGTATAGAAAATGCTTATATAAACATTCAGTGAAATTTTCATGCATCTACAGTTATTCGTTTTTGAATTGCAACAAAATAAGAAAATCGCTACATGAGAAATCGAGTGAATATCTAATCTTGTAAAAATTTAAACTTAAAATGCTCATAAAAATGTATTATGACTTGCTTATAAACATTTTTTATTGATAAAATTAAGCAAACTTATGAGGAATTTTGCATTACATTTCAAATCTTAGATTTAAAAAGAAAATTTTTTATGAATTTCTAACTCAAAATAAATTGCACATTTTCGTCATTTTTACGTAGTTTGTCAAAATTTGAACTTTGATTACCTACCTATAAAAAAAAATTGTGACTATGGATTTTTAATATTTTTTATCTGCCTTTGAAACTATATATAGAAGACTACTATTACATTTTCAAGATTTTTTACCCAACAAATAAAATTTTATTGACATTTATAGAAAAAAAAAACTAAAAAAATTGGAAACTGAAATGTCCGTTAACAGCTCAAAATAAGTCAGAATATTTTGAAAATTCTAGGGTGTGTAGAAAATACTTATATTAACATTCGGTCAAAATGTCATGTCTCTACGGTCATTTCTTTAAGAATTATACCAAAAACCAAAATCGATTTTGTCAAAAATTGGTTTTCCTTAATTTTTCATTTGTTTTTCACGGCGCTTTTGATAACTACTAGGAAATTTTAACTTTTGACTCCTCAAAGTACCAACTAGATTCACTTTCCTATCAGAAAAGGTACCATTGAAGAAAATCGAAGCATTTTTACTGTCCTAAAAGGTTATGACAGACACAAAAATAAAAAATTTGAAATAAAATTTAAAAAAAAAACACACATCATTGTAAAATCAATAGGTACATCATCGCTCCGCTCAGAATCTAAATATTAAAATGTTTTATACAACAAATGACATCGCGTACCTACAACGTAAAATAAAAATCGTCATTCTTTTATTAATTACTACACTACTTAGCAAAAATAGTACAAATTACCATAATAAGAAACCATAAATGTAGAATTATATCTTATATTATATCTTTAGTCATTTACTTTGTATGACATTTTTCGTTTGTATCCTATAATTAATAATAATAAATAAATAAAATTGTGATTGTGAATCTGTCATTAAGTTATTCAGGCATCAGTCAAAGTTCCTAAAACCTTAAGATTATATATTGTATAGAAAGGGCTTAAAGTGGGAAAAAATTCCAGGGGGACTACTGTCTCCTAATAGTTTTAAGCGTTCCATATATAAATATATGTGTAATGTCTAATGTATATGTAATGTATAAACAGCGGTTGTGTAAGCATACACAATACACATCCCACTTTTAACCCTGAATAATATTAATAATAATATTTATCCTAATTTGTTAAAGAGGACACTTTTAAACCACCATCAGAGGTAGGAAGACTTAGTCCCCCTGCGTCCCCCCCCCTTTAACTCCTGTATACAGATTCACATATCGATACACTATAATTTATAAGATTCTAAGCAAAACCAGATATGTATTATTGCTGTTTTCGTTAAAATTTTTGTTTCATGATAAATTTTAAGATGTATCAATCAACAACTATTCAACGTATCAACTAACGTATAAATATATATTATATGACAGGCCACAGATAATTAAATAGGTATTAAAATGTTTTTTTCAATTTAAGTACCAATGTTTACAAAAAAGTTGCATAAGATAGTTTTACTTTAAAATAAAATTTCTCATAGCATTTTAATATAATTGGAATTTAAATATTTAAAACTAATAGTAATAGTTTTGAAGTTAATACAAAACTGAAAATATTATTTATTTTATGTTGTAACCACTACATTAGCCATCCGTCTGAAAACCTTCCTCGTCGCTTTAAGACAGAGTATAATCAATGGGTGGCTACATTCCTACATTCATATTGTTCATATTTTATTTTTATATAGTTCATACTCTAGCTGTGACTACTGATACAGATAGGTAATGTATAAATAACAACAAATAAAAAAATTAATAAAATGTTGTAACCAAAATATTCTCATAACATTAATATTAACTTGTGCAAATTATTAGTTGAAAACAGTTATAAGATGGGTATTTCAGCCTTCTTGACCTATAGTTGGGCGTGATTTTAACATTTTCCCCAGACGTAGAAAATTCTAGTTCCACCTCTGAATATAGGTACCTAATAATTAGGTTTATAACTACATAATATTCTGAAATATTTCAATTTATAATAGATCGCTTACGCGGTTGACAAAAATTGTATAATATTTTTTTTAATCTTGTATACATTAACAATACTTTCAATATTATATAGATTTTAAATATTTG
Organism: Nasonovia ribisnigri; assembly: GCA_027563435.1. Lineage (NCBI taxonomy): Eukaryota > Metazoa > Arthropoda > Insecta > Hemiptera > Aphididae > Nasonovia > Nasonovia ribisnigri. The sequence goes on along the minus strand of JANEHU010004672.1, from coordinate 222,960 downwards.
TATATATTCATAAAGCTAATGTGTACCGTTTAATTATTATTATTTTGAAAAACTATTTTATGATCTTCTATTAATGTTTCAAATTGATTTTAACCTTGTTGTTTTTCTATAGGGCTCAATTATCATCAATTAAATTTGAAGAAGATAAAGAAAGTAGGAACATATGAATATAGAGTCAATTTCAATCATCCAGTTGATGCTAAATTTGCTAGGTTTTTTTATGCTGAACGAACATAGAAATGAAATAATTTATTAAAAAAATATTAAAATTAAAACAAGTTTTAATAACATAATAATATGTTAATTTTTTTTACTAAGTAACAAAATTAGTGGGGAAATTATGAGATGAATCTGAAGTGACATTAACAATAACATTTAAGCGTACAAATTCTTCGCATCTCGGCCTCTTTACGGACATTTTCAATTTTCAACTTTTTTAGTTTTTTTCTATAATATTGTCAATAAAATTTTAATTGTTAGGTCAAAAAAGATGAAAATTTAATAAAAGGGTTCTGATATATTGTTACTATAGCAGTACAAAAATATTAAAACTACATAACCACAGTTTATTTTTATAAGTATTTAAAATTTAAAATTTAATAATTATTTTGTAGTTGAAAAATAATAAAATCAACTTGTATAGCTAAGGATTGAAAATTTAAAACAAGGTTCCACATAAATAGATAAATAAATAACTTTATTTCCAATAATATCATCAAGTACCTATACTTAGTAGTATATCATACTTCATTTAGAATTGTTTTTCATTTGATATTATATTATTGAATTCAAATTTAACACAATCTGTTACAGTGACCCACTACTAACCTACTGTACAGTAGAGCGACACCCACTTGCCCACTTTTTTTAAATATATTAGAGGTGGGGTCAAAAAGTTTCCATCTTAGATCATATTACAGTATCACACAATGCACGTAGCCACAGCGTATTATTTTGTTGCAAAATTAGCAACAAATTGTATTTATCCATAGGTTACTATCATAGAATTGATATAATTCTTAGTTAGTGATTAATTATTTTACTATAGTATTTAATAACTATTATATTAATATATTAGGTACCTGGGTATTAAACTATTTTTTCAATAAAATATTATATTCAAAACATAATATGGTATAAATATGCAAGAATATCAAACACCAAGGTAATTGACTCGTCGCTGATATCAGCAACATTTTTTTTGAACTGATTTAATATGGTGTGGTTCCATCCGTAGTATATGATCTAAGGTTTTCACACACCTGAGCAGGGATATACCAAACCCGTACCCAAAATTTAATAATAATATATAACATATACACAGAAACAAGTTCTGTGATTATATTTTTGTACTAAATATAAAACTAACTTGTTTATAACTGATTTTTAATTTATCATTTTTAGTTTCTGTTTGTGTATAATATTGTTTTTTGACTTCAGAGTTTTTCATTATTCTTAGTTGGTAACATTATACTGTTGTAATTTATCATAAAATGTGAAGATGGCTCATAACTCATAACAAAATAATATTGAGTAAAAAAAGGAAAAAATAAAACAAGATTTTTTTGTCACAATAAAAAAAGGCGTATACTTTTTAAACCAAAGTACATAACAATTGGAACAAATGTTTTTCATTTAAGTAATTTTTAAGACTTGAATATTTTTAACAATCGCAAAATCAGTGAAAATGATAATTTTGGGTGATAACCCAGAAAACTTAAAAAAAAAAAATTATTATAATAATTGTTGTTCTATTTCAGTAAGTCTAGATAATCAAAAAATAGTTAACACTTTAAATATAAACTGAAAAGACCTCCCTGGTCGTCCAAAATAGTACATGTTCGTTACAGGAAAAATAGAGAGTTGCATAAACTATCAAGTGGCATTTGTCTAACATTTTGCCCTATGAGATATGCCAGTTTATGCGCATACTAAAAAAAAAAAAAAAAAAAATTAATAATACAAATTTAGATTAAAATAATAATAATATTAATAAATTTATATTATAAAGAATATTATAATACGCCAAGCTCAATTATAATAAATATACTATGTACAATGAAATTTGTCCTAAAAATATAAACTGTATATAAAATTGGGGGGTGTGGGGTGCAAAAACCAGATATCTCCACTTTTTGAAATTGTTCAGGACGACCATAAGAAAATTTATTATCTCATTATCAATTTTTATAGCAATGCATTTGCATATTATTATGACTAAATTATATTAAATGTGTTTATATCGTTAATTGTTTTTAATTAGTTATTTTTAAATACTTTGGTAACATACAAGTACTACTACATACTACTAGAGTATTAATTAATGTACTTTAACTGTGCAAAAATCAATGTTTCTTAACAATGAAGATCGCCTCACAATTTACATTCGAAGAAATAAAAACAGAGGTGGTTTTTCCATAAGGGAGTGTAAGCAGCTGCCTAGAGCAGCTATTTTATTTTATTTGCTATTAAGCAAAACGTCAACTTCTAAAATTAAAATAGTTGAGTGAACAAATATTTATTGTAACAACTGTTTTGTATGCCTATTATTATAAAAACTTGTAAATTGTAATATTTTACATCTTAATGTCCCAAACAATGGTTTTAATTTGTTTGATTAGTGATGGTTCATAATTCATAACAATTGCCATTGTAGGTTATTATTAAAATTTGGTGGACTTACATAGAAATTTTTTTATAGTAGTCTAAATAATTACTAAAACCAAGAAAAAAATAAACTAAAAATGCAAAAGGATAGAATGATATTTAATATATAGAGTATTTTGAAGGGAGAGTATTAATTATAACTTGCTTACCCATTATAGGAGCGGAAAACTGTTAGTGCTTATAACCGTAAAAAAGGTAAATCCTCATCATAATAAAAAGAAACTTCTGTATAATTGAAATGCCTTAATAGGATAAATATTTGCATCGTCTATATTGAAAAGACCATTGTAATAAAATACTAACGAATTTAAGAATAAAATATGTTCAGGAACATCGAACTGAGCCACAACATGGTGTAACATGTGATCAATAATAAAAATTTAAGAAAATATATAGAACTTTTTTATTTTTTTATTTTTTCAATACGAAATATTTTATATTTTGGACCTAATCATACAATCATGCATTGCACAATATCTTTTGTCATAGTTGAGTGATGTAGTACATTAGTCTCCAAATATCATTATACAAGTTTCACTGTACCTTATATTTTGTATTCTTAAATCATGATCAAGACTTTAACAAAATATGATGTATTTTTATCTAATTTGTATTTTATATTTACTTGAACAGGGGCAGGAACTTTAACTGTACCACACCAATTATAATACAAGTGACACAACTTGTAGGATAATCTTTGAATATTTTCAACACTTAAATTGCATCCATTTTTTAGAACGATGTAATGAGTAGGATTTACAGTACCCTGCGCGTGAAAAATCAATTTATTAACTAACAATAAATAAAACTAAGATAAATTTAAAAAAAAAAAAAACATTTTTAAAAAGAAATATACTTTACCTGACGAACATGTTGAGAAACCAAGAAAAAATCGAAATAATTTCTTCTGGTTACAGTATTATCAATAACAGTTCCAGAACTTGGATTTGAATATTTTTCATCCATATACTAGATATAACAAAAATATTGAAGTTGTCAAAATTAAGTAATAAAAAAATTGTATATTTTGTTACATAAATTAATAATCCATAGTATATACAATATATATATATACGTGGATGATTCTAGCGTCTTTTCAGTAGGGTTATCTAAACTTACTATAACTCTACCGAAAAACGCCACTCGGAGGCACTAGAATCATCCACACGTTTTTGTGGCCCATACTATAGGTATATAAATACACAGAACAAATCAAAACAATATTATAATAATAACGCATTTTCATGGAAAAACTTAGCTACAAATTATTTATTTATTTATAACTGATTTATCATTGATAATTTATACTAAATGTACAAAATAAATAAGTTATTAATGATATAAAATGCAAATAAACAATTGTTTTCAATAGTTTTTAGCCACAACCGCAAATATTGTCCCTGTCTTACAAAGACCGAAGTCAACACATGCAAGTACAGATATTTATTGACTACGTCTTACAAGTCTGTAACTCACCAAATTTAGGCTCAACAGGTCACATTTAAATCTGGTAGTTTAAAAATTAGAATGAATCAATCTATTAAGAAACTTAACGATCCGAACATTAAATGTGTTTATTTTGTGGGATTTTTATGATAATTCAATTTTTAAGTGATTTATGAGAATATTTGATTTATGCTATATTATACAAGCCTAACTTGCTAATCTACTGTAAAAAAAATCCACAAACAAACACAGATAAGGATTTTACCATCATGTTCCATAATGGTCAATTCACTTTAATTTAAAAGAATGGTACTAAACGTGATCTACTGAGTTTAAATTTTCTGTTACTTGTAAGACGGAGACAACTGGCTGTGTAGAGTCCTTATAACAAAAATCATTAATCAATAACAAAAGGCAATTTTTTTTCCATTTACAACTATAGATTTTAATACAAACTATCATATTTATTTTTACATGATTTGGCTAAACATAATATTGTGTTATTTTAACTGTGTCAATAATTCAATGTTCTGGTTTAATTTATCATAATATATTACCTGGAAAACTCTAGTATTAATGCGTTTCTGAACAATTATTAAAGTAACCATAGGATTATAATTTCCTGGGTAACTTTTGAAAGATTCAATTAAATCTGATAGTTCAATTTCTTCCACTTGTTTTAAATCTCCATCAGATACACCATCTCTATATATAATTATTTTATCAGGCAATAACCCATTTTTCTAGAATAAAGTATTGTAATTAATTTTAAAACAATATCAACATAAATTATAAAAAAATACAACAAAAACTAACTATTTTATATTGGGTCACCACTTTATGGAAAGCATCTTGCACACACTTCATAAGTTCTTGATGGGTACTTCTTTGCATTGCAGCGACTGAATACCATTCCGTAAATGTCTTGTCCATTGAAGCTACAAAACCAACAACACTACTCATTTGTTTACCTTTTTCATGGTATACATCAATTCCTACTATCATAGTATTTTTCTAAAAAATAAAATAAAAAACATAGTATTCTAAAGATTAGCAACAAAATAAAACATTTTATTCATTGCTGTATTGACAGCATTTCAGTTTTTTTTTATGTTTCCATTATTAATATTGTTTTGGGAAACATAACATAAAAGTTAAAATAAGCATGTAAGACAGAGCTTATTTTAACTATCGCACTATCTTGAGTTAATAAAATATTTTATTATTATAATAAATAATTAGCATTAGTGTAGCAAAAATATCAACAGTTTTTCTTAGAAAATAAATTTACTATAGGAAAACCTCACCAATGGGATGTCAATAGCCCAACAAGCACCACCTAATTTACAATTAATTTGTAAAGCAATCTTCTGAGTAATTGATTGTAATCGCTCGGGCTTAGATAATGTTCTTGAGATAATTACCTAAGATATAAAATACAGTAAATTATAATAATGATACTAATAAGTTCAATTGAAGTGTCTCTCATTTTTACTTGAGATGGAATTCCAATTTCTGAACAACAAATCCGTTTGACAGCATTATATCGATCTTCTCTTTGATTTGGGAATATAATAACAACTAATTGTATTTCTGAATTATTCTTTATTGTATTATTAATAGTACTAACAAAAACCTCTGGATTTGTCCCCTGAACTTTAATTGGCTTTGGAGGATTAATTTCCATACCAAGAGGACGGCCGCAGGCAGCCAATTGTTTGCAAAATGATTTAGCTGTTGGTTCATCCCTTGGATTAAACATAATTGCCCAATTTAACATATTCACCTAAAAAATTATAACAATTTATAAAAAAATTATACTTAGAACTGAATTGTTTATAATATTATAATTTTTTATATGTTAAAGTTTGTAGCTTTTTATAAGTTAAACAAGATGTAAATACGAATAAACTACTAACTACAAGAAACATTTCTTAAATATTTTATATACTTACAGCAACAAACATTGCATTTTTTGCTACATCCATTCCCCAGTCCATATTTATTCCAACTTGTTTTCTGATATTACTTCCCAGTAATATTGTTTCTCTTTTATAAACAGGACCTTCCATTTTCACTGGGACTGGTCGCATCATTAGCCCCCAATCTTTCAATTTCTTGCTAGCTAATTCATGAGCTAAAAAATGTATTAAAAACAAAATCATTTTATGGTCAAATGTTGATTATCATATACCTCATATTATAATATAAAAACTGTAATATTTTTTTATAAATTTTATAAATTATGATTTTCAAACATATTATATTAAATCATTTAATAGAGTTTAAGTTTAAGTAGACATAGAATCAATTTCATACCATTTACACGATTTACAAATTCAATTATAGCATTTTGTCGCACTTCTGGTGTAACCAAAGTATGGGTTTGAAGAGCCTTCATCAGTTTAAAATCTGATTTCATTACATCAGTCAGTCCTGTTAAATTGCAAAGCTCAGGAACTAAGCAACAAATACCTGAATCCTGTAAATTAAAAATAATATTGATGATAAAATGATTTTAATTTGTCTATTTAATTACCAACATCTGCATTTTTCTTATTTATATCTTTTTTTTTTGCTTTTGTAATGATCATTGGCTGTTGAAGATTTTTGATTTCAATACCATACATTTTTTTATAATAATCTTTGTAAGTTACCTAAACAGCGGAGAAAAAAAATGTGGTGACATTTAAGATTTTTAAATATCTAGATTAAATTAATATTACTTACTTCATTACCATTTTGTTCAAAAGTTGATAAGGGATTCATTGTAAAATCTACATCATCAGCTCTGTATGTTTTACGGTTGTAATGCGTAATAACTGTAGAACCACATAATGCCGCCATTATTTCTTGCTTACTGTCTCTATTGTTACTTTTTGCATTCATCATGATGTCTTCCCTATAAAAATATACAAACAAAATGTTTAAAACGAAAGCTTGCAGGTGCAAAGTTGATTAATTTAACTTATAAATTTCAAATACAAGTAAAAGAATAGAACAATTATACTCAGATTGTAATTGTGAATAAAGTAGAAACTCGTTTAACCACCACTTTCTGTTATAAGTTATCGGTTACCGTCAAACAAAAAGTTAATGATGCGATCACAATAACCTTGTTGCGGTGCCTAACGCGGTGACAAGTGCATAAGAATAGTTTGTAATATCATTGCGATAAATGCGGCGATAACGGTCCAATTAAATAGTTTTAAAATTAATTTAACCAGTGACTGACGAGAAGCCTGTGTGTGCGGATTAGTGTTATCATATTTTATTATTTTTGTCTGCGAATGACTGTAAAATAAATATGTCTATTTAAAAATTATATTGTGTATTGTATTTATGTTAACCGTCTATTCAATTAACTGTCATTGTCCCGGTCCCGACAGTGACGGTTAATTGAGTTTCTACTGTATATAAATTTAATTTTCCACAAATAAAATAACTTGAGAAATATTAATTTTAATGGTTTACAAGGTTATTGAATGAGACCAATTATAATAACAAAAATATACACCAATAATCCAAGCAGCTTATCCTATATATTATATGTGTGTATATATATATATATTTACAAATAATAAGTAATTAATTAGTTGAAATACCAAAGTCCAAAACAAAAATAGAAGGTTTCATCTATTTCACATTGATTTATCTAGTTCGTAAAGTTATGAATTTTATTTATAAAACCATGTTTAAACAAAAAATCAAGTTTTACTATTTGAAGGTAAATTACAATTTCTTAAAAATTGTTGAAAATGTATACCTATGTGGCTATGTATAAAACTAAAAATTGAATTAGTAAGGTTTACTTTTTGGTTTAAAATCAATCTCTGAACTAGCTATTAAAATTTTTATCTAGTTTCAAATGAGCCACCATAGAGACATTTCATTAATAATTACACAAGATATTAAATAAAGTAAAAAAAATTGAATACATATTATTAAAAACATAAATATGCTTAGAACCACTAAATGTATTTGTTAAAAGTCAATACCCAATACAGTTGCATTTATAAAAAAAACTAATATGCTTACATTATTTGGAGAACGGTTTGTACACGTAGAACCCTGTGTGATACTTCAGCACACATATAAAGACCATTTTCAAACTCGTCAATAGTAGTAATGTACCCTGGCCAAACTTCAAGTCTATAATAAATATTCAAGCAATTATTTAATTAATCTCACTACCACAAGTTTTAAAATGTATTGTCTACTTGAATTCAGGAATGAGTATCCTTTTATTTTGATCATAACAACTTCTTCCGAATTCTACTAGACCAAGTATCTTCATTATCGTGCGTAGAAAAACATTATAAAAATGTATACATTCACGCAAAGAATTTTTACGTTTAAATGTTATTGTCAATGTCACTACAGATTCATCTCTTAATTTTGCCACTAATTTTGTTACCTAGTAAAAAAAAAAAATAACATATTGGGTTATTAAAAATTTTTATAAGTTAAAAATTTTTTTAATAAATGATTACATTTTGTGGTAGCTTTTTTGGTATATAAAGTAATGTTCCATCAAATGTTTTAACTGGGAACAAATTTCTATGTTCATTCACCAAAAAAAACCTAGCAGATTTAGCATCAACTGGAGGATCGAAGTCGACTCTATATTCATATATTCCTTTATCTTCTTCCAATTTAATTCTTATATAATTTGATGATAATTGAGCCCTGTAGAAAAACAACAACCATAAAATCAATTTGAAACATGAATAGAAGATTACAAAATTGTATATCAAAATAAAGATAATTAAATGGTACACATTAGCTTTATGTATATATGCAAATATTTAAAAATCAATATAACATTGAAAGTATTGTATAATACAAGACAAAAAAATATTGCACAATTTTTGTCAACCGTGTAAGTGATCTATTATAAATTAAAATATTTTAGAATATTAGGTATATTAAATATATTTTTTAGTTAACAATTCATCTAATTCATCATAACACATTCTTCACTTTGTAACCTTAAAAAGGCCAGCAAGTGGATGTCGATCTGCTGTACATTAGGTTACAAATAGTTCACTGTATAATGGATGATATTAAATTTGAATTCAATGATATAATAGCATTGTATACATAAAATGATTTTGAGCTAAGATGGTTTGCCACTGTGTATATTTTATATTATATTTAAATTGATATGTCTTATTATTAAAACGGTAGCCGGTAAGTTGAATTAATATTATAAAAAAAAATAAAAAGGAAAAAGAAAAAAAGAAATACACCATTGTAAAACCAATACATTTATCACCCCACTCAGAATCTAAAATATTTAACAATAAACAAAAGATATATTTATCGTACATGTGGTAAGCATCTTTTTCGGACTTTTTAAAGACTCTACATATAACTGGAGACTTTTCTTCCTTTGCAGCTGGAATATCTACAATTTCAGTTTGTGGCTGCTTTGGGGGTGTAAGTAATTCAAGTGCCTCTTCTTTTTTATGCTCTGGACTAATGGTTGGACGCCTGAGAAAATAAACAATTGTTTTTATTAATTTAAATAAATATAGAAATGTCTTATAAAAACAAAATATTAATCATCTCAACAATAATAAATGAAGTAATTTATCAATTGAAGTCACAAATAATATGAGACTATAAACCATACAATTATATACTCTGTCCAGCTAGATAACCCACCAAGGACCGACAAAAATTGGTTCTTCTGTGCATCTTCACGCGACACCCCGCCATAGTGGAACTGGTCTAAATGACAGGGTGTCACATAGGAATGCACAAAATCAGCAATTTTTCTGCTGGACAGATTATAACTAAGGTTAGGTAAATATAATACAATAATTATTATTAAGAAAATAATACTTAATTTAGTAACTGAAGTATATCCAACAACTTATTTCTAGGTATATTAAATGAAATTATCGTTGATAAATACATTTTTTATAAATTATGAAAACATTACAATACTAACACAACAGTTTTTAAATCCCCTAGATTGATGTTTGAAAATGTTGTTTGTATAGTGTCACATAACTTTTGAGAGCCAGTTCCTTGAGCAATATTAGCTAACATAGCCTGCAAACACAAAATATTCAAACAAAAACTATACTTTACAATTCTAAACAATATAATTATACAATAAAAATTAGTATTAAAACTTGAATATTTTTCTTTATCATCTCTTGTTGTATGCTAAATAATTACCCTAGTGAATAATATGTTGTTTAAACAAGAAACTAATATACATATTTAACAATTTTACAACATATGCATTACCTATTTTGGACTAATGTAATGAATTAAAAATACTAATAAATTTGAGCCTATTAAAACCTATTTATGTTTCCATATTAGGTATAATTTTAATAACTTAAATTTCAATTCAGTAATTTAGCTCAAATAAATAATATATGATAATATGTATGTAACCTTTTAAAAAATATATTATTATTTTTTAATATGTTTGTTTTGTGTATATATTTTACTAAATAAAAGTTGGTGAATTATTTTTCACATATTGTAAAAATCAAGTTCTATAAGATATACATTTTTAGCCTAGTAATATTTACAAAAATTTAAAAATGTATTAATTTAAGTACCTAGATTAATTACCCAAAACTAATACAAGGAACAAATTTCAAGTTGTTTGAAAAACATACATTATTTATTTATAATATTATTCATAATAATTTTAATAAAAAAATAATAAAATCATGAATTTAGTAATAAACTAGCTACCTATATTTGTATCATCATTCATAAACAACAACCAACTTAAAGAATAAAATAATTTATAATTACTATTGTTAAATTATTATAATGTGAATATAGGTAGGTAGTTCAAATATTAATATATAATATTAAGCAGTCTTTAATTTTGTATAATACTAAACACATTTAAAATATTACTGTAGGTAATAATTTACTTGACTTCTACTATAAATGATTCATCAATTAAAACAAATAAAACAATAATTACCCTTCTTCCGCGAACAACTTGTTGATTCCCAGCAACTAGTGTTTGAGAACTTATAGCAGCGACAGGTACATTGGGTACATCAGTATGTGGTATTGGTAGTGCTGCTAGTTTTGGAAGTTCCTCAGATTTAGGAGGTTCATGGGGTTTAGGTGGTTCCTCGGGTTCTTTAGGAGCAACCTGAGCCAAACGGCTCTTTAAAAAACCTCTTCCAGACATTCCTAGAAAATTATTTAAGAATTGATTACATTTTGAAGTCCCACTAATAGTCTTTAATCACGTTTTCCAAATTTTTATATTATGTTTTATTTTATTTTATATTAATGATATAATTTTAATGATTTAAGGATTTCCGTGATTCTCAAAATTCTGGAATTTTTTGTTTTAAGCACCTATGATAGTAATCATAGATAGTACCTAGAAGTAATTGTATGTTTTTTTCTGTTAAATTATTAGATATTTATTATTATGTATAGGGGGAGATAACAAACTCGAGTGTCGGAGTTATATCAAAAAATTAAATAAATTCTCTCATGTATGTCTTGAAGACTTGAACATAAGAATACCGTGTATGTAATCAACAGTGGCATAAATGAACTGTACAAATTGTAATGATAGCCAGTCTTTATAAATAATACTAAAAAGAGTGCCATCATCATAATCCTCAGTATATATATATAATATATATTATATTATAATATTATATACATAACCACACAAATGCCTATATCATAATATAGACATCTGTTTATCATATATTGTTATGTCCTTATCTGAATAAACTGTCACATCAGCTCAGATGATACCCATCGACCATCAGCCCGACATACTCTACAGCACTCTCCCTGTGTACGCCCTTGGTCGCAGTCATACGTTATAAGGTACATAATATATGTTCAATACTGTATTTGTATATACTACCTAATTAGATATCTGATGGTGTAAAGTTAGCTTTCTACACCACAAGAAAACCTAAAATATACATATTATCTTCTACTTATAAAGTTTATGGTGAGTATGACATAATAACTGTGTTACAAATTAATATTATAATTTAGTTTTTACCCACTTTTATTAAATAATGATAATTTTCTAGTTAACACAAATTAATAAAATCACAATTTTGAATGTATTTAAGATAGATACTACCTTTTTGTGACCACCACAATTCTACTCACAATTTTTTAAACCAACTGAATTAAGCACATCATAACTTATTAAGCTTTACTTTAGCATACCAATATAATACAATATCATAATTATTGATAATAGGCACGGACTAAGATATCCTATTACATCTTAGTGTGTGATAATAGGTAACAATTATTGTTATCAGACATCAGTTATCACTTATTATACTTAGTTAAAATTTTATTTTATTCATGCAAGTATACTGTTATTATTTATTAACTGAATTAGTCTCTTATACAATATACACTGAATTAGTATTTTATTTATATAACAATGTACCCATAATTAAATAGAAGAAATAAAAAAAAAGGATAAAAATATTCAATAATAAATAATAATTGTGTAAGTATAAAATATTAGATTTATTCGTTTTGAAAAAAGAGTCTACTCTAATTAGTGTAGTGTCTGGGTAAAGTGTAAGGGGTGTGATCAGATTAATGTATTCAAAACAAATATTTATGGCGTAGAAAAAATCAGATGATAATTTTATAAATGTTTATAACTAATAAAAATTTATTTCAATTTATAGTAGAATTTATCAATAATTTCATTAATATTTTCATGATTGAAACTATATTGAAATACTTGATTGAACCTTTTGAGTTTTATTACAAAAAAACAATTGACTACTAAAACAATTATTTGAAAGTAGAACTACATAATTACAGAATCAACAATTTGCTGGTAAACACAAATGGTTAATTAATAAACTGAGTTATCAGTATTTTTTAGGTACCTGTTATATTTTTACAAATGACAAATTACTACCCAAGTCTTTTTAAGACACCATTCAGTATAATTACAAACATATATTATAATTAATAATCAATAAATTAAAGGAGCAGTCAACAAAAAAAAAATGTCTTCAAATAATTATTAAAAAGCTAAATCATTGTAGTCGAAACTACTGAAAACAATTTTGTCAAAATCCAATCTAAAAAAAGAGGGTAAGTGGGTGTCACTCTGCTGAGATTATAAGTGGGTCACTGTATAATGGATGGTATTAAATTTGAATTCAATGATATGATATTATACTTATATTGTTATTAGGTACTAATTATTAATACGGTAGCCGGTAAGTTTAATTAATATTGAAAAATTACAATTAAATAACTAAAATCGTTATTCTTGGTTATTTAGTATGTAATTTTATCCAAATTTGATCATAAAATAACTATAAAAAAAAACTGTCTTTATATTTTTGAGATTTTTTGGTTACAGGATAACCTACTTAGGTGGAACTTTGTTTTAAATTGTCAATCCTTAGCAATTAAAGTTGAACATTTTGTCAATTTTTAAATTTTAAATTAGATAAAAGGTACACTTTGCCGGGCAATCTCATACAATGCCCAGACAATGTAAGAAAAAATTGAGTATTAAAATAATAATTTTAACATTGGTCAAAATGTTTGAGCATTGTAAACAGTGCCCGTGCATTGCATAATAATCCCCGATTTCCTACTTTGCCTACAACATATATATAGGTACTTATATTATGTTATTGTAAGAATAAATTAATTTGTGAGGTGTGGATCAAAAAATGGTTGCACACCACTGATATAACTAATTATACTATTATTTTTTAAATTAAATTATTTACTGCAAAATAAAATGATTGAGGACCCATTATGTTCAGTAAATATCAAGACATGAATTTATGTATTTAATTTAAAAAAAATTAAAAGAATTTAATTATTATTACCTAAATAGTTAGAAAAACAATTTAATACATTTTTCTATTAAAAAAAGGTTAGGTTCTTTCTTAATGTGAACAGAAAACATATAGTTGTTGATTAACATGATATACTTAATTCAGATCAAATATTATATTTATTGTTCCACACTAGCCAACCAGTTAAGATAATTTTTAAAAGGATGTATACTATGACGACCATAGATAAAATCAGCTGGGCACGCCCGATACTGAAGACGACTACAAATCGTCATCAGATGTGAATGTGACAATGGAAAATATACTAATAAAACTAAACTTACTAAAACGATGAAACGAAAAAAGAAATTGATGTAGGTACCTCATAGTTTTGGATCAATTTATTTCAATAAAAAATAATAATAATAATGAAAGAACCAATATACCTAGTGCATAGTATGCGTTTCTTGCCTATCTCCTTCAGACTTGAACAACAATAGACGAAATGTAATTTAATTTACCTAATAGACGAAAATAATAATAATAAAACAACAAAGGGTTCATCAGGCACTAATTAAGCGTGAAATAAATTTTAAGTGTTTTGGACATGACGTTGCACCCCACGTCAGTAAAATTATTAGTCTAGGTCTAGGTACACCATATTACTCTATGACAGTGCCGTAGCCAGGGGGGGCACGTGCCCACCCCGAAATCCTTTCTTTTTTTTTTTTTGGTTGGCCATAGACCCATAGTACATCACACAGAAATTTTTAAATGTATATAATTCAAGATAAACCTATGATAACGAATAACAATAAAAATTACTAATTTTATAATTTTGTATTCATAAATGTAAAATAGTAAAGATAATCACAGACTTTAGATAAGAAATACAAGTGTATTCCATTTTTGTTGTGAACACGGTTATGGTTTGATTATAAGTATCATATTATTAAATCATATTATATTATAACATGTTTTGTGCTCAAGCGCCAAGTGGTATATAGTTAATGGTGATATGGTATATTATTGTTCTATGATTATAGTTAATGTGTTTAAAACACATAGTAATAATATTGATATAATGTTCTTAATATAGCTACATTAATTAATAAATTAATCTATCAATATATGGTTTAACATAATATTAATACTTTGTTATACTTTTAATTTTTTTATTTTTAAAAATATTATTAATGAAATACTAATAATACTTTGTTATGTTAAATATATGGGTACCATAGTTGTTAGCATATTATAATGGTAGTCATACAAATAATAAGACTGTAGTAAACATTTTATAAACAAAAGGGTCATAAAGTAATAGGTGATAATCGGGTATTCTAGCATTGCAAAAATTGAGAAAAAAATTAAGTTTCCAAAAAAAAATTTCTGGCTACGGCACTGCTCTATGAGGTTCACAAAACACGGCCGCCATCGTCCCACGTGCGCTGACCGGAAAGGCGATAGACCGGAACTCCGAGTTATGCTTCTAGTCCGGTCGATCGCCTGGATGAATACTATGGAGGTAAAAAAATCTCAACTTACCGGTTATGCGTATTCACTTGGATTGACCGACGAATAAATTCGGAAACGAGAACGCAATGGGGTCCTCTTGACGTGCGTAACGGTCAACGGAGACTTTGACGATGATAACGAATACTATCCACAGGTTGAACGGCGGAAACAATTAATTTGGTCGTCGAGGGAGAAAATCGTAAACAGTTATAAACGGGAAACAAAAAGAAAACGGACCGACCGCGACGTAACAGGAGCGAGTGCGCGCCGGTCGAGAAGAAAACGGAATCAGAAACACGGTCAGAAATGTGCTTCCATAAGGCACGGGTCGCAGAACACTCTAGAGAAGCGTTTCTGGATATAATGATTAATGGCGTCCCGTACACCTGACAGCCAACCCCACCCTTCCCTTTGCTATCGTAAACCTCGGTTTTCCATCTACTACCGTGGTCCGTGCGGATAACTGTCCGTTTCCGGAATCAAAAGTTGGCAACTCTTCGTTTTTTCTATCGAAGTCCAGCACGACCATAGTGCAATATTACTCTATGAGCACGACTGACTTCCCAAACTCCGGAACTAATCACTGGACGGCGGCGCGGCAGACTTTGGACGTTGATAACTAAATGCCGCGTCTCCGTTCTGCGTCGTTAAAAATAAGATAACAATTTATCCGTTATCTGCGTATCGCAATACAATTTTACCAACGAAAATTGTTATAATTGTCATAGTCATTACTCATTATTTACCTAGTACCTACTTTTGACTTTTAAGTCAACAGCACGAATTAAGATATAAGATAATGTTCTCGATTCGTGGTCGATAGTCATTACCAAAATACATTAAATCTATAAACGGTATAATACTACAATCGTTTATAATAGTTTATCTGACTGTTTACATTGATGTTGTCGAGAAATGAGAGTGACTGCTACGACCGGAAATATTTTCTGCAATAGTGCACGACAAAACTTACAAAATCTGATGCCACTTGACTAAACGGTTAACTGACCCAACTACCTTTCATGCTTCGTGATATTTAGATATATAAAATGTGCTTAATCCATGTGCGTTTCAAAAAAGAAATTACCTATTAATATATTGTTTATTTGTCATTGACACAAATCTTCCCGTCAGACAGTGATGTAAAAGAAGCAGTTGCCAGCTGATCTTGTTTTAAAGTAAGACGTGGATCTTGACCATGTAACAGGAAAGAATTTAAACTATGATTGTCAATTTTGTGAATAAAACATGTGGAATTCGCAGATACACTAAGCTTCAAGGCAAGAATTATGTTTGGAAGAATAATAACTTTTCTAAAAAATAATTATACTTACCTAGTAATTTGGTTGAATATAGATAGAAAAAATAGAATCAGGATATAATAATATGTGAACAAAATTGTACCAATCCAAAAGGTGGACCTTTCTAAAAATATTTAATTATTACTGATTCCTATTTGAAAAAATTATAAAACACTTAAGTACCACTTAATTACTCCGCTAGTTAATTTTATTATTATATAATATTACTAATTAATAAAATGACATGAATACTATACTTTTTTTAAGACATACATATATTTTTTATACCTAACATTATTGTAATTTATGGTTATATAGTATAGTGGTCAATTTTATAACAAAAACCACAACAACAACATATGTACAATTTGTATTTTCATGAAAAAAAAGTGAGGCCATTTCAAAATAGGTTCACACAGTGACACTGAACTTTAACAATATTGTCATCGCACCTAAATTAATTAAATTAGGTACAGTTGGAGTCCATAACAATAAAAATAGGTATGTTCAAATATAAAATGTAAATATAATAATCAAAGTGTATTGCAAATGATTAAATGAAACTAAAAAATATTTTAGGGTGTTAAAAATCTCTTACAATATTAGTGGTTAGACAATGAATTATGAAGTATTAATTATGGTATAAATATTGTTTTCAAATAAACATTTTAAACTTCTATAGTTTCTGGTCTCTAATAACTACCTACAACTAAAGTTAACTTGGATTTTTCAAATTTTATTTTTATTAACATAGATATAAATTTAATTAATGAATCATTTATGGTCATAGAGCAGAGTTGGCTACTGATTTGAGTACCTAGGTATCTTTAGTGCTCTGCAACAACAATATATTGGAGGTTGGGTGATTTGTTGAACATTTGCTCACCAACAATGTTATATTTTTTTTTTGTGATGGAAGCTCATTCAATTAACTGTTAATTTTATAGTTCTATAACAAATTCCACTGAAAAGATTTATTTCTCGTCCACTACTAAATGTAAAATTATTAAAGTTTAATACTGCCTCTGTCTTAGGAATATGTTAATATGTAAAATATATTATATTATAAATACACTTGCCTATTAGATCTTTTGATTCTCTATATTTTATACAATTCATAGTAGGTACCTACTACCTAGATAGGAAATAATTTTTCTACAAAATGTTGATCATCGAGATTCAAGAATGATTTGAAGGAGACACACATAGGCGTAGGGTGATCAAATATATTGGGGCTGCAAAATAATAATACTTAATAATAATTAAAAAAAAAAAACACTAAACTAAATGAAAATAAGACATTTATTTGTTTTCAACTATAATTCCAAGCGTCTATTAGATTTTGAATAGATATTTAATATATCATTAGGATCAATATTTTATTTGAAATATCTCTCAATATTTAGTATTGCCAGTGAGGAAAAACGGTCTTGAGTCATAGTTGACCATATATATGTATTCATACGTCTCATTGTCGAAAATGACCTCTCACATGATGCTGAAGAAATTGGTAAGGTCAGAGCTAAATTTAAAAGTTTATATACATTAGGAAAAGTTGAAATTGTTATATTTTTTTTTGAATAAATTTATTTGATTTTTTTGTTCAGGTCCCGGTTCAGGTTTATTATTATAGTTTTGAATACAGTTTTTGGCAACCATCATTTCAGCTTGAAGTGAATTCAAATCAACTTTCAGTAAATCCTATATTAATTAGAACACATTATTAATACAACTTTAAGTAATAAGACAGTTAGTTAGTACTTTCATGCTTCATTTATTGGTTACATTAGTTTTATAAGTTTTCACTTAAGTTGATTTATTTATTTACATTTAACATACCTTATATTGTTGAATAAAAAATGAACTTTTTTCATAGTCTAGATTGAAAAAGTGATCAATAGTTTCCCAAATTGTCATATATATTTTACTCTGATTTCGACTATCTTCAAAAGTTTTTATGACTGCATTTATTAAATTGGCTGCTTGACCAAGGGTTCCACTGTCGTTTTGTAATTGTTTGCTAAGAATATTGATTATATTTGAAACATAGCTAATAAAATGAAGGTGTATAATAAATGATCCTTTTTGCACACATGAAAGAATACCTAAAAAAAAAAAATAAATAATTGTTGTTTTATTTTTAACTAGTTTTTCATATTATACCTTAAATAACTTTTTACAAACCTGTCCGTTATTATCTTCAAGACACATAGGAGGAATGACAACTTTGTAACCAGTATAGGCACAAACATGTTCTATGATCATTACAAAAATAAATATTTTTTTAATTTCCTTCATTAATACCTAGGTACCAAAACTATAGTACCTACCTACATACGACAACTTATTTATTTATCATGTTGTAGAATCTTTAAAAGGGTTTTCATCACTTTTTTCTCATGATTTTATGTTCTTCTGTTACGAGATGTTGCTTCACAAATATAGGTAATAAATATATTGGATCGACATAACTTGAAGTAAAATTAGTTGAAAAAGGAACACTAGTAGATAATAAATTATGATAAAATGTTGATGATGATGGAATTTTAAGACCATCAAATTACTAAACCTCATTATCCTACTGCATACAAGCCTCGTACAATTATGAACACAACAAATAAAAAATTAGCTAAATCGGACAACCCGTTTTTTAGTTTTAGCCAGACTAACGAACAGCTTTTCATTTTTATATATAACTAGCTGCATGAATCTCCGGAAAAAATTGTTCAACTCCTTTTGGGTGTAACATGGTGTGGAAGCAATGTATTTTTAAGTCTAAATTATATTAAATTTTAGTTTATAGCCATTCCGACCGGCGTTGTCCATGAGATTCGCTTGTGATTATGCGAGCAGTACCTATAATATAATCAAGTAGGCAATCTACCCCGCATGGTGCGTATAATTTAACGTATTTTAATGTATCAAAGTTATACAAAGCTTGTCACTTGTATCTACTTAACTCAACTTACGCCGGATTAATATTATCAATTGATACGATACAAAATCCTAATTTAACCGTACTAAAATCCGATCAATAATGAAAAACCAAACATTCATATATATATAGATAAAGAACTAAAGAAGAAAAATAAGAAAAAAAAATGCAAAAATTGGTCCACCGAAATTGTGATTTGAACTCTAGCCATTCTGTACTAAATTACACAGGCTTATCGCATTACTAATAATTATTATTAAAATTAATGGCAACCATTTATAAACAAAAATTGTCATCGTAAATCTCAAAATCCCTGTGTGAAAACCTCTTATTTTGCTATTTTGACCACAAAATGTAGCCTATCTTCTTCCCCAAGGTAAAATCTATCTTCGTAATAAATTTTATCGCAATCGGATGAACGGTTTAGGAATGCACAAAGGACAGACGGACAAACATTCATTTTTTGTATAAAAGAGATAAATAACTTGCTATTCCGAAGTTTTTCTGACGATTATCATGTAATAATGTGCTCATGTATTTTATACATATATTACATGATCTTACACTATATATTATATACATTTCATAGGTATTTATAATGTACCTATGTAAATATTATTAAAAGAAAATTAATAACTATTTGTAGTGTGTTGTTTTAAATTTTTATAAATCTCATTTTAACGAACTTTTGGTGTATCGAACCTTTTTCTCGGTCCCTTGAAATTCATTACTTCTTGAATTAACTATATTTGAATTGCATAAGGTAGGAAATTAGTACTAATGTATAAACAATATTAAATATAAATTATTATATTATATTATATTTTCCATTATTTTGATACATTATTCAATCTGAAAATCACTAAATGTCTTAACTATCACAAAAACCTACACCAAATTGACCAATATTTAAGATATCTAATATCTATAGTAAAAATATTATGCACATTATTTACGTAATTGTTTACGGCGTTTACTGTTTAGTGTTTAGTCATTATAATATTCGATATATCTACATTTGAAGCGATTCTGGCGTTATATAATCCAACATTTTATAATATCTCGTCGGTCATTATGACGCATTATTAGGTTTTCGTTTGCGTGTTCTCATTCGTATAAATATATTAATTTTTTCACACTTCTGTTGCACATAAATAATATATATATATATATATATATATATTATATATATAATTAGCATGTTTTTACTAATAATAGTACAGTGACTGGCATTAACTACAGTTTAAGATGTTTATATATAATATGTAAGCACCAGACACATTATAAAACACATTATACAGACGACAGTCGATATTAAAATATTATGCTATTGTAATGTCACATATTAGACCATTAAACAATAATATTACAAAACCACGTGTAAAGTAATATAAATATATAATACACAAACCATTCATTAAATATGCATAAAAATGATCAAATAGCCCCTCGAAGAGAAAGCCACACGATGAGAAGAAAACAATAAAATTGTACACAGCATAGGTAGGTAACTTACATAAATAAAGCATCTTTATACGGAGTGATTTTCTAATCGCAAGACACTTGATATTTCATTAGATATAGCTAACCCTCGCCTAATATCTACCCCTTCAACCCATAAACTAAAAATCCAAAACCCTTTAAATTCCTACGCATAACCCAAAACTAACCAATCTGCAAATAGGTCCAACTAAGGATACCTAGGTATTATAGGTATAAGAGATTATCGAGTGCTCTGCAATATGAATGAATCAACCTGTATAATACCTTGGTCTACGCTCGTTTAAAAATCCGTAACCGCAAAAAAGCTTACCTTTTTTTTTATTATTATTTTATGTGCCTATCTATATACACGCGGTGACCTATTTGTACACATATATATAATAAATATATAATATATATAAGCAGTGACGTACCCAGGATTTTTCAATGGGGGAGGGGATATATAATTAATAATTAATACTACGTAAAATGTTTCATCAAAACCATTTGTAGAAATATCATGGTTTGTACTTTGCATTTTATTATATAAGATTTATACAATAACACGACTAATGGCCAATGGGGGGGAGGCTGAAGCCCCCTAGCACCCCCCTTGGGTACGCAACTGTATATAAGTGCCTACACGTATGTGTTATGTTATCTTATATATAATATTATATTATATCTGTGTCGTCGATAGTATAAATTAATCGTTTATAAGACCTAGGTACGTATATTGTATATATTGCATAAAATAATAAATAATATCGTCAATGTTGTTTTCGTGATAAACAATCGTGTGTCGTGTGTGGTGAACATTAAAATATTGTTATTGAGTTTTGAGTTGCCAGCTGCTACTTCGTGGTGGTGTTTGGATGTTTACACATATATATATATTATCATACGCATTTTGTAGGTACCTAAATGTGTTAGTTTTTTAAATTTGTTGTCTCAATTAATGCACGGTACGCGACACTTATATAATAGCACTGCTGCAGCAGGTACAGAATTTAATTAGTGCATAATATTACTATACTAATTATTAAATGGGTGATTTCGATACTGTTATAGATACAACAGGCTATAGGTATAACGGTAAATTAGTATAACAATATAATAATACCCGTAGTAATATAACAATATACTTATATACCTATAGGCTATAACAACATATTATATTTTGTATGGATGTCTTGTTATTGAACTTTATAAACTATAATTTTGATTTTTATCAGTTATAAAATTATAGTTGCAAATATTTTCCTTCATATGAGTTCCACGGCTATAGATAGTGTGGTGCCCATCGCCCATGATTCCCATATTTGAAAAGTGTCTACCGAAATGAATCTTAGTATTAAACAGCTGGAGATTTACACACTAGCGCTAATTTGTCATAATGACTATCACGGAACTGAATCTATAACTGCTCAAATGCACGATTCTCGATACATACACCGAGATTTAGTAAAATGCTTCCCCTAAGCGCGTTTCTCCAAACTTGAAAATGCCACTTCACGGGCGTATACTTCACGGGTAGGCATATATTATCTACATTCCACAGACCTAATGTAGTACTTAAAGACCTAATGATATTATGTATTGTGTTCTTGCCTATGTTGACAATAGTTTAATAATACTAAATAAAATGAAAACTGTAAGTAAAAATATGTTCACATTGAGCTCAAATCAAAATATGTTTATATAGTTAGACATGGAGTGACCATACGTCCCGTTTTTCAAGCCAGTCGCGTACTCCAAATAAATACCGTTTTTCCTAACTGTTAATTTACAACTCTTAAGATTTATTTTTTAATAAAATCGTTACATTTTCGATATTTTTGTATGACATTCAATAGAATAATAAAATCTATAGTTGTACCTAATTTTCAGTATTTCGGGATACTTGTTTGGACCATTTTAGCGAGTGTAAAATATAAAATTAATATATGTCACATTATTGCCGACGACGTTAAATATACATAGGTATTTGAGAGTTTCAACACCTATAATAATATTATATTTTCGTATATTTTGATATTATCAGTACGATCCCACCGACCAGTTTCTTGTAAAATGTGTGCGTGTTGCGGACTATAATATATTAATATATATATATTTTATAATATCCATAATATTATATCTAATAATAAAATATTTTAAAAGTTATTCGTCATTATATTTTGTACACGACAGATATTCAGTCTGTACTCTGTAGTCAGTCGGTACCTAGTCACTCACTGATAATGGCGCATTCGTAGTGGGGTGGTGTAATAAACAGTACAATTCGATAAAAATATCTACCTATTTGTATTCAAAATTCCAAAAAAAAGGCACGTTTACACTACAAATTTAAAGTCAGAATTTTAAGTTTTAATAGATGCTGATGAAGTTGAAGAAGGATTTTGTGCAATATTTAAATTGGAATTTTCTATAGAACACGTAGGACTTATATATGGTGGCAGATATAAAACAGCATAGATAGATACTACAGTGCAGGTAGGTACTACACAATATGTAGAATGAAAAAAAACATTTATTGGCATTATCGCAGCTGCATTGTACCTACAAAGCTGCGTTTAATTTATTTTATTATATTATGCTTAGTTAGGTAACTTATGTATTATGTATAAATATAACACATCCGAGTTGCGTCCCTGATTTTCTCGCGACATGTACGAGTTGCGTCCCGGTTAATAATTGATTAATTGGTTAATATTATACATATTTTCCTTCCCACTTTTTCAGACTGAGATGTAATGTTTGTTTTATAAAATGGTGAGGTTAAAAATTGTGAAATAGTATAAATGGTGTAGTTAAAAATTGTAGTCGTGTATATATCATTTATGTATTTGTAAATTTTTGTTTGCTAATTTTTGAACGAATTCAAGACGATGTATTGTGAGTTGTGACAAAACCACGGACGTACCTAACTAGGACAAAATATAATTTAGGGACGCGATATTCGAATGCGCCGGTATAAATGTACAATATTAATTAATCAACAATCGTCCATCAGTGATCAGTATCAAAATAAAATTGATTTTTTGTACCAGGTACTGGTTACTATTAAAATTAAAGTACTATGTTTTTGAAAACAATTTTTATAGGTAGGTACATCACATTTATTTTGTTTTTTAAGTTCTATCTATAAACACTTGTTTATATAGTGTGCTCATTTTAAACATAGATTTGGTAGATAGTTTTTATTGAAAAATTAAATACTATGGTCGTGACCGTAGCACGACGAAAATAGGGTTATGATTACGATGTCATCTCCCATGTGCAGGTGGTACATTAAACGATTTAACCCAATTATATTCTACCGCTGATAATGGGTGAATGGTAATGATTATAAAAATTCTTTTCACTCAGTATTTTTTTCAAAATAAAACTTAAGATGACATTCTGAAACTCATTTAAGTCTGTTTTACTTTAAAAAGTCTGACGGAAAGCGTGCGAGTGGAGGAAACAATAATAATGTGCTATGTTGCGTTCGGTATTGCATGAAGCGGAAGTCAATAAAAAAATTGTAAAAACTTTGACTTTGTATTTATAGGCTTCTTATTATAATCACGGTGCTAATATAGCAAAATACTCTTACAACATGTCAAGTAAAATATTATAATGCATTAACTATTATTAACAACGCCGCCGCCTAACAATACAAATTTGCCATGGATATTGACGCAACTCGTGATGGATTGTACCTATACATTGTATATTATTCATAACATTCATTATTAAATCCATCGTACCTGTGTGCACAGACTTTTCCACGATGACTTTCACTATTAATTTTTGCAACTGGAAAAACAAATAAGTAAATCAAATTTTTCATTTTTATTCATAATATATTATATATTTATATATTCGGTACCTATATACATTAAATATAAATAAATAATTTGTTCCCTATTTATACTACTATAATATTATATAAATATAAACATCAACTTAATCTAAACACTTACCTCCAGGTGTCACGTAGGTCGTAGAAGGCAGTAAGGCACTTATATTTTCTCATTACTCCGAAGGTTCATAATATATTATAAATTATTATATAGTAATTAAAATTTGAATCATAGTGACTATCAAAACTCTTAAAAAAAGCCAATAACACATTTATTCATTAAAATCTGATAAAAAAATTTACTCACCTACCTATATGAAATTTATAAAATGATATTCTGGTGCAGGTGACCTACAAATTACAATAATTAAGTATGACATTATTTATAAATAGGTGGTTAAAGATAAAAACTATTTTACATTCTTTTTTACCCTTGAACGTGTATAATGGTTTTATTAGTGTCTATATAATGTAGATGTAGATTAAACAACTTATTAGGTGTGAAAAAAATTGCAACATACTTATACTAATTAATCAAAAGGGTGAGTTTGGTAGATACAGTTTAGTCACTAAACTTTAGTGTATTATATGAACACTAGGAGGATATCATATCACTATTTGTTTTCTTCTCTGAGCCACGCGCAACATACCACATTATACATTTACAATAATGATTATAATCATAATAATTTTTAAAACTACGGTGAAATGACCCTTTATACAATTTATTTGTAAGATTATTATCTAGGGCATCTCATTGGAGTTTTACTATACTTCAATTTTAAAGCAAATTATAAGTATTTTAAAATGTACGTGTAAAATTTGTTATGTTGCAGCGCATGGATCAGATATAGAGTCAGGGAGAAAACACAATGCACAATAATTATTGCCGAAACGGGACGGGTTAAAAATTGTATCACTTCATTTCTATAGGCACATATTTAGGGGAGGGCAAGTGTACCTTGTTACCCGGGTTGGCATATTTTTTAGTCAATTTAGCGGGAGAAAATGTATATTATTATTGAGTATTTATAGTATTGAAAGAATAAAAACGAATAAAATATGTATATTGTATATTTTAATAATTATTATTAATATAACCTACCTATACTGTTAAAAGCAATTATTATAGTTGAAAAATGTATAAGTATAGGTACCTATTGCTTTCAAAAATTAGTTGGAAAACAATACTAATAATTACAAAAAATATTTAAGGTCAACAACTATGAACCAAGAAAGATGTTTTGCGTTGGCGTTATTGACACTTGAATCAGAAATAACAATTAAGTAGGTAAAGCAGATTTTGAAGAAGTTATTACTTTATTTTCAAATTCCAATGTAGGAGTAAATTATAAATGTAGGTATCTATAGAATCTAGATACATTCATAACTTTAGATAACTCTGGATTCTAAATAATTATTATTAATTTAATTAAATTCAGAAAAAATGCAATAATATTAATTGCATTTTTCAGTTAATATTTTATTTGTATGATAATAATATTATGTAGTATATACAAATAACTACTTGATTCTTTTAATATAAAATATGTAATACACTTTTATCTACAATAAGAAACAAAACATTAAACCCTTATAAAAAAATCTTTGGGTTAATTTTTGTTTTGCTTAGGCAAACTTTATTATATAAAAACTATAATTGGTTTATTTAATATTAGTTTTCCTAGAGATTTAAGAAATATCTAATATATGAAAATATGAAATACTTCGATAGTAAATAGATTTGGAATGAATATACAATTTAGCCAAGCGATTTTTGTTTTTTGATTTTTTTTCTTCAAATGTGTGTTTTTACATGCTGTTAGTACTTTAAAAAAAGTTATCAAATTTTCTAGGAAGTTATGATCAAAAAACATAAAATCTTCAAAATCTTGGTGGAATCAAAAATTACCTATCGTACTTAATTTTTATTTTATTGTTAATAAAGTAATTTAATAAAAAAAAAAAACCAATGTATCTATCCAATAGTAAAATGTGGTTATTATTTATAAGCACTCTGAATTTCTATATAGATTTCTGTAAGAAATTATTATTTATATGTAGTCATGATGTCTTAGGGTGACATGGACCTTATGCCCCCCTAAACGCTGTGCCTAGGAGGGGGACAAAATATGTTGCACCGAGACGTAAAATGTTGAGAGCCCTGTTCATTACTATGCATATAATATTATATTCATCGATATGAAAATTCCATAAAAACCTATCCCCAGAAAATATAAGTGTTTAATCAAGTCTCAGTTATTGAGAGACTATGAGACTAAGAGGTAACTATGATTTTATAAAATTAACTAATCCAACACTGTATTTTAGAATCTTACAGCTTGTTTTTTACAGACCATTTATGTCTAACGAAAAAATAGATAAAAATTTCGATACTTATACCTTAAGAAAATCAATATTTCTTACTTTTATATGAAAATGGTGTAAAAATCAATTGTTGTCTTTATTAATAAAAATGGAGCAGACAAATAATATTATCTTATCGACAATTAAATGCTCGGTGATATAAAAATGTAGTACCTAATGTCGTTATATAATTGGTGATAATATTTGGTTTTCTCGAGAGACTCACCTGTATAATAAAATATATAAATGTCATACACATTAAGATATTTTTCGGGATAAGCTCTTATGGATCAATCAAATATATTAATACAATATTAATGTAATTATCATATAACATTTAGGTTTCAGAAGACCGTCAAACAAACAAATTACAACACTTTGGCAATAACACCATAATATTTATACAAAAACGGTACCGCACTTGGCATTTAAATATTGAATAATATCCGGGAAAATCATTTGGGACCTATTTAACCTGTTTCCAGACAACTGTGGCATTGGATTCCCGTCCCGTTTCGGCAATAATGAATATTTTTCGTTAATTTTTATATCAAAAGATAAAGTTTAGTCTATTTAAGTTTTTGATATACGTTTTATAAGTTTCAAATTATTTAGGACATAACTGCAGTCTGTAGAACATCCTGTCCGATGGATCATAGTAGGGCAGCTATATTTCTGTTATTCTGTACCTTTTTTGCCATAATATATATTTTTTACTTATATATATTTGGTTAATCTGTTGTATATTTGTATGCGTATGAATTATATTTAAATAATATTTTTAATAATATAGCAGTTACTTATATATTTAAGTATATTAAATATACCTATAATGGGTACATGGGAAGTATTTCGTATTTCTATTATCGCAGTTGGAATGGAATCAGTCCCGCATCGATGAGAGTTTTATTATTACCCCATATATATCCTACCTACAGGTAGATTGTGTCGATCGTGAGTATTTGTTTTGTTAAATTTAAAACTATGGCCAAGTCCAATATAAATGTAAATTGTGATTGGTCCAATAAGCATGCACTATGCAACAGTGAAAAAATAAAACCAACTACATATACTTACTAATAATAATAATTTCAATAGGTATATAATTCTCTTATAGTCAACAATTTGTGAGAGTAAATTAAATTAACATTTCTGCTATACGTTTCTTCTTGTATTCTTGGTATATTATTTATTGCTTGCTTAACTTTACTAATTAAATTAGTCCTATATGTATATCTGTTCAAAAATGGCTATAACAAGAATGTAACTCAGTAAAATTTTTTGGATTTACCGTACCTACCTACCTTAATGCATGTGGGTAGCACCTAACCACTTTCGCACGAAAACGACCTTCCTTTTTTTGCCTAGAAATAATTGCATTCTTTTCGCCCACTGTTTCATTTTCAACATTTTGGAAAACACTGTCTTAAAATTTGTTTAATAAAGCCATTTCCTAAAGAGCACCCCGAGGAGGTGCTTCTACTACTCTCCAAAAATGCAGTATTATGTTTGTGTACCTACATTAAAATAATTATTAAATAATATAAATCGGTAGGTATTTATCGTATTTGTCATTGATTCTTATGGCGTTGGTAAAAAAAATGCTATGTGATGTACCTATTTATGGATTTAATTTAAATTTAAATTGTTTGTATAGTTAAATGCTATAGATTTAACAATCTGATACCGACTTAACTCTCCCTTTTTATACTGTTGGATTTTATCATCGTTTTTTTTAATTGGCGCTCTTTTACTTTCCTATCTTTAGGAAAGTGTTGTAAATTTATAATATTTAATTTAAAATAAAAATGAGTTTGGACTTTTTGTATTACAGTCAACCAATTGGTGGAGAATTATAATAAAAACTTTTGTTAATAACATCCTATATACACTCTATTACTCGAATAGTATCGTTATTATTTATAACAAGATATCAAACATGAATCATTTTGAGACAGATCTTTCCAAAATGTCGAACATGAAACCATGGACAAAAAGAATGCAATTATTTTTATGCGAAAACAGGAAACTATTCATATTTGATCGAAAAGAGGACGTGGGTGAAAATAAGAAGGTCATTTTTGGAAGTAAGGAGCTGCACCTATATGTTTGTATTCAATTAACTAAGGACTATAGTACCGATACAAAATTTTAAAAAAAATAAATGTTTGAGGAATTTATATTCCAGCATTAAAATATATATTTCCTTATATTATACATATTTTAGATAATATTGTTGTCCTAGAGATGTCATAATATTTCTGTAATTAGTCATCGTTCTAGTATACCACTGTCTGATTGTGAAAACAGTATTCACAGAAGTATTTATATAATATATAATATTGTACCTATTTTTTGTTCAATAATTATAGTTTTTGCACCAACCTCTTATAATTATAATTATAATTATAGCATGACTCAAGATGAGTTATATTTGAATGAGAAAATATTATTAACTTTTATTCAGCTATATATGTTTAAAATTAAAAATATAATAAAAATTACTCATATCATTATAATAATTACGAAAAATGAATATAGTATGAAGTGTAACTTGTATAATATGTATTAGGACTAAAGTTCAAATACAAAATAATTTTTACAGATAACTAAAACGGACGTGATCTTATGAAGTTGAGAGATGAGAATGTTTGAATGTATAATAATCTCAAATTGGTAAACTAATAAAGAAATTCAGAATATTTCTATAAAACGGAAATTGTTTTATACTTTTTAAACTATGTACCTAAACAGAACTATTTCGGCAACAAATTCACATGAACTTACACAAACTCATTATTCTCCATCTCAATCACTAATTATTTTGCGTAACTTTAAAATATACACATAATAATATATGTACAGCTGTACCATATTATATACATTATACATTTACTGATTAATTATCAGTAACTATTACGTCATTCAATAGGCATTAGTGCATTACTGTTTTCATGAATAAATAACTAATAAAATATTCAGCAAGAGTATGCGCACACATGATTGTTTTTTTTTAGTAGGAGATTTAAACTACTATCGTGGTCAGTGGGTCTAGCAGTCTAGGTAGCAGGTATACTACTATAGTAGGTACATTAGTATTTAGTACTATACTAAGGAATCAGGATTTGAAAATTAATAAAATATTATTTTTATATTTTGTAAATTGTATATTTGTTATCACTTAGGTATCATAAATGGCAAGAAAAATTAAATTTTTTTTGTCTGAAGTCTTGAAGGAAGGTAGGTTATTAATTCGGATAATTTTGGGGATATTGACATGTAAATAAGTTATTTAGAAGTAATAATTTTCATACATTACCTACCGCTATACAGTGACTGACCGCGAAAGTGTTACAACTTGGA
The DNA here is from genome assembly GCA_027563435.1 of Nasonovia ribisnigri. Lineage (NCBI taxonomy): Eukaryota > Metazoa > Arthropoda > Insecta > Hemiptera > Aphididae > Nasonovia > Nasonovia ribisnigri. Next base: position 192,225 of record JANEHU010004672.1, on the reverse strand, counting down.
TATGAATCGAGTAAAAGGTGGCTTATAAGATATAAATTTGACTTTAGTAAAATATTCTTAGTAATAAAGTTAAACTAAATTAATATATTAAAAACATATAACAATAGTACCTAGGTATAAGGTTATAATATTTTTAAGGTCCAATCAACGCCACAATAACTGATAATTTGTTAACTTGTTGTACTTATGAGAGTATGAGACTACAATAAATTAGAAAAATGTATTAAAATTAAAAATAATGTACGCATAAGTTATAAATGTATAGTCGTCGTACTACCGTAAGTACTAGTGAATGATAGATACTTTTAAAACTTTTATTTTGTCAAAATTGTTATCCACTATACCAAAACCAAAACTTTTTTTTATTAACTACTTAAATTTCAGCTGCTATGGCCGTTAGTTTTTTCTAGAGATGTAAGCTTGAACATTTTATTTTTCATTGAAATTTTCTGAAAATTTGTTTTTAATGTATTTTTCTGAACATAATTCATTTTTGGGTTGTACAATAAATTGGTTTGTTAGTTAAATGTTAATTATTTAATAAGGATTTAAACGACTGTAAATACTAAATAAAATTAAAATATACTTAAAAGGTAATTTAATAACTACAATCTACATGTTAAAAAAAAACATGATTATCAATTATAAATAGTTCTAACTTGTGGTCTTGTGTTAAAACTAGATAACATTAAATTTGTAACAACTAATTCTAACTATACTCTGTACTCATAAAAACAGTTTGTGTAAACTTAAACAATAAATATAAAAAATATAAAAAAAAGGAAAAATCAATAATTGTAGGAAAACGTTTACCTATATATACTCATAATTTATTTAAAGTGAAGTAAAAATACAAATTTTTTAACAGTAGATTAAAATGCAAATTTATTACCGAGATAAATTTAAGATTTTGGATTTCCTATAATATTATGTTTATTAGTAGTTGCCTATGCCTACTATTAAAATAATATTAAGATAGGTAAATGGTAATACAAGTACACAGTTTTAAATATAATTATGTAGGTTAAACATATTATAAATGTATAACTATATAATATCAAGAGATTTATTTGATAAGAAATTAATATATGAAATTGTATAATTTTCATAATTTTCAAGTTTTTAAAATGTTCACAACAAAAAATTTTCATGAAAATTTACATCACTAGTTTTTTCACATTCTTATACATCGTCTAAATATAACATTATATTGCATTTTTTTTTTTAAATATTTGTATATATATATATGTACAATGTACATTGGAAGAATATTATAACAACGTTTATCACGTATAGGTACCTCCTATTGAGCAATCTATGTAATACTTATATATTTGTATTCCATATACATTTACAATTACAATTCCTTAATGGTTCGTAAAAAGAATGTTTAATGTATATATAGGTACTTGACACTTGTATTTATAATTGATAATTATCAAGGCTGGATAAGTTAACGAATTATTTCAACTCAATTATTGGTGAAAAACAAAACTTCAACGAGCCAATTAAAAATAAATAAATAAATCGTACGTTTCACTTCGATGCAAGGTTGTGTTGTTTTTTGTGATATTAAATTTCAAAAGAATGATAAATTGTCTCGATCGATAAATTTCTTTGAGCGGATCTCGGAGCTCGATCGGACGATATAGGCTATCAGACATTATTCATAAAGCCAAGCTTCCTTAAACTTTTTCCAAAATGTTCGGCAATGCACCATTTGTTAATTTTTTATCTGTGTTCACGATTTGATTTAAAGCTATTGGAAACTATTGAGAAAATAAAAATGCCATCGCTCGGGAACTGGTACACCTACAGGTGACATGCAGGTAACTGACTATTGATTTCCAATTTTTTTTTTTTTTGATATACTAACATTTTTTAATCAGTAACAGAAAATTAATAAAACTGTGCAGTGAATTTAATAATTGTGTTTCATTTTTATCATATAGGTAAATCTATTATTTTTAATTCGTAATTAGTGGGATGCAAATCTAATACAACTGATCAAATTATCCAAAATTTTAGCCCACAACCATATTCTTATTATGAAATTTTATATTTTAAATATATATTAGACATATTGTAAGTGAAATAGTGCATAGGGCACCAGGGAACAAGAATACATAATAAAAATTATATCTGGTTTTCTATGTTTTTTTTGCACATTTTATTATTGTGTATTTACTTTTATGGATTTATTTTATACATAAATATATAGAAGTAGTAGGTTTATGTACTTTATGTACCGTAGGCGTGTGCACGTGTACGGCCTACATGGCCTGTGCCGTACCTGTATTCATTCCTCGAATTTCGGTTTCCTAACCTTCCTTACAAAAAATTATGTTTATTTTCTTTAAGAAAATGTTTGTTTTAAAAATAATACGAAAATAAAAAAATATAATATCTAATTAATAATCATATGAATGATGATAAGAAAACAGCTTTCATACAACAGTTTAGCTTACATTCTAAAAAGTATTATATGATTTCATTAATATTATTCATATTATAAATTAAAGTGTATAAAATATAATATATGATAATTCGGTATACCTTGTTGCATTACGATAGATTTGTCGTTAAAGATATTTTAAAAATATACTTAAAAATACCTAAATACTTTTATAAACTAAATTATATATATAGGAATATATTTTCCAATGAATATTTCAATATAAATAAATACAAATTCTGTTAAGAAGTTTACAAAAGACTGGCTATAAAAGATCTTTATGAAAATGTATTTCTCGAATATAAATTTTATTTTTGGTGTATAAATATTTAATGTCTGCTGATAAGAAATTTTTTTTAATTGGATGGAAGCAAAATCAACAGCATACAAATCACCGTAGAATTTATCGTAAGTGTATATTATTTTGGCATTGTTTAAATACACGCATTTTCAAATTCACAAAGTAGGCATAATTATATTATATAGGTACTGCCTAAACATTAGATTCGTTAAAAAAGTAAAAATATTTCGTTCGATAACAAAAAATACGAACCTTATACGAAAAATGTTAAAATTGTATTTAACCTATATATAGGTACATGCTATTGGCACTAAGTTTTTACGCATTACGTTATATTTATATTAATATCGTATAAGTGTTTGTTAATAAATATATGCGGTAAAACAGAAAGCCGTATTAGGTAGACCAAGGTACGTCCTATAAGTAGGAATGTATGTTTACTTTTTTCTCGAACTATTATTATATTGGGTAGCTATTATATCGTTGATAGGTTACCTATGTAATATACATCGGGATAAGGAGTTAATCATCGAATTACAACACATGACAATGGAACATATTATAATGGATTATATTCTATATATAATGGAACCGGAATTTTTCAAAACTAGTTATTGGTAGTCGAATATTTTAGAAATGAATATCATAGAAAAAAAGTCAATTTACTAAAAAATAAATAAAATAATCTACGATGTTTGTAAATTGTAAAAGAAAAATTGATTTATTATGTTGAAATAAGTAATTTTTTATATGGACTCGATAAATTCGGGTAGACTTTAATTAAATAAGTAAATACATATAAATTTGATTAATTGTGTAATTTATTTCTACTATATAGTTTAACCTATATAATATTTTGTTTTCTCATCATTCAATAGAAATCTTTAATTCTCGATTTATGTAAACTATTACGATAAACATACAAATACCTTAGTAGGTTAGGCATATTTTTTAATATTTAAATGATACATTTCCAACTTCTAAACCTTACTGATATCAGTTTGTCGAATACGAGTATACCTTTAAGCCGATAAAAGCTAGTAGTTTTTTTTTGGTGGGGGGGGGGGGTTCCAATGTATGGAACTTTTGATTGTTGGCCAAATCATTTTATAGGATATATAATTATACTTTTGTAGATGAATAAAAACATACAAAATATGTATACATCAAGTCGTTTTATCATTTTTGTTCCTAATTATTTATTTTACTATGTATAGGTATTGCCCAATATGTTGTCCGGACAGCATGTAAGTAAACCACGATGCACTCGAAACGTGTCTGTTGTTTAAGTAAAACGTGTTATGTCTGCATGACATAGATTTGATGTCGGATGCTTTACCAAGTCAAGCCCAAGGAGAACGGGTCCTTCAACCAAGTCTCGATTCACCGACCTTCCGATCTCTAAAGGCACCTACCTTATAGCTCAGGACTTAACTGTTTGTATATATATATACAGTCTAATCAATACGATACCTACCTACTCACCTAACCACCAATGTTTGTGTCTACCAACTGAAGATTAGCGACTGCAGCATATTATATATATTATTGTTGTAATATTGGGAAAAATTATACAAAATATATACTTCAAGGACATCAGATGAAATCGTATTTTATTTTTAACTACGCGGGTGTACAACGTTAGGTATAGAAATAATTGTATTATGTCAAACGCATATAAATAGTAAGTAAAGGTACATGCGTATCACATGTGTACAATTTTCCAATTTACGGTTATCTGCAGTAGTTCAAATTTTGAAAATAATTTTTTTTTCATCCTTTAATCATGTGCGGCGCTGCATATAGTTGGATGCGGTGTGAGCTGAAACCGCTATTGGTTAGTACTTAGGCTAGACGAAAACATATAAATTCGATGAAGAAGACGAAAGTGATTGTCTTTAAATTTAATATTAATGTTATATTTTGTTACGTAAGACATAATATTAAATTATTGATGCTCCCAATATATGTACGAGTACCTAAGCGGTATTGTAATACCACGTTAAATGACTTGTATATGACACGTGGTAGAAACAGTGCATCGCTTATATGTATATCATAGATATATATTTCAGTTACAATTTGTGGAAAATAGATAACACACGAAATTTTTAAATATATAGGTACCTGGTACCTACTATAACCCGTATAAGCTTTAAAATACGATTCCGAGCTAAACTTGTTTTATAGCGTAAAAAAGTAAGGTAAATAAATAACGAGGAGTGGAAGAATACAAACTCAAACAAATGTATATTTAATATAAGACGATAACTTTTGTTCTATAAGTTCTAATGTGTACAAAATACTACGAAGGTATTATCGAAGTTTTGAGTTCAAAATCTTATTAGGTATAACAGGTACCTATACCATAAGCGGATTTTGTTATTTTTCTTAAATTAAGCAAATGTCTTACCTATTTATTTTATTTTTGAAATTTCTATCATATTCGAATCCGTATTGTGTATTATTAATTTGGTCACGAATTATTGTTTATAACTTAATTCTACATTATATTTACCTATTTTATTTACTCATGCAGTATACTGTTTTTATTACTTACCATAAGCGCAATTTGGAGGAGCTTAACCCCCTCCCCCTCCCCCTGAAAATGTTTATAACAAGTAATATTGTGTATGTTTTGTTTTGTCAGCAACACTAAAAATTAACCAACTGCAACCAGATGCTCCAGCATATTAACATATAAACTAACATTTTATGGTTGTTTATAAAATGCTTATATTTTGTATAAAGAATGTTCAAGATTGATTAAGGCCATAGGTTAGCACCTTCATTTTCAGTATCGGAATCGTGTGCAAATTGAAAATTTACGTATGAAAATACCAATATATGAAACAAACTTGTGTTGTAAGCTTTAATATTATTAGCGTGAATTAATATATTATCAAACTTAAAGATAAGAAAATTATCTGTGTTTGTACGTTGGAGTTTTTACGATATTTAAATTTTTATGGTGTTCATGAGTACCTACCTATATAAAATATTACAATTTAAAAATTATCATTATATCTCTGAAAAATTTTAATATTCTAAAAATTCCAGCGCATAAACATATATTGATAATATGAATTATAATATTGATAATAGGTATTCACCCCAATATCAAAACTAACAATAAAAGGTTGGTTCAGCAGAAGTTATGAATGAAAATTTTCTATTATTGCGCGTAGTTCAGAGAGAGAAATTAAAGAACAATATAATCTAAATTTGTGGTACCTACCTATCGAAAATTAGTGGTTATTTTTTTAAATTTTAATCATCATTATTTCCTTATCGTTTTTATTTGGTGTTGTAATTTATTTTGTTGCGTGGATGTGTGTGGGTGTGAAAAACCCTACGCCCCCTCTCTCAGGACAGGCCTGATTAATAATAACAAATAACAGCGTATCAATAAAATGTGTCGTAAAAATCTTATAATGAATAAAAGAAATGTAAGGTACCTAAACTAAAGGGAGGTATGAGAGGCTTTGCCACCCACTGTTCTGTTTAGCATATATTTTTTCAGCCCCAACATTTGAAATTTCGCATACAACTATTTACAAACGTGTTTTTACATTTTACATAAAAAAAAGCTGTATTATCTTCCCCATGTGGTACGTAAATTCTAAGGACAACTATAAGTTATTGCATACCTCATTATAATATCAGGTCATTCAAGAATCAAAAGAGTTGACCTTGTGTACGATAGTTATTATACCAAATTATTAATTATTATATGTTTTTACTGTACCTACAATGTACAAATAATATTTTCTTATATTGTTTAACTATTATGATCATTATAAAACGCCTTAAAAACCTAAGTTATTATAGATTAGTAAGAAGAAGAATTATGTAGATAAGGTGACAATTACCTTAGATACTATATGTTTTGTATATGACAGAGGTTCTTATAATTTAAGTGGTGGAGCGTTCGATGCGAAGCATATGATGAATGATAACACGTATATTTATGGCATGAGCTAGGTAATGACCTCGAAAAAGCTCCGAGAAAAAAGGTCAAAGAAAAATAGGCCATGGAATATAAGACCAAAAGAAAAATATACATTGTCCTTTAAATAAGTATAATAATTGTAATAAAATAATAAATTATTATAGTACATAACATAATTAAATTAAAATAAATATAAGTACCTAAAGTATTACTAAAAAAATATTTAAAAATAGATATTATAATACAGGTACATTATTATTTATTAGGCATTTATAAACCTAATAATTTTCAAAATGTTAACGATTTTCACTACACAAATTTTAACCTTGTTGTACATTAGTAAGTTATACACTTATACCCATTTACGTATTATTATTTTTTTTTTAAGGGGGAGGCACGGCCCAATGTCCCATTGCACAATTCTAACTTTGTTTATTCCTACCTCCAAATGCATTTTTATTTTATTAGAGCCCAGACTGTATAGATGTCAGAAACAGACTAATTTAAAAAATCTATACCTAGTTCTAACCTTCGTGTTTGGTTTGGTTTGCAAGTTTACAGTCACCATATTTTAATGATACGTTTTTGACGGGAATAGAGCAGAAATTCGACTATCAATGGATTGTGGAGTGGTATCAATATATATTTGTTATTTTATTTTACTCATTGCGTTATGAATAGAAATAATTTCTAAATCTTTTGATCCACTTATCACAATATTTCTTAAGAAATATAATCTCGTAGAAACTAGAAATATCATCAGATGGTTCGACAGCTAAACTATTTAAATTTTTGTCAACATTTCATCAGTATTAGTTAAATGATAAAGATACCTCAAGTCAGATTGAATCGGGAGCTATTAAAAGAGAAGAGATTTAATATTAAAGTCTCCGTATAATTATACAATCAGTCAGTAAGTATTGAATTCATTGCGACTATTATATAATATTTGTATCTAAGGTTAGTTCTATAGAAAGAATGTGGGAAGCGGTCCCCAGCGCGTCACTTGGGAGTGTATACCAACAAACAGATACCTTTTGAATTTATCGGTATCGGTTTTGGTACTAGTTCTACAAAAATAAAATATTTGTTCCAATTCGGTTCTGATTTTTCGATAAAAAATTAAGGTATCGGTTCCAAATAATTTAGGTACCGAAAAGTATAATAATTTTAAATACCAATTCTGCATACGGGTTTTTTATATGTCTATAATTAATAGTATGAGAAATATTAGAAAAACTCATATGATCATACATAGTTTATAAACAATATAGTAATATCATTAAATTATGATAAATAAAATAATTTTATTTTTGAACCCAAAAGAACCTATTTAATTTAAGAATTCAGGTTCGTTTCCGTTATTTAATATTTTAAAGGTTCCAGTTCCAGACCCGGTTCTTTTAGGTTTGGTTCCAGTCCCTGCGGCTAAAATACGATGATCCTTGCTCTGAACTAAATATACATCTAAATGTTCTCAACTTAATGTTAATATACTGCTGGTACTCCGGAAAAATGATGTAACTTTTTGGGTCACATTATTGTGTTTTTAAATGTCTATAAATACTAACTTACATTACTATAAATTAAAGCGTTATACACTTATTATATATTATATTTAATGCGATTATGACCTTCCTATATTTAAATACAGTGTCGGCATGGCACTTAAAGGCCCCGGATGGATTAATTCAGAAGGGCCCTCAAAAATGTTATTTCATAAAATGATAAAAAAAAGTACTTATAAGTAGTGCAAAATATAATATTTTTTAAAAAGTGCCTCATTTAAAATACACATTTAGGTTAACTACATAGTTATAGTAATTATTTATAATTTAAAATAATAATTTAAATAATATATCTAGGTAATATTTTTTAAATACGATTCAAAATGTGTAGGTAATTGATTTTCTTTATATCAGTAATTTTTGATAAAATGATAATAGTATTACCTATAGATTATAATGGTATAATATATAATGATTAATAATATACAATATTCAATACTCATGTATTAACGAGATCTCAGACGCGTTCGCTTCTAGCGGACATGGCCACTGTTTAAATAGGTTTACTACAACGTAAAAAAAAATTAGTTTTATATTGATATAGCACTCGTATACCTTTTTGATCTCAATTCTCGAGTTTGACCTACGAAATGAAGACGTAAAGTAATCAATTTGTTTTTTGCCCATTCTTTTAAAGTTATAACATAATTATAGTATTAAAAAATAAATTATATAATAGAAACAATGAGGTACTTACTACTTCTCAGTGAGAAGTTCTCACTTATTGTAAAATATGTTAATAGTTGACAATCAATTAAAATGTTTTCACATCATTGTTATTTGTCTACCATATTAAAAAAATGGTCTGCAATAAGTAGTAATTTAGAATTCTCCTTTATGTCTCTAAAACAGACATACCTATATGATCATGACTCATGGTATCTATGCCAAGGAGTTAATATTATTGTTTTACTATCTCAGTACCTAATTGTTTTTGGAAATATTAATTTCAAAAAAAAATATAGGTACTGCAAAATAACTGACAAGTATAAAATGTTTGTTTCTCACATTCTCGCATACGTGAAATTTACATAGTTACATACATTAGAGTTAAAATTGAAGAAAAATAATGAATAAAAACCGTAAAAATTAGAAAAACAGCTTTAAATTATAGAATGTCAACATTTTAACCAACACTTAACTCAATGATAAATGTCTCTAATATCTAAGTTCCGCCAATTTCCAAGGATTGAACTACCTTTAGCCTTTAGGTACGATACAATTTAATAAATGTTCGAAAAAGTAGCCCTCACAACAGACCGTTCTATATTTTAAATATACATGTATATTGGCACAACTTACGGAGAAGACTTAGTTCGTGATTTGCATTGTGTCCGTTCTTATATTATTTAATATTTACCACTTAATATCATATACATTATACCTACATAAGACTATATAAGACCCAGAGTATATGGATTTTCGTCACATTTTTGCTATAAGAAACTTATCCAAATAAATAAAAATTTAGTTAATACAAAAACAATAAAAAGTCGACTGCAGTCACTATAATAATATTACTACAGATAAACTGTAGATTTATACCATATATTTACTCACTAATAATGTATTATATTTCGTAAGATTCGTAATTCGTATGCTTAGAAGACTCAGGTTAGGATCTTGTATTTCAGTCCACCACGACTTAGGGTTAGCATATATATAGATTATAGACAGATAAGGAATTGCAACTGACATCCTTCACTGGTTTCCAACAATTTTCATAAATACTATATTATACAAAATATATAAATAATATCATTGCACACATTTTTGTAAAATTGTTTTTTATACATATTTATGATTAATTATAATAAAACATTTATCGATATCGAATTTTTATTTTTATTTCAGCTTTCGACTATTAATTTTGTGGTATAGGTTAAATTTATCTATAGTTTTTTGTACTTATACTTTCTTAGTAATTATTCCTTATTCCTTATGAGGAGATCTAATTTGAAAAAAATTATGCAAATCATGAATTGTTCATATAACTACATCGTCACATAACATCTCAATTAGGTATATCATGTTTATGCATGAGGCGGCCGGCAGCTAGTAAATGTCGAAAAGACTGGACTCAGTGGAGCCAATCTTACGACGTGGGAGGTGGGAGTTATTATCCTCCACCACATAGGCGTGCGCAGACCTAAATTTTGGGAGGGTGTCACAATATTTTTGGGCCCTCTCTTAAAAATACATATACATAGTTAATCAGTGGTATATAATTATTACAGTAGGTACCAAGTTATACTTTCCCTTGAAATTAAAATCTATTTCTAAGATAATTGCAATGTTTATTTAATATTTATACTTTTATAGTCAATAACATCTGCTATAGCTGTTATAGTGTTATAACCGTAATAATTTCATCATATCTAAATTTATAATATTTTAAGTCTTATTATTTTTTTGTCATCACGAAACTTGATTTATATTTTACTATATATTTTAGAAAAAATTTAATTTTATTCTAGTACCATCAATTAAAATACAGCTCTCCTATGCTCTGGGACTTCTACATTTTAAGAGGACGTGATACCTGCTGTATGCGTTATCTCCGTCTTACAAATGTACAACATGTTTTGCGCGGGGTAGAACCACTCCCTTGGTATTTAGGTATATTAGAATTTCCAAAATTTCACAACGCATAGGGAACAACTTATTAATCTGTGTCGAAGCTTTTTTATTTTTTTTTATAGAATTTACCAATAATTTTTAATAATGAAAAAAATTTGAAAAAAATCTTAATGTTCTAAAACTAATAACTTTAATTTAATTTATGTTATCCAAATAATAAAAACGCTATGACACAGATAAAGATGTTAGTTCGCTTGTGGAATTTTGGTAATACTACTATATATAAATACCGAGGAAGTGGTTCTATCCCGCGCAAATCAGTTTTTTGCTATGTTGTATACATTTGTAAAACACGTGGAGACAACGCATGAGGGGATCACGTCCTCTTAAGGCACCAATTACAAAATGTACCCACCCCCACCCGTGAGCACGCCTACGCACCACCGCCATCCCATCTACGTTACCTATTAACTAAGTATGTTCTTACTCTCGGATACGTTTTTTTTCCATCGTTATATTTTTCTCAGATGAATTCGCTTTGCTGCTGGACCCGTTCTGCAAGGTCCGAGTCTATGCGATCTAAACGTAAATCGGAATAATGTTTATTTTATTTTAATATAATATAATATACTGGGGCACTGGGGCCCTGTGCAGCAGCGTGCGACGAGTGACGCGATGACGTGCAGTCGCCGGAGCGGTGGCGGCGTCGTCGTCCACCTTGGAAGAACCGAAGAAAGTGAAAGAGATGCGTGTTTGCTATTATAGAGGGGCACGTGGACAGACGCCGCCGCCGCCGCCTAAATATTAATAATATATCGCCGCGATAACTGACGAACGTCAGTCGATGGCCGGCTCTGTACGACCGGCGAATAATATAAATTATATATCAAGCCCGATAATAATTTGCGATTATAAAAAATCATAATAACATAAATCTTTGTACTAAATTATTATTCTCCACGACACGGCAACACAACACTAATAATAATATATAACCGTCAGCCGCGAGATAGGCGACCGCAGTCGACGATCATAACTCACCTACGACACGTACCATTACATATCATACGCGCAGTGCTGATATCATATATACCCGAATACACGTCCGCAGGTACTCCACCTGACCGTTAGCGCCGACGCCCGTGTAGGTCCACCGCCTTTGGATCCATACTCACGTCGTTGCCTTTGGATCCATACATAAGTCCGACGTTTTTTCGGACACATCCGTACACCCGACCATGTCCATGTCGTTCCGACGGTGGCCACTGCTGGTCGTCCTGCAGTGTTTCATCGCATTCGTCGCGATCTGGCCGGAGCAAGTCCTGGCGAACCGGAAGTGCGATTCCAGACACTTCGCATCCCTAAACGGAAGCGGATTCAATGAGTGTCACCAGAATGACTCTTCAGCGTCGTCGCCCAAGGGACAGCCGGAGCAACAGCGGCGATACGCCTCTTTGCCGGTCGAAGACAATAAGAACGTTTCGTTTCTAGTTCAAAAAGACATGTACCGAGGTGAGTAAGAATAGGATAACTATAATGTTTAAGATAATTGATGATCATCGTCATCATTGTCGTGTTTATAAGACGTACCTATCTCTTGTGTACAGAGTTTTTTCTGTGTTAGGTACTTGTACAGTTGTACGTTTTTACAATTCAATTTTCTCAAAAAAATAATATTATGATCAATTTTATCAAGATACCGATAACAAATTCAGCTCAAATTGTTTTATTTGATTTAAATTTTCTAGAGAACTTATGAACAGTAATATTTCATAATTACTTGATTAATGATAAAAATATTTGAGCAACTGAAGTAGCTTATAAACGATAGTTGGCTTCCCCTTCAATCATATATTGTATTTCTGAACATCCATTCTACGCCACTGATGATATTTGCGAATAATATACTAACATTAAATAAGTTTACTCGCCAATTCAGGGTGAAAATTCCATATAGTTGTGCAGTGTCAGCATGTGGTCTAATCGCGGTTCTGTAAATTTAGAATATTATTTTGCGTACATTCGTGACGCGCGTAAACGGTAATAATACAAATTTGGTGAGTGCAAGAGTATCGTTGAATTTTTGTCATGCGTAGCTAACCACATAATTTATAGATAGGTACAACAGTACTCTAAGCGCACAATAATTGGAAAATGACATACAATAGTAAGTCCGAAAGTCTGAAATGAACAATCAAATCTGATCAGTGGACATTTCATATGATTCAATAACTTATAAGTATGTTTCAAATTTCAAAAGCACCAAACACATGGTCTCAAATAACAGTATAATTATTATAAGACACACGTCATATTAATTAAGGTTTTCTGTGTTTGTTAGATACTTTCTTAAATAATTATAACATTAAAATAGCTATACTTAATAATGGGTATACAGCGTACCTAGCTATGCTCAACATCGTGTTGTGAAATAAATCGTAAATTTGTGAAATACGATAGTGACAACAACCTCCAAACAACCAAACGAAACCACTGACCAGTTTAACCCGCGAAAAAAACCACCGTCAATTAATTCAAAACGCGCACACAGGTTGTACTACGCTTATTTTGCAACTATCGTACACTCATATCTATCATTTTCAGCAACAATTCCCTTAATCAGGTTTATCCGATTCATCAAATAGAATGTCTCCAAAAATTCAAAATCGTTAATATCTTGAGTGATGGTATAAATGCACAATAATCAGGTCATTTAATAAATTTAAATATAACTATCAGATAAATGTCAAAAAATAATAGGTATGGTAATGACCAGATTTTTAATTTCATTAAAAAATATATACACGCATTTAAAAACCTCGCGTACCTACTACCTAGTACCTACATTTATGTTATCCTCAATATTCGCCAGAAGATAGCGACCCAATTTCCAAAATTGAGTTGCTATATACACCAATAGTTTATCCAATAAATCTTAGAATATTATAATATGAATAATTTTTGTACATACATTTATCAAACAAATGTATATGGTAAAATAATATTAATATCATAACATTTTTATTAATTAAATTTCTACTCTAGACAAGTCAAATGTATTTTTATTTATTATTTATCATTATTATAATAAAACAGTATTATAGTGCTTCCAGCTACTGTATGTTACGCTTTTTTTTTTGCTCATCAAGTCTTCTATCAATTATTATTTGAAGATCATATTATAGACCACATCGTACCAATAACAACTAACAAGTATTGGTTACCTTTGGAAAATACAAAGTCGATATATAAAATATTTTTTGTCGGTTGCATAAATCTGTTAGTTGTTAAAATACCTTAAACTTGTATGGAACACTCATAGTGGTTTGAAAACCGTTTTAATCATATTTTTCGAGTTTATCGTACCCATTTATTTTATTTATTTGAATATTTGTTATGGTGATATATATAAACATCATTATCTTATTTGGTCTAATTAAATATAAAATGTAAATATCTACACTAAGTAAAATCTGATAGACTTAATATTTAAATTAATTTACGTAATTCGAAAGTACATAAACATAATATAAGTTATAATGTATATTAAGTATGAATATGGTTTTTAAATTTATTTAATATATGAATAAATTAACAAAAAAAATATTACAGGACAAGATATAATGAATAGGTGTATATACTTATATAATTCTATATTTTCTGACGCAGACGTAACTTATTTAAATCTAATAATAAATTATCTAACCTAAGCAATTTCATAGACATTTTTATTGTACTGAGTTAAGAATGTCATAATTAGAAAATTTAGAACAGAATTAAAACTCTTAAATAAATGATGTACCTATCAAAAACATATTATGTTTTTAAATGAATAGGTACCGTTGTATTTAAACGGCTTTTAGTGAAATTTCGGTTAATCTATCAAAATTATGTACCCTAATTATATTTTTGATAAGATGCCGTTCTCTTTCTTACACCTATATACAAAGAGAATATTGTTGAACTGTCGAAGTAATTACACGAACTATATATATTTAGTACAGGTATGAATAGGTAATATTTTCTTAACTGCTTCCTTTTGAAACATTTGTGTTGTAGTTCGAACACTTATCATTTATATAATTATATTTTAACTATTTTAATGTAAGGTTTGGGTTCAACGATTCTGAAAATATTATATAGGTAGATACTTCATGCCCGTAATGACATTATTGTGTAACCTGAGACATAAACATTTTACAGCGTATGATAGTTTGCCGAGTAAAATATTTGTCCTCGCAAATTTAAGTTATTGTGCATAAATTATTTTTATTAGGTAATAGCTAATAACATGTATTACGGTATTAGGCGGGCATGGAACGTATAATCAAAAATCGTACAAATTATTTTTTACCTAGCTAAACAACGATGTTGCGTATCTGTATACAATCTACATACACAGATTACAAATATTACGCCAACATATTTTATAGTTTCTGCACACTGCAGAGTATGTTTTATTGATAACTGTGATATTAATATATTATTCCATTCTTGGTGTACAGACGATTCGCCAATCATGAATTTTATCCATTATTGGAGGCTATTATAGGTATGTTTAAAACATCAAATATATTTGTAAATATTTAGTCATGTACCTATCCTGAAAACTCGGACAATTTTGTTAATTCATAAAATGGTAATAGGTTTTAAATATTGTTAACTACATCTTTTAATCAACAATGCCCTCATATTTTCGAAAGACTTTTATCCTTAAATCTTAGTATTTATACATTTTATTAACTCAGAGAACTTTTATTTAGATTTAGATGCCTTAACATTTTCAAAAAAAAAAAAATGATCTGCTTAACAATTTACAGTGAAAATTCTATCCCATTAAAAAATAATAAGTTTGTATAGCCAAAGTGCACATCCCTTCAAATCTGAAATAATTTGAAAATATGGTTGTTAAAATCTTGGTTGGAGTTATTGTTGTGAAGCGTTATCACTTGTCACATATTAAATTTGAATACTTTCAGTACACTAATACATATATTATATATTTATAATATATATTTTTTAAATGAAAAATAATTTTGAACTTATTTATGAACCCTTAACACCTACGCCATAACTACATATAGTTAATATATTATTGGTTATCGTTACCGTATGCCGTAAGTATATGATATATGATGTTGAATTGAAATTGTTTGACTATATTGATAGCCTAGAACCAGCAAATGTCTCAGCAAACAAGTTGATTTAATTTCGTATAAGTAGTTGTAAATTATAAGCTCCGTTTATATAAGTTGTGTAAAAATAACTCAATAACTTAATAACTTCATTGATTTAATTAAATGCGTCGTAAGAAAAATGTACATTCCTCCAACAAATAATGTTATATCTACTTAACATAACTCTTAAAACAAACCAAGGCAAAACGTCCGTTTTATAAATAAATAATATTATATATTTTCACTTCTCTCAGGTCAATTGGCTATTACGCAGGTATCACATTCGCATACATATATATAATCAATAAATGTGTGTAGTTGCTCACTTTGGATTAAGGATTAAACATCATCATTTTAACCATTAATGCAGCCCCACGCGTAACCGCGGTTACATATGGTTGTCACTGTATTGGTCATATTGTTAATATTATAATGAATGGAAAGTCACAAATCGTATCTTGCGTGAGTTACAGTCAGCCACGTGCAAACATGTAAGTATATGGACTGTGACTTTTTAGGGGATTACTGAGCACCGCTAGCGATAAAAAAGCAATAAGTGACCTATGGGCTATGAGTAGTATCGCGTGATGTCCCTAAAATACGTCGATAAAACCCATAGGCTTTGTTACATTAAAAAAAAAAACAATAATAATAAATTAAGAGAGAAAACATTTTGATGGGTAATCAGTTAATACATTATATTTTACATGTCATTTTAAGGAATAAATAATAAAAATTAGTAATTTTTTATTAATTTAAATTATTATTTATTTATAACCTTTATTTAATTATTTTTAATATTTTTGTTTATCAATTAATATTTCAACAATATTACGTTTCTATCGAGTATAATTTAATATTCAAAACTAAATAAAACTTATAATTCATATTGTTTACTTTAAACGTGTACCTGCCTATCAGATATGCAAACTACAACGTAGCCCTATTGATAAAATATACCTCAACCATCGAAATTTGGACTTAAATAATATTATATCAGTAGATATATTAGGTAAGATTCCACTATGAAATCAGTTTAATTTCAAATTATGACATTTCAAACCATCGAAAATGAGTAATGACTCAGTTAATATATCTACCTATATAAACATGGAAATACGTTTAATTTCTTTGATTATAGTTTTTTCCCATGTAAATACTATATACGTCATGCATTGCCGTTAATCGGTAAGTACAGAGTATTCGTTTAAACACCATAACCATAAGTAAATTCATTAAAAATTCAGAACCAGATCAAAATAGAAATTAAATAAGACATCGTTTATTCTACTGCACAAACTGCACAAATAAGACGTGAAAAATTTAATTAAGCCCAAAAATTGAATACATTTTTGAATTTATACATTTTCAAATCAAAAAATATTTGTTTTCACTATTATGCAATTTTTCAATATCATTATCTACAATATATTGTTCAAAATTATTATAGATTGATTTTTTTAACCTTTAAGTTACCTATACATTTTATTACGTAGGTAAATTTAATTTTTGTAAAACACGATAATTACCTGTATTGGACACGTTAACATTTAAATAAATGTATATACCTATTATACCTAGGTTATTACTTATTACCTATAAATGTTTCAAACATAAGACGTTACGCCTCTAGTAAAACTGCTCAGGACCGTAATATAGCCTTTATCTGGCTCTCCATGTAATGTAAGCTGCGTTTTAGTAGGTTCGTATTGTTTAAATGACAACTGACAATAATTAGACGTTCATCATAAAATTTTGCAATTTATTTTTGTTAGGTATATGCATGTTTAATAAATAACTATTCGTAGTATATCATGCAGTATGGTCTGTCAACTACAGTGATATATGTATATAATGACGTGCACTTATCAATTTTTTTTCACTTCATTATCAGTTCAATAATTCCACAATCAACGAAATACCATATTATATTATACCTACCTATGTGCCGATTAATTTTCTTTAAATCGCTTTAGTAAGTAGACTATTTTTTTATTATTATTTAAATTTATTACAAATTCATAAAATATTTCATTGAGTACAATAACTGAACGTGATATTGCAACAAATGTGTAATTAAATATTTTTAAAATTGTATATTATATATAAAATAATTAAGTAAACCAAAATTCAAATTTTGTTGTTTTTCTTATGAATGTATTGTATATTAAACAACCACAGATTCTAACAGTGCAACAGACTTTTATTTGTATAATATAAAGGTACATTATTATATATCTGGGTATATAGTTACTACGCCTTAAACACCATAGAATATTATATTATTTCATATGAATTCGTGTGTAAAATGATAAGAAAGGAATAAGAAATAATAGCCAAATTTCTTATCGCTATCCATATGAAATATATATACCTACGAGTCTATCGTGAGAAAAATTGTTGGAATCAAATGATAATATTTTGTAGATTTGAATAAAATATGTTTTATGCGGAAGTGGATCGATAACAAAAAAATGTCTAGAGAGAAGTATAAAATCAAAATAATTTTAGGTCCCTTATCTAACCTAACCATCATTGTCTAACAAGTGACAACTCACCGACGTTTGATAATAATCTAGGTACTACAGTGTGCTGCTAATATTACGGAGATGGTCCATAAAATATGTTTGTATACTTGCTCAGCGCTTGCAAAACAAATACTTAATACTATTAAAATCCTAGCTCGACTATACAGGGTGATTTATGCTCAAGCCCTTCTATTTCTTCAAAAAAATAGTTAATCATATTTCTTCTTGGAATTTTTAAATCTACTTTAAGATGATATTTTTAAATTAAAATTACTTTGGAGAAACTTCAACAAACTTCCATTTTTTAAATGAGGACCTCGTTTTCTACTATAAACTATTCAGCAGATTATTTTTCTGAAAATCTCGACGTATCAAAATCAAAATTCGAACGAGTGGTTTTATCTTATTTTACTTTATATGTAAGTATTAAGGATAATTATATTATGTCCATGATAATGTGTTTGGAAGATACGGGGGGGGGGGGTATGGTGATTTGAACATCTTAGTGATTAATAATAA
This sequence comes from Nasonovia ribisnigri, assembly GCA_027563435.1. NCBI lineage: Eukaryota > Metazoa > Arthropoda > Insecta > Hemiptera > Aphididae > Nasonovia > Nasonovia ribisnigri. Next base: position 173,145 of record JANEHU010004672.1, on the reverse strand, counting down.
GCTATCGATATTTATAATTTATGAAAATGGTCCATGCATAATAATTACCTACTAGATCCCCTGCTATTATATCTATTTAAAATTTTTGTAAACCATTTTTAAGGCCACTATCCTAAATATACACATTTTAATAAATGGAAAACCACTCACATTTTGAATTATGAAGATACATCAACATTTTCAAAAAAATGATCCTCTAAATAATTTACATTAAAAAAGGTGTTTTTCATTTAAAAAAAGTTTGTATCCTTAAGTAGTACAAACAATCTCAAGGATTTAAAAATATGGGTTTTAAGTATATTTGAAAATTCCCAAATTCAGAACTCGAATAAATTAATTATGAAAAAATGGGTATGTCCATGCTTTATGAATCATACTGTATATATTATATAACACTTAAAATTGTTTAAAGATAGTTCTTGGACCCATTTATTGGTTTTCCTAGTCCGTCATTTTTGGTTTAAAAGCGGAAAAATTGGAGGCAGCCTACAATATTTATCAAAGTGGCTAATAATCAAAATCAAAATAATATTTTGTCTTGATTAGCGTTCATTTGGTAGGCGTATTATAGGTTTAGTGTGAAGAGTTACACGGTTATTTATACCGTTGGCATAACACTATATTATACAATAGCAAATATATCATTCCGTCACGAATTTTAATACCCATCATGTCTGTTATTCTGTTATGCAAATAAATGGATGGTTATGTTTCTAACACGTCAAACCTTTTTGAAATATGATTTAGGAAAATTATCAACTGCTTGTACTTATATAATAATATTATTATTAGTGAGCCACGATTATTATGCATTATTTTTATGGTATTTTTCGATTTAACCAAACTCTTATAGAGTTAAAACGGTTTGATTTCATCGAGTGTCCAAATTTGTATAAACCTGTAGTCATGTATGCAAGTACGCAAGTCTTAGAGCTAAGGAATATTTTATAGGCATTTCTGGCACGCTGTACACCTATCTACACAACACTACATCATATGGATGTGTGTAAGGCTAACAATTTATAAGAACAATAAATATCAAAATATGTAGGTACCAAAAAAAAAGGTAAAATATGCGAAGAAATACATAGCCGCATAGGTACAATTGTTTGTATTATTGATAAAATAAAATATTAATAAAATAACATGCATTAAAAAATGGGGGCTTTTATCACTGGTATTTATTTAAAGTACATTTTTTTTTATTTGTTGTAAAAATATTGATAAATTTAAAATTGCACCTAGCTGTTTCCTAGAAGGTATTTTCCAATATTTCAAATTTTTAGTAAATATGTTAAGTAGGTTCATTGGCTCACTAGGTCATATGAGAATTTATATCCTAGCGGTCAGCTGGTGAAAGAATGTTGATTATACTGTGCTGAGCGGGATATATTATTATATTATGTGCACTTGCTGTCTGTTACAACTTGATAATAAACTTATGACCAACAGCCCATAATTAGTATAGGTTAATATAGGTATTAAACGCTTGGTCATTGCTACGCGTGTCACACGATATAATTTTGTCTACATCGCATATAGGACGACTGACAACGACGTAATTTTTTTTTAAATATTATAATTGAAAATCGTACAGGTGCCTGGTGCATATATTACAATCATACTGAGTATAACATAATACGAGTTAGGCGCGACGGACGCACATAACGCTTACCCAACCCAATCATAGCTATTATTGTACGATAAATGCATTGTACTTTATGTTGTGGATGTTTATTAATTAATAATTAATTATTCACTTGAAACGGTCGTAATGATTTTGTCAGTAATAATTGTATACACAAAACTGTATTCGTTGTACCTATATATAATGCAGTTAAATAATATCCCGCGAGTGTAATTACACAATCGATTCCATACCGTATACGCGTCATTTTCGAAAATGTTTGCTTACTCGAAAACGATATAATTAAAAACGTCACTGACATTGAATATAATACGTATATGGTATATGCCCTGAGTAATAATAAGATATTACGAAATAATATACCTACATCGCGTGTATAACGTATATTTAACGAATTGTTTTGAACGATGCATCATTGCCAGTGACAAAAAAAAAATAATAAATTTATTAGTCAGTAGGTATGTAGTAAAATTGTAGCCGGTATAGTTACTGTATAGAAACAGTTTACATTATCTCACTAGAGAAAGGTATAATAGCATTGAGTATAATATATAATATAAAATCTCCTGTTTCAGTTTCATAAAATTTAATTTATTGAATGTTCAAAAAAAAAAAAATAATAATAATAATAATAACTGCTAATCGAATATAATTAACATTTTTAACACAAATGTATTATGGTTTGGATCACAATTAATGTAACTTGTAAAGATGCACTTTATAAACCTGTTATATATGACTGTACGGTGTCGTAATATTATTTGAAGAATGCTCAATTATTATAATATTATTCTTATTCAATAATGAGAATTTGCAATACCCATGTAGTATTTGATATCATTTGGTGAATAAAGAAAAAAACGAACCACAAAGATTTACAACTGATAAACACAGTTTGATCAGTTTTATGACGAAATTTCCTTTTTTTTTAATGATGTTAAATTACAATATTCGTAAACATCTTTTAAAAACTATCTAACAGAAACATCTTGACCAACCTTGTAACAACTAACCTAACCTAACCTTATTTATTGAATTATATAATATTATTGTTTTTAAAATGGGCGATGGGGGGACTATAGCGACATATCTTTAAAAAGTGCCACGTTATAATGACTGATAATTAGGTTTTTGTTTATACATACTAAAATCGACATTGAAATATTAGTATTATTAAAAACACAAGTAGGTATACTACAAATGGCAAATGTCTCAAAACATTTGTAAATGAGTTACAACTCAAATATGAGATGACGCATTAAATTTTTAATTGAAATATTCTGTTTCTGTATTTAGCAATGTTAAATGCAGTTAAATCGTAATTTCGCACCTCAAAATTTGAATTTTTTTTTCATTTATTGTATTTTAAATGTATCAATATATAAATTGTATTATATACTGTGATTTTCATTGTTTTTTCAATACATTTAAAGTAGAATTATGCATCAAAGGATCTATAATTATCATTTAATCACCACATATCTAAATTTAAATTTAAAAAAATAAAATTTTCTATGGTAAAAAATTTAATTAAAAAAAAGTAATATGCAGTGACACTTCCATATTACGACGAAAAGTCTCGTGGATAACAACAAAAATTCATACTATAGAGAATTTCGTTAAATAGAATTAAACAAATACTGTTCTAATATTTTATGGTTTGGTTTTCGAAAACTTTCCGTTGAACAGAAAATGTTGTCGAATGGAAGTTTCGCCGTATATTATATAATGTTCCCAACAAATGCATTTTTTGCAGTTAAAAACGACTGCAGTTATTGTGCCACCACGATAATCATCTACACATATTATACGTATTATTTTATATCTACGATTCGATTTTTGGGTGAGCGGAGGGGAGGTGGGCTCTCGTACAATATTTGAAGTTACATATTCCCATCACCAATAACTATAATAGCATAATACATGCTGCACGAGCCGCCATTGCTGCCTACCACCTACGTCATATAATAATATAACGACGTGTTCGCTGGTCATCACTCATCTGTCAAAACTACGCACTCCACTCACATCCATAATACTACGGATGTACCTACGTAGCCGTTATTGACACGTACTCGAGTACAGATCCGTGTGCCGTATGTCAGAATCACATAATATATGCGTATGTAGGGTCTAATGACGTGAAGTGCATAATACGCACATTCGTATTAATTTGTAAATGCATCCACGCGACAATGTGACAAAATACGCAAATTCCGACGAAGATATTAGCATACATATTGTAATAATATTTTATTCAGCAAGACTTTATATAGGTGTATACCTACGACCTACCTACGGGCCACGACGTCGCTAAGCAGTCATTTTTTGGCCAAACATTAAAGCGTCGTGGCTTGCCGAGAGACAATAATAAAATATGTTAAGATATACCCATCACATCGTAGTTTTTTTCTATTTTCTGTTTAAGATGTAAAAATTAGAAACCATAAATTATGACTTACGATGACAAAACTAATGAAATTAATGACAAATTACAAAATAAAAACCGCTACTGACGAGAATAGAGATTCCCTGCAGTACTCTACAATAATCCATAGTTTAAGAAATCAATTAGGGCTATTGCATCGTCTGATGTAGGACTAAGATTAATATGCCACCTTTCTTCAAAATAATTAATGTTAAAATTAAAATAAATACAAATGATTGAAAAAATACATTTTGTCAGCTATCTATCGTTTGCTTAATATATATACAATGTAAATTCTTAGTTTAATAACTTTAGTTGGTGGCCGGGATAGGGGCTACTCCCCACGGCTTTTTAATCGATAGTATATAGGTTTTAATCAAGTCCCCTAAAATAATTTGGGCTATTTGCACTAAATGTACTTATTCTTAAACACAGATAATTAATTTGTACAAATATACGCATAAGTGCCAGACTCTCGAATAACGTTTGTTATTCTCGGTAAATACTAGAAAGTGTAGAACTAATTTATAATGTAGTTGTTAATTTAATCATAACAATAGTTTTACCTAATGGTTGTAGATATAGTGCCTTGTCATTAGTGACAAATGCTTACATATAATCCTAACTACCATCATAGGATGGCAGCACGACGATATTATGCTCGTGGTAGGTATCTGCAATTGGTGCTGTATACTCGACTATTTTCAAAAACGATAGGTTGGTATGATAGTTATAAATCTACTAAAAAATAAAAACGTTTAAAGCATTTTTTATTTAAATTAATAGTGACCCGAAAGAATGTACTTCTAAAATATTTTCATCGGCGTGCTTTCTACACGAAACTCGTCTAGCCAGGCACACGCGATCATCTGCGTATATTAATAATGATACACATAGGTTCTACACTCTTATTAGTATAAAAAAAATATTATTATACTTGTATTATAATATAAGACATACCTACGCAAGGTCATCCAGTTACGATGCACTTTAAACCGCTGCCGCTGTCGTAGATATACATCGGTTTTAATAATATTATGCAACGACTCCGACGAAAAAGTTGCATAATAATATTTTAAACACACTCACACTCTCACATATTATATATAACTTACACGTATACTGCGTATGTATTTTTTTAACGTTGTTATTATTTTTATATCTATAATCTCTCTCTCTCTCTCTCTGGCTGTCTCATTTTCTTTCTCCTTCTCTTTCTTACTTTCGTATAGGTACCCAAAAATTCATTTTTTATGTTTTTTTTTATTGGAAAGGGCACCGAATTTCATAAGTGGAACTAGAGTTCTAATTTTTGTATTACAATTTTACCAGTTATTGCTAGATACTCTTTCTTAGTTTCTTCCAAACACAAACATGAATAGATAAATAAAAACACGAAAATATTTATTAATATTATTAGTAACTACCTAGTACCCAGTACCTAGTAAGTACATAGTTTACAAATTAACCATGGACGCAAAGAGGTTCAACATTTTGTGGCTAGGACGCTAGGGTATTTCGATGAAATTCACGAGGAATGTTTTTCTCATGGTATATTTATTTGGGTCCATTATATATCTGGTTACTTTTTAGAGTAGGCTAAATAATGTTATGGAGGGCATATCCCTCCTAGTCCCTCCCCTATTCGTGATTAAGATATTACTTAAATCTCTTCTTTAATAGGTATACATTCATGACTTCAATCGTATCATTTAGCAACGATTTAAAAAAAAAAATTATTTTAATGTTTGCCAGTCATTTTCATTTTATTAAATTCAAATATAGATAGGTATTGAAGTAATTTAACTTGAATATTTCAACTATGAATGTTAATGTTAAAAAAAGTCAGCATCTGAGAAAGAAAACATAGCAATACGGAATCCGATAATCGGACAGAATAATATCTAATAATAAGCTATAATAGTCTAATAGTCAATAATAGTTGTTGTTCGGCGGTGTGTGTATTTTTTTGATATGTATTTAATTTAGCTTTACCGACGATGGGTCCAAACTAAAAAAAAGTCTACAAAATATTACATTATTAATGTTCATGTATAGGTTAAAGTTATAGATACAAATTAAACTTACAAATATGTTTAAAATTATGAAATAAGTATACAATAAAAAATAAAAAGAATTATATATGTACCGTCTCCGATTTGTAGGATCGAAGGAGTGTTCCAAACATTATAGACTTAAGAGCAAATAGTTTTACAGAGAGATTTGAAATTTTGGTATGATTAGTACGACCCTTCTGGCACGGTTCTTTCACGGTTTTTTCCAGCAATTTGTCAAACCAATGACTTTATTTAAAATGTTTGTGTATCGAAATCAAAGTTCAAACAACTAGTTAGTTTTTAACTTTGTGTACTAAGAAAAATAGGTTCATGCCCCATGGTAATAGATTTGAAAAATATGGGACCATGGGGTCATTTTGATGATTTTAAAATTATTATAATAAATAATTATATATTTCTTAAATATAATGTTATTTTATTATTTATATTTTTGTAAAACCATTTTTAAGAATTATTATTCCATGTAACTGTATTTTTGTTTGTTAAGTGCAACCAGTTTAATTCAACCATTAGGGCCTGGTTAGGCAATGTCCACTTTTGAATATATATTATACATAAATCGTAAAACTTTTGACAGTTTATATCAATTTTTTTTTTAAATATATAACCCTCTTCTTCAAAAACATCAATCAATATTTCCATTTCAGTAGGTATTAATAAAATGTTCATTCTTTCTGTTTTTTAAAATATTTAATAAACTTTTTAATATGTCAATCAATTCAAATGCCAACATGTTTCCCCTTAAATTTTGTTGAATATAATTATTGAACAGTTTAAGCATACTTTGTATAAACTTCATATATAATAGAGTAGTGACGTTTTGAAAAAAGTCAACCAATATCGAATCTTGAGAAAGAAAATACGACCTTAAGCCATTAAACATTAAAATTATTTTATCAACTGTAGGAGACAGCGAGAGCCATCTAATTTTGGCATGTAATAAAATATCACGGTATTGGACACCAGCAAAATCACAAAATTCTTTTAATTTTTCTACCCGCACCGTATAAATGTGGAAATATCCTAAAAGTTTTACTGTAATAGCTTCTGCGGCAATAGGTAAACTATCTGATGCGATTTGTACAGCGTTGTGTAAGATATGAGCGTTGCAACCTAATCCAAGTATATCTTTTTTTAATTCTGTCTGAAGTTTTGTGTGCACGTTATTTTTTCGTTTTCTATTTAATCCGATAAGTTAGTGGTGATCATTTAGAACTTCGACGGTGGGTGTCTACAGGACTATACACTAGTTTGAAAAAGGACTCGTCGCTTATAACAGTTAACCAATTGACGGATTCACTTGATTTACTTATTCATAAAATTATCGTCATAAATACTTTATTCGGTATTTAAATGGTATTAATGTCATTTATATATATTATATTGTTAAATAACGTCCACAACGTAGGTGGAGAAATAAGGGTGTGTGCAGGCTACGCAGAGTTTATTATATAGTTACCTTATACCTATTACATCCTTGAGGCACCTATATTTCCCAAAAAAATTATTCAAAACAATGTTATGATAATAAATATATATAATATATACTTTATAATAATAACTAAAAAAGAGTGTTTGTGAAAAAACTATTTTATTAATAACTGTTGAGCTCAATCCGTGAAATATTAGTTATTATACCTTTAGGTACTTTCTATATTGTTAACTAACAAGAATATTTTTCTACCTGATTAATTATGGGTATAATAACAAAATGTTTCATAACTTATTTAAGTAATTATTAAGGTATAAATGTTCAGTTTTTTTTTTCATCCCCTAAACATAAGATCTATGTCAGTTGTTCGGGCTACTGTCTCGATTTCAAGCGGGTCAGCTTTCGAAATAAAATAATACGTAACGTTGTAAGTGCATATATATTATACCATTTATGTGCATAGCTATTGGCTACTCGTATAGATTATAGTATTATTACCTACAGTTTGTTTCAGTACGATTCGAGAGAAAATAAGCGTTGGATCACCCGCAGACTCCAGCTATATAATAATGTTATGATATGAGTTATAGTACACAGGTCATTTAAAAACAATATAATAATATACAATTTGTGTAAAAATAATTTCGCATTCGTTGAAAATGAAAGGAAGTTTAACGAGGTAACCTCGTTCTATGATCGTATAATATTCTATAAATTAGTTTAAATCGCTATAACTAATACATGTATTTTAAAATCTTTAAGCTATAATAAAACAATAATTGGAAATAGTATGATTTATCAACACATTTTTGGTTAACTAAGGAATATTTTATGCTTCAAAAAAGTATGCTATTACCTGCAAAATGTCTAATTAAAATACCGTTAAGATTTCAAACATAATAACCTACCTATAGGCTACATGGTATATTGTCTTTAAATAGGATAACTCCCATCAATAACTACTAATATTTCATATTAATTCGATGCCTAAAGTTACTTAGCCAGTAGGTCACGACTCTTGAGTACCTATGACATTTCAAATATAATGTAGTACGAGAATTATTACTAACCATAAGAAATATTGTCAATATTAACCAACTGGTCACCGACGATACGTCGTGTCTTAATTCGTTCAGTCCATCCGGACGATCATGGATCATCCATCTGTTAAGTCGTACCAGTGTACCACACGTCCACACTCACCAACAATTTGACTGGTTGAATGTAGATGTATATCACAATACGATGTGTCTCAAGATTGGTCCCTCTGCATGTCAGTATTTTATGAGCTAACGATTTGCAGTGGTGCCTAAAATTGTACGACCAACTTGCACTTAAACATTTTGAAATAGACTTTCGAATTTTCGCAAACGATCTGTTGACTCTGGGTTAATCATCTATGATTCGTCGATCGAAGTTGCAGGGCTGACTTATATAATTATAATATTATGGTACTACGAACGTGACTGTGTTCATGTTTAACAGCCGTCTGACTCATCTTCCACGGCACAGAATAGTCTCCGTATAAAGTATAGTGGTTATAGGTTCAATAATCAATATAACATAATTATAAATTTTAATGTAAGATACTAATAGATCATGACAAATTTCAATTGTAATAAAGTTGAAATAATACATCGATATTCGATTCTATTAAAAATTAGCCCAAAAGTGGTCGATAGGTTAAAATTATAAAAGACACAAAATCAAGATTTATAAAATTAGTAGTAGGTGCATGCATCAGTATTATATTGAATATTATTTAAAGTCTTACATATAAAAAATAGGCCAAATGAGCGATCGTCAATCCTTCAAAGACTTTTTTTCTGAAGAATAGGCAGCTCTGTATTGTATCGTTAACAACTATAACATTTACGTATAATAATAGATCGAAGCGATATGTAAAATATGTCGAAGGAATGGCATGAGGATTTCGCAAAGGCGTCGGTTCGTAAAACAGTAATATGTACCTACCTACGTAACAGAATGCATAACATTGTAAATTGTAAGTACTTATCTACATGAGTCGTATATATAAATTTATAATTACAAAAAAATAATTACGGTAATTACAGTTCATCAGATTCCATAAACACTCACACACGTCACACATACGTACATATTTAGGTTTTGATCTTTGATGAATTATCGCATAATCGGCCGTCGTGATTTTTTTTTCTACAAATAGTTGTTTAAATCTTTGTCTGACGTTCGCCCATAATATTATGGTAACGTCATTACACTCGTCGTGTGCATAATATATTATAGTGTGTGTACAGTGTGATTGTTTTATCAAAATAACTGTAAGCTTGTATTTTAACTGTATTTTTCAGAACATACTTTTCTCGACAAATTATATTATTTTTTTTAAATAACAACACAATTACTTTTTTTATTTCATATACAAAAGCAGAATATTTTTCTTGAGAATTTGTATTCATAATAAAAAAATATCAAACGGAAAATTATCGGAGTAGATATTATAACAAATTTATTATATTATTATTATAAATTTGTGCGCAAAAAATGACTGTTTTGCGTGATAAAATAATCACGCTGTATATTATATAAATGGTAATAGGTTATAATGTTATATTATACTGTTCAGCAGTGGCCAGTGGCCTAATTACTTTCTCGCGCACCGTGACTTGCGTCAATTTTATTCAGAACTAACACATATAATATTATAATAGGTACCTACCTCATACCTGTACGGGATACGGATTGCACTTAAATGTGTAATGATGTTATAATAATAATAATATGCAAACCGCAGTCATCTTCAATTTCTCGCGACCGAGAAAAAAATAGAAACAAAACAAATAACAATAATAACAACACACTCTCATAGTCTCATCCTACCCACGCGGAGTATGACCTGCAAACGTTATGTAATTTTATTTGGTTGAGATCTTACTTTTTCCACACTCTTTAACTGCAGACCACGCCGATCTGATTTCAGCCCCGTCATCGTCGTCCACTGTTAGAGCCCAATTATAGGCCTTAAAAAATGATTAATTATTATAATATCATAAAGTTAGATTGTTAGTTCTCACATTTCCTGTTGATGCAATTTTACCAATATCACAACAAGCTGTAATTATATTTATATAATATTATTATGAAGATCAATAATAATATTAAAAATTAAAAAATTTAAGCGGAAACTATTAAGTTTCAAATGCCTATAAAAAAATCGTGCCTATACTATTATATTTAATATTTTTGAACAGCTGCAATAACAACTTATGACTTATGAGGAACCTTGTAATAAATTTTTATTGATAATTATAGGAAAAAAACGAAAATGAAAATAAAATGTCATACCTATGTCTATAAATAGCACAAAATGAGTCAAAGTATTCAGAAAATTTTACAATTTGTAGGTATGATAATAATATAAACGATTGGTGGAAATTTAAAGTACCTATAGGTAAAGTTATTTGCTTTTAAATTACAACCAAATAGGAAAATCAACTTTGTTAAAAACTGATTTTGCGTGAAATTTACCGTTTTTCCATAATTTTGTTTTTTCGTTTTTCGCAGTTATTGAGAAAATTAGGTACCTATTTGGAATTTTTTTATTTTAACCACTCAAAGTACCATTCTCTTTTTACTTTTCTAAAAGATATTAAAATTAAATTTGTATTACATTTCTCCGACGTGACACACTGCTGGACACACATAATAAACAATCACGCCGTATATATATTCATTTTACCTAAAATCAATACATTCATCACTCCGCTCAGAATCTAAAATGTTATAATAGTAGGTATTTTATTCAGACAAAAATATCTTGCATTGGTTTTTGGCTGTTTAAAATATTTAACGATTTATATTGTCAATACATATTGAATATCCACTAACCGTCATGTACGATTTGCTTCATGTATCTGTTTCTAATTTCTGAAATATTGTCAAATAAAGTAATATATTTATGAACAAAATTATTTTACAATTAAGTTTAAGTTATGGTGCATATTTTAGCGTTTTTAATGTTTTATGAAAGAGCTATAACTCCCAAGCCCTGAAATGACTATATTGTACAAACGCCCACGATTGTGCATTTTTGCCTCCACGTGAAAGCAAAAACCTTGATTTAATTATGTCACCGTTCATTAATGCGCGTGCGGTTTCGATTATTTTTTTCGCATTTATTATTTATCGTTTATCAGAAATTCAGAATAACATAAATTGAACGGGAGATTGCGACCCGAGACGATACGATGACATCGTTGTCTGGATAAAAATTATTTGCGATTTTAATTCTGTTAACGTTTATATGTTTATATTATATCAAATGCCATCGATATGAATATAATAATAATATGATATAGGCTGGATTTCCTGGAACGGCTTACATTTTATACCGATGCAGTGCATGTTACATTTGTACCAAATGAATTATAACATTTATTGGTATTATTCATTATAATATCCTTCATGAGTGTCCAAATTGTATTTTTTTTGTAATATAATATTTACGATTTGTTAAAATAAAACATACAATAATTAAATATTAATCACAGTTGAGGTCATTAGAAAAATAATATTTTTTTTATTAACTAATAAACGTTTATTTATTTTATATTTATCTGAGAATTAAAAATTATGAGATTATGATAATTATGAAAAATTACAGCAATTGTTGAGAAATAATTATTCAATATTGTAGGACTGTATAGTCTGCAGGAGTAATTACTGAACATTTGTATACTATTCGTTTGTATTTCTGTTATATTATATTTATTTATATGCATTGGTTTGACAATGTTGGGTTTTTTAAAAAAAAAATGTTTGAAGCAGAAAAAATCTAAAGGCAAAAAAGGAAATATTTATTCACCAGTTTTTGACAAAATTAATTTTGCTTTTTATTGATATTCAAAAAGTTGAATAACTATAGAAAATTCTAATTTGACCAAACATTTATATTACTATTTTCAATATAGTTTAACTCACTGTGCTATCTATGTAAATAAAATGTTATAAGTATTTTAGTAAAAAAACTTGGCAATGTAATACAAGGACCACCCCGATTTTCTTACTGGAGCAAAAACGCAATTACGTAATTTTTTTAGAAGCGTTTGAAGTTCATATTTTATTAGGATTTGTAAAAATCACAAAAATGTCTTTACTATTGTGTAGTTTAGAATTTATAATATTAAGTTTTTAATGCATAAGTCATAACTCTAAGGTACGAAAATTGTATACTAGGTTCACTATAAGTTTTCTTTACGGAAAAAAAAAATGTTAGCATAAAACCATATTTTAACGGGCGTTTGATGTATGATATATCATTATTTATATACAAGTATCTATATAATTTATGTAAATCAGTGAAATGAGATTTCACGCGATCCACCTTTCTTTAAAATACAATTGCGCTAATTTTTCCCCTGGTCAAAAGAAATAAATGATTGGGGACAAAATTTAAATATTACGTTTGTTCTATTTCTATACTTTAAAGTTTAAATAGTTTTGAATTAACATAGTTTTTCCTTGTGGTTTTCTAACAAATTTGTTAAATTTATTTATTTACAATATGCAGAATATAGTTTATTACAAAAATGTCCAACCATGACTTAAAATAATGTACGTAGGTACCTATATAATAATATACCGATATGATATTCTACTAAGATTGGTATATTGTTAATGGCCAAATAGAAAACAGTTCTATACAAGTTAAATGTATATTTTTTGGTCATCATATATAATATATAATATAACATAATGTTACGTGTTTAATGTAATCCGGTATTAAATATTTGTATATGAATGATAAGAAATAATTTGCGCCACACTGCCATAAACTATAATATTGTTCATACAACTAACAAATAAATTAGTGTGTGAAAATGTATATTTAGAATGAACCAGTTTATTAAAAATAATAAAATTGAAATTCGAAAGCACTAATACCGTAACATGAATAGACAACAACGACGACCGTTCAAAGATGTGTTGGAAATCAATAAATTTTCATTGTATGTATATTAAATTTTAAATTTTTATTTTAATATAGGTAAGTACTTATATTTTATTGGTTCAGAGTATTCAGATACGTACGCAATTGTAGTTGAGGTCCTGGAGAGGTACTCCATTTATTGAGACTACTCTTTTATCTTTCAACGACGTTTTTACACACTGATTAACAGAAAAATATAGACTTATTGTATGTACTGTTTAATAGGTACAAATGTACAATATTGTGCAAACCGTTTAATAAAAAAATATGTGAACCTAAATGGCTAATGTCTATTATTCCGATTGAGATACTATAATTAGGTATTGCTTGATCACTATAACTTATACCGACATACCGTTGAAGTAACTTTACTTCACTCAAGCCGACAAACATTGTACATTTGTACATTTTTAAAGAATCACCCTGTATATTACGTATTGTATTTGATTATACGGATTTTACACTTTCATCATTCGTTAAAAAAAACAACTTACCTATTATAAGCATTCTAATATTTACCGTACGTCATATATTATTATTACGCTATTACAGCTGAAGTATACAAAATTATTAAAATTATTACACGTACGAATAGAAAACAAATGACTGTATGTTTTCTGAATTTCTGGGATTTGAACATTTTCCCATACTACGATATAGTCATTCTAGGAAAATGTCCAGATTTTATTATTTTTTATCGCATTTCGTTTATTATTATAATATAATATAATAATCATATCCGCTGATCATAATATTTTCGTACGAGTATAGAAAAAAAGTGTTTAATTATAATTATGCATACAAGACGTGTTTTTTTCTGAAAAATGTTAAAAGCCATCGAACAGCGTTAGTAATATTATATTGTTTCATGTAGGTTGTAGCTATTCAAAAAAATTGTGTGCACAGATGACGGATTACATATATTTATATTATATTTCGCTTAGCTCCAACGGGTTCAAGGTCGGCCGAGCGTGTGAAAACAAACTGTAGACAGTTTATAGATAACTTCACTGGCCGACTGGCGTGCAATTCGATAAAAATAATAACGATACGATACGCAAATACGCAATAATAAATATATGGACGTAATGGGTGAAATTCATATAGAATTCGATAAGTTAATCGATTAAGTCTCTAACGTCTTCTTAATCTTAAACACTTACGTTAAACTGTATATGCACTTATACAGTTATACCTCACAATTTTTAGTTTACATGTAAAAAATAATGAATTAATTTTGTGTAGAACAGAGATTACCAGTTTTAAAAATTGTTTAAGATGAAAACCCCAATCCACAACACTTAAAGCAAACAATATTTTGGAGATGACAACACCCATTTTCCAAAATACTGTATAGCAACAAATCTGAATAGCTATTTAAAAAAGAAAAAAACGTTTTTAAATCTGACATTTTTACACCTACTAAAAAAATATTATTTAAAAACTAATAGTAATTATAATATTATAGTACCTACGCAGTATGTACCTAGGTACAAATGTAGAATTACCCATTTTACTCTTTCTACTTTTTTGATAAGTGTTTTAGATCCAAAATGGTACTTGAGAAGCAGTCGTAAAAGGCATTTTGCCATCTACGTCAACTTTAATGAATTGTCTATATAACTTTATAATTACGTAACAACCAACACAACGGAAATGAACACGGGACCACCCTTAAAATACTTTGAATTTTCATTAAAATTAAAATTGCCTACAATATATTAAACCCCTTAACTCTGAGGACGTCACTTCAACATTCCGTGAGTGTTGTCTCCGTCTGTACAAACGTACCAAATTGTTGTTGTTTTAAATTTAACAATATTAGAGTGAGTTGACCTATTATTTACCTTAAAGATAAAAAACACGTGTGTGTGTCAATACACACGAGTACCTATATGTACACGACAGAAGTGAATACTTAAATTAATATTTAACTTTGTTTGGAATTAAAATATTACTATGTGCAATGTGTATATTATATTATTATCTAGTATAAAGTATAAAAAAAAAAATAATAATTTAATTTAATTTTAAAGCTGAGCGCTAAATGTGTTAAACGGTCCGCTGTCGCCTATTCGCTTCAAACAAATTAGCTGTTGTTTGAAAGTCAGTTTTTTATGAAATTTACAATTTTGAACAACTTATGAGTAGGTTACCTATTTAAGATATTGGAATTTAAAAATACTTATAGTTCGTTTAAATATTCAAATATCGTAAGTAACTGACAATTGACGAAGAACACAGATAATATTGTTACATTAAAGTTTGGTAATAATAATATGTTGTTAGTTCACTCAGTACAAGAGTTAACAACAAAAACTTTGTTATGCTGAAGGCAAATTTAAAATTTGCCATGTTGTACAGTTTTAAGACAGAGACAACACGTCTTGTGGGTATTATATCCTCTTAAAATAAAAATAAAACATTCATATATTATATACTTCTACAATCGTAATTCTTAATAATAATAATAATAATAATAATAAATAATGCATCGACGGTTGGATTCTCATCATGCCACGCGCATTTGACCTTATCTTTACACACTAATACTTAAACTGCTAATGGAATGGACACCGATTTCAATTACGTAAATCCGTCAAAAATATTTCTGGTTTTTCTAGATTTTTTTTTTTTAGTATTATGTTCTCCGATTGTGTCATATCACTCGAAAAAATGTCGTGTTTTTCTAAGAGAGTTATTTTGGAATTAGTGATGTCTATATTAGTAATAGAAACCTACAATCAACACATAAAACCTTACCAACGTGGCAACGTGCCTTGTAAAGGCTGACCACTGGAATTTTTTTTTCGTTCCTTTTTAGTCGATACAAATAAAATATCCAAGCTTAAATAACAGTTATAACGAGAGGAGGTGCCGGAGGGTAACCATAAGAAAAAATGGCTCCTACATAAATAATAAAACTATAATTTAATTTGATTAATCAAATATCAATAATTATTTTTCGATGATTGAACGATGTGGATAATAAAGGGCAATACATTTATCGTAGTTATTAGGCAACGAAAAACGTCATAGACAACGAGGACCAGATGAATATGACATATTATGAATTATGATTTATGAGCTTTCTAGACTACAACAGTACAACGTCAAATGCTTAGAATTTAATAACACTAATACAATTATAATCTAAACTATATGACGATATAATATTTTATAAATAATTAATTTAATGTTGTATCAAATTATTTATAACATTATTATGTAAAATAATTTAATAATAAAAATAATTATAATTTTAATCTAGGGCAAGTCGAAAATGTTGTTTTAAAAATGCTTCAAACTTTCAGAAAATTGTTTTCAAATGATTTATTTTAATTTAATTTAGTATATTAATTAAAATAATAAAATAGTTAAATGGTAAATACGTATTATTAAATACGATTAAAACGATTCAATTTGGACCGTGTTCAAATGTTTAAATAAATAATAGGTATAATCGTTTACAACCACTTATATATATGGCGATTATAAATCGGAGTAAATCCGTAGTACAAAAAAATATTACAACAAAGTACAAAATCGCGACTAGAATCAGCGGGTTCAGACTTTAGAGTTCAGAGAGAGTGTGTGTGAGACAGCGAAAGAGAAATATTTTGATGGTTGGTACTTCGGTAAGATGTCTTATTGGGTTGGAGGGGGGACCCGGATAACCCCTCCCTCACCACCATAAACGTGGTACGTTATTATGTACAACATGGGTTCAAAAAATTCGTTCGATATTTTTCGTACGTTCGTTACTACGACGTATATGTTGGGCTGGTTGTCAGAGTAGGTGTATTTTTTAATTTTTGAAAAAAAAACCAACAAAACAGTATTTTTTGTTTTAAATAGTTTTTTTTTGTTCAAAACGATATTGCTTAACAAATTGCTTGAGTTGTAAACAGTTTAGAACAGTTTAGAACAGCGTTTTAAACAGTATATTTAAAATATTTTAAAACTCAAACAATTTGGTTTAAAAAACACAATATTCACTTGGATTTTACTCTGTTTAAAACAAATGTTTTAAATTTATGTATTAAAAATGTTTAAAACATTGTGTCTTAAACACAACACCCTGCTGGTTGTACAAAATTACAAACATTGCATCACAAATTGACAACGACGTCAAGGACACTGCAACGACGCTGTACAACACGTACACAGTTATTATATTATTATATCCTTATTTCTGACCATTGAACTTAAATATAAAACGCCATGAATCACGATGGCTGTTATACTATTATTTTATTATGTTTTGTTTTTATATTTGTGCAGAAACGTAAATTTTAACAAAAATAAAATAAATAATAATAGACTATTGTCTAGAACCTACGCATCCCCGGTCCTTGTGGTGCAATAATTGCTGTTATCCAAGTTATCGTCATTATTTGTATAGACCACGTATCATGTACTAAAAACGAAAGTCTAAGTATGACCATCTATCGGCCAATGCCAGCCTGTTCGGACAATTCCTATAGTTGATTTCTCGAGAAGATGAAGTGTCGATCGATATCGCACCAACATTTAAAATTCAACGTATCCCTTGTTACGTTAATATAAAAATATTTTATCTTTATTGATCAAATTTTGACATATAATTACATAATATTATCATTGCGTTATCTGCGTCGGTAAATGCGCTTTTGATACAATCGGTGACGAACTGATCAGTATTCAAATTTATTCGTTCTAACGAGAGTATACATTTGTGTATATTTGGGGTTTATTTATATACTGTATTCGGTAGACGAATGTCTATATTATACCTAAAATAGGACTTTTATCAATTTATTGGTTACGTATTGATTTTTGATATCGTCTCAAATTATAATAACAGTACGCCATATTGTAGGCACAGCGCGGATTGAGTGCTGATAAAAAATGGTCCAAAAAGGATAGGTAGTGAAGTTTGTGTAGTGCTTTTGTGAATTTTTTCTGTTACCTTTTTTTAAACATTTATATACCTATAGTTGTCTCTAAAATGTATTTTAAATATGCAAACGAAAAAGAGTATAAAATGATAGTTTTAGAAAATTAAAAATGAATTATTCGTGAAAACTACTTTTAAAACTAATTTTTCTAAACTTAAATAACACAGTTTAAAATCACAACAAATATTTTGATAACAATATTATCGATCATTACCTATTATGTAATTTTAATTATTTAATAAAAAGGTCAATTATTGTATAACCCATAAACAATTTTTTATACACTAAACACATGAAAAACATGGGATTTGAAAGTTTAAATTTATTCTGAATAAGTATTTTTAGTTATAATGTTTTTAATAATATTAGCTTACCTATTACAGTTAGCTTATACATACAGCGTGTGTTATTATAATTATTCAATTTTTTTTCTACATTTGTATGCATTTTTTATCAGTGATAATATTTTGATTTTTAAGTAGAATTTTTAATTTTATATAATAGCCAATAGGTGGTTTAAAAATGTAAACTGAAAAAGTTACGGGAGGCAGACCGAGAGAGGAGGTCATAGACCTAAAATAGTATAGTTGCAGACGGGCTGTAAGCCGTATAGCAGTAGCTATATAGTACGAGGACGAACACGCAGAGACACGCTCTTATAATCTTATGTTAAAATATATATTATATTATAATATTACACAGTTATAGAGCAAGGCGAATGAATAAAAAAAAACATTATCATTACAATTTTAATATTATGAACAATACCCTGGAATGATGTAAATATAAAATAGTACAAAACGGTCTTTGTATACATATTATAATATCATGTTGTTATACCTACACGATGAGTTCAGATATCAGATCATAATTTTTGAAGTTATTATTTATATAATAATTATATCACTATATTATATTATCGCAATCAGAAATGTTCAAAATTATTCTATAAACAATTAATCATAATAATTACTTAATCAAGGATTTCTTTTAAATAATTATAGGTGAATGACGCAATATCATTTCATAAAAACTTACGAGAAATTCATGAACATGGGATATAAAAAATGCTCTTCATGGACAATGTTAATGAAAATCGATACATTTTCTCAAATGAAACTTATTATCCGAACAGAAATTTTTTTTTAACTCTAAATTAATTTATTAATCTGCTGACCCTGGCCGTTTCACACTAGAATAGTCAAACGGATTATGCTCGACGTATCATATTATGCTCGTTTTTCGATTTACTTTGTTTAAGTTTGTACGCACCGTGACTCGTGAGCATGATGGCAACAACGTAAATTCAAAACCGCGTGGACCTAAATCTATTTTAAAAATAACTAAAATATTACTGCCGTCGGACAGCATTTCGTTGATAAAAATAAAAATAAGTTTCTTATTCATAATATCCGTGTAAACTTATTTCTATCATTATACAACAAAATAAAATAATATTATGTAACTATTATTAGTTATAATATGTATGTAGTTCATAAAGAATAGATTCAAACGCAATTACTTGAAAATGAAAAATAAGCGTTTAATTAATTTGTGTCTAATTGTATAATATGGAAAAATAATATTTTATATTTTATTCGTACATTTTTCAATTTTATTTATAACTTGGACTGTTTGGTGCGTGTGATGGTGATTGTGGTATATCTTTCTATCATAAAATAAAAACAGTTCCGTTTCTTGGCTTAAGACAGGCCAGACAGGGTTATCATTTATCATTTGGCGTGGAATCCAAAACAATTTAACAATAGCCAACTATAATGTCTATAATCATGGCTGATTTAAAAATTATAATAATTTACATTTTCAACAACAACACATCATTTTAATGACTGATAATCGTTTTTTCTTCAATGCAAATCAAAATAAGTAGTAGAGCCTATATTTTGTATAATGCAATAATATAATTATATTATTTTCAATTAAAACAGCATATAAGACTATTTAATAGAATTAATATTTTAGAAGGTACTTAACATTTGCAAGAAATAATAAATGTACCTATAACAAAAATATATTAAGAAAAATGATACTATAATTTTAAATTCCTCAATTTGCAATGGTATAAACTATAATTGGCATATTTGATACCTGCAATTTATAGACGTGTGTCCTCATTGGGAGGAACGTCTCGCAAAATATGAACGTTGATAAAAAATACCTCTAAAAATAGTTAATATTTATGATAGGGTAATTTGAATTAATCGTATGTGGTTTTGTGTTTTGTCGGATTGGTCCCTCCACAATATGGACTTCATTATTATTTTACCACATTAAATGCAATTGAATAACACGAGTGAATTAATATACAAACAGCAGAGCACGCGATTAATTTACATACATTTAAAAAGTATAAAATATGTAAAATATAAGGGCATCGATACCACTTCGCGGGATGTAAATGCACATCCAACAAATCACGCACATAGCTTATGAAATGTAAAATTTTTATATACAATACCTACTAAAAATTCATCAATTCGCCAAATCTATTTTTATTAGGATCAAAGGTACATTGATTCCTTCATGGAAGGCGGCCAGAGGGGATGTATTTTGCTTAAAATATTTGCACCGACAATATTTTAGCCATCAGTACTTAACCGATAAATATTTCAGCAAACATATATTACGGTAAATTTGAAGTTGTAAGTTTATGTTTATTTTTTATACCAAAAAAAATGTTCAACTAACCAAAATTAGAAGGATTGGGAAATTATGGGGAAATATATTAACTTCCTGAACAAAAATTACAAGTCGTAATTATTCATCAATCGTTTTTAAATATACATTATTGGTGGTATTGATAATATAATTAAAGTTGTATTGTATTTATATAGCTAAGTAGCTAACATATTGTCAAATCAACATAAAAGAAAACTGAGTTAAGTACCTATTCAAAAACAATAAATCGGGGAATATTTCCATTATTAAATATATCAATTGATATTTAGAATAATACGATTTTGGAGTAATTGAGCGTAATATTGTGTATTTGTGTACACGATTTGTATAGCAGTGCGTGCTGCGATCTGTGGCGGCTCCGTCCCAAGCGGAAAATACGTGTCTACAAAATGCGGTATTCGTTTTTTGGTTATTATGATTTCAAAAATAAATTTAGTATTAAAAAATAAAAGAAGTACTGACTCCACCGCCACGTGGTTTCGCCGAAAATACATCTACACAGACGCGGCACAAGTCGCTCGGCTTTCCTTTGATATAGACGGTAGACCGATTTTGTTGACAATCATTCAAATTAATTGGGTAAATTGTAAATGTGCACACAAAACATTGTCAACTTTATTAGTGCTATATAATTTTAAAAATAACTATTTTGTTTAAACTAACACATCACGTTGGTGACTTACTACTATAAAATCCCAATTTAAATATTTGGAAAATATATTTCTAATAAAAAATATCCAAAATGTCATGTGTTTGTATCTGGTAGTCAGTAGACAAAGACAATATCATTGATTAATACATGTTCGATACACTACATAGTACATAATATGATTATAGATATATTTAATCAATGACAATGGATACTCGGCAGCTATTGTATGCCGATTGTTCATAATAAATAATAATATTAACGATGAATATAAGTTATTTAATTTTGTTTAAAATTATAATAAAGAAACACAATATTATATACAATTTGTATAGGTATTGAATATCATTGATACATTATAGGTAAAGTAGGCCTTTAGTATTTTAATGTAGTATCAATTTGTAATCCATCCATATTTTGCATTTATTCTACAAATTTAATAATGTTGAAATATTAACCGTACTAACTCCATAATATCTGATCGTGTTTTTATGTATTTCAATTTTCATACGTATGAATAATGTTGTAACTTATAGTAAGGTATAACTGTGTTGAGGGACGAGGGTAACACTGTCTTCATTACCTCATACCTTATTAATTATTTTATAAAAAATTCCGAATTCCATACCCTCTAAATTAAAAGCCTAGTTACGCCTATGTTATCTATGTATTGATGTATCTTTGTACTATGCAGACTTTTGATTATATCGAGCAGGACCTCAGCGAGTACCACTCGATTGATCTGGATTGTTAACAATCGAGTTGACCTCGTGACACATTCAGTTAAGGTTCGGGTTCGAAATTGATAAATTGAGAACTCACATCAATTTTATACAATTCAACAGTTGTATATATTAATATATTATAATATTATTTTGTATTATGTATATTATATTATTATGCTATGTACTTATGCAGTTATGTTTAAAGCAAAGGCGTTCAAAATGTCTAAAAAATCATAACACAATTTGACATTAAAATAAATATAGGCCAAAGCCCCAGAGGCAATTGTTTACAAATTAATAATTATACTTAAAAGTTACAGCTAACAGGGATCATAATACATATTAATATTTAATATCATATTGTATAATGTATTTTAACGAGTATTTTCACCTCCAATAATTTACAACTCTCCTCCCCCCCGGCCCCACACAACTTCTTGTGATTTACTCTATTCCAAAAAACCATGACTACACGAGTGTGCGGTTTCTACTCTTTGTATTCGTTTTTCTCATTTAATATTATTAATTTTGATAGAAATATAATACAGAAATTGTTGTTAATTTCCATTTTCTGTATTTTTAACCGATGCCCGCCGAGGATAGTGTGTTCTGTATACTGTATACAACGATAATAATACTGAATAATATATTTATATTTGGCATAGACACACATCGTCGTGGCTCATAATATTATTGTAATGTTATTCTAAAACGATTATTTTTGTGAATAAAATAGACGCAATGTCGTAATGACTAACAATAAGTAATAAGTAATAACATACTACAGACGACAGTGTTGTAGATAATAATGGTTCAATACTAAATATAACAATGCTGATAACATTAATTAATTATATGAGAAAAAAACCTATAAAACGCCATTAGTCATCATCTAGAACATAATAATAGCTTTAATATCTATAAATATTTGTCCGCGGTGATAAATTTTACGGGTGCCTACTGCCAACGACACACTCATGTTCATTCTATTAAATATCGTACTTACAGAATATTATATAGATTTGTTGCGTATTATTTTATTATTTTAATATTTACGTTAAAATTTGCCGATTACAATACAGTCCTCGTGAAAATCAATTCAAATAATACAATTATCGTCTAATATTCGAATGCGTAGAAATACTTTAACCCATGTATACATTATTATAAATACTTTATGCTATGACCTTTGTACATAGGTAATATTTTTCGTATTAATATGTTTTGGAGTACATAATATTTCATCAATATTTTGCTATATTGTTATTGTTGTTGTTCTTAATAATAGGTAATAACAATAAATATTTATTAATTATTTGCTCTATAATGAACCGAACACCACTGTACCACTGTATGCATTACATTTGAACACTGAAATTGTGAAACACAATATAATATTATTTAGATTTCTACGTAAAACGTAATAATATCAGTTTTACAGTTCATAAAATATTAAAAATTCTATAATTATTGCTTGTTGCTGTTATACGTCTTATTGTTTCCCATTTAAAAGCTAAGGCAGACACGTTAAGTGTATTAATGATTATAGATCGCGATTAACTTGTTTTTATATTGTTGTAGATGTCCTTCTTTTATGCGTTTAGTGTTTACCGTAATAAATAATAAGTAAATACGCCGTTATTTATACAATATTTAGAAATACGCAATTAATAAATTATAATTATCATTCTATACTTTATACTTTATAGGTTAGGTTATGTGATCCTATGTTATTTATCTGATATAATCATATAGTGATATACCTAAGCATATAGCGGTATTAGGTACCTATCGGTATGTAATAATAAGGTTATATACTTTTAAATATATTAGGCATTACAGGTATACTCTAAAGTAAGAATTTTTTGTTTGAATTTTAAATAAAGTCTTATTCCACCGATAACTACTTTATCTAATATTAATTTCGAATTTCCTTAAAAACACTATTATTCATATTTATTACTTATGTAGTTATGTTACATAGTTTAGTGTTACGAAATATAATTCATCCATATTATATACATTTTATGTGTAGGTATATGAAATTAATTTCAGATCTGTATTTTCCATATAATATAAAAATTCAAAGTTAGTAGAATAATAACCAATTAGCCGAAAATATACATTCAGCATAGTAATTACATATTTTATAATAGGTGTATGAAAGTGTTTTTACCTAAATTAAGAAACTGTAAGACTCTTAAGCTAAACTTGTGGGTATGGAGCTGGTTAGCTTAGCCCCTTAAGATAAATGAATCTTCAAGCTTGTACATATAATGTGTAATTCCCCATATAATATAGGGGAAAGGAAGTAATACCTTAATAACTACCCCGTCAGTTTCACGGTTTATAAAAAACCTACAAGATTACGTATGTTATACTTATATGCCCTGGAATAATCCGAAAGGCAGGAGGGGCAAGTGCGTCCTTAACATTTTAATATTTTAAAATTTTGGAAAATATATGGTTTTGCCCCGGGTTGAGCTCTAATTCATTGAATATTGCGACATAATATTATATATCTTTTTTTACATCGTTATGCTTGAGCTTGTTTATTATTTTTCTGTGTGCCTAATGCGTATTAATAATTTATTATAAAATATTGATAATGTAATATGAAGGTACACTTAAAGTTTTGCTTATTATAATAATATGAAATATGGATAGTATTAACTCGATATATTTTCATTAATTTTACAAATCTATAAAACTTCAAGGCCTACTAGGTAGTAGGTATAATACTATAATATAATGCTGACATATATACATTTATTATTGGTAAATTATTTAATGAAGGGTAGAATGGTGTCACCTCCTCCGTCCTACGACACTATATTTAAAGACACACGAAGTAAAAAATATTCTAAATTTATTATTCATTTTTTTCCATAAATAAATAAAGTGTAAATAATTTCAATTTTATAATATACAAGATATTTTATGTGTACCTAATAACTGTCAGAACTCGTATGCCGTATGGGTAGATACCGGACACAGGAAGGTAAATAAAATTACTCGAATGCCGTACACAAATATTTCAGGAAGTTATATATTTATACTTAATTAGTTATTTATTTTGAATAAAATATAATATTTTAGTTTTGATAAGAAAACAAATTTCAGCAATAACCAAACCAACGATAAATTATTATTTTATTTTATTAAAATTATAATTATAGGCCTTGGCCCGATTAATTCTTACAAAATATGATCAACGTATGATATTATAATAATTTGTTAGGTTACGAGCATTTACGAGCATTATAGCAATATAGCCTATTACTAATAAGTTAGTAACATTGCAACTATATGTAATGCATCCAAAACGTGTTTATTGAATTTTTTATGTATGGCTGATGGTTATTTAAATTTTTATTTATTTGCTTTCGATCGTTATTTTATTTATTGCCTTTGTGTACTATTTTTTCGTTTTATTCGTAATCCATAGTCATACTATATAATACTATCTAATAATTAATTACTAATAAATAATAACCATAACTATCAAAAGTGCTAAATGCTAATAACAGGTTAATGGACGTAATCATATTCAGTTCATCTTGACTGTGATGTAACGGCGATTTCTTATTCATAAGTTCATAACGATTTTCAAGTTCAACTTTTCCGTCCTAACTCAACTACTCTATAATATAGTCACGTACGAACGGCTATCAATTATTATTATTCACACATAAACATGGCCTATCTGTAATCACTGGGAACTACACGTATATTGTATAGATACCACACACTAAGTTCGAAGTATAAACATTAAAATTGTCACTTTGGTAAACTAAAAAAAATATATATATACACGGCGAAAAAAAAGCCAGTAGCTACAGAAATAATATTTACAGCTAGCAAGGGAAACGATAAAACGAGTCTAAAAATATAGTTCAGTTTTACTGAGTACCTATACGATGTCGCTGTTTTTTGAGTCTTGACAAGAACTTGTTGCAGTCTACAGTATACAGATTACATTTTGTAATTTTTACAAAATTATAAATTATAAATTATAAATTTTTACATTAAATTTCAATCCGATTAAAAATATGTTATGTGATTTCTGTATCATACAACTAATAAAAAAAAAACAACTGTAAATTGTATAATAGTAACGACGCGGCTATATTATGATAATAATATGTCACTTCTTCATCGTGTAAAACTTGTATTTTCTGTTCCTAGCCAATAACTAAATCAAAATAATGTGTTGAACGTATTAGATTGTGCGCACGTAATCCGAGCTTTGGCCTTAGCTTGGACCACACAATTAGGTACATAAAAATAGAACAAAATGGTATAATAAATGCATGACGTATATAATATATATAATATCACCGTAGACGAATCGTTCTAAACTTTTTACTTCTCAATATGATATATTAGGTATACCTACTCGTTTACTCGTTTTCATTGAAAATTAATTAATATTTCAATAAAATCTTGGAAACTCATACTGCAGTGTTGCTGTTACTCGTATTAACTTCTTTTATGAATGCGTCATAAGTTCATATCGATCTTATTTTGGAGGCCGTTAAAAGAATCTAAGTATATTAATCAGTATATTATTATGGTTCATTATGTTCATTAAAAATTTAAAAAATCAGAATTTTAATAAATTCATTATTTAAGGAAAAAATAGGGGTGAAATATGCTCGATGACTTTGTACAATAAAATCACGTAAACAAATCGATCTGTTCACCGTCGTAAATTATTTTACCAAATACCGGGACAACGGTTAAACTAGTGTATTATAAGCTTATAATTTATATATATGTGCCTCGTGTTTTTCATGCCATAGCCTTCAAACCATTATAAATCGATGAACAATATTTTATATCCATTTATGTCTATTTGAGTGATTTATTCTTTACTCGCCTATTTGTCCGTAAACTATCATTTTTGACGTACACATATAAGCACATACTACTTATGTAAGTAAATAATTGGTTGAGTTATTGAAAAATTAAAAAGTTGCATGACAGATAAAATTATCTGAAATGTATGCGACACAAATAATTTATTGGTCATTATTTTGGCCACATTTACTTGTTGTCTCGAGCGGAAATTTTAAATGGTGACAATTTTTAACTGACTCGGAAAATGTTATACTTTAATCTAATAAAACAATATTTTTTTAATGTATTCGTATTCTTTTTAATTTTTGATGAGGAACACCGGCAATATTTAATCTTATTGGTAAAGTTATGCAAGTCCCCTCCCGAAGAGCATTTTATAGCACACCTAAAAATTGAATTTATTTGATATTTCCAATATAAGCAAAGTGAACCTAATCTAATCTACCTACTTATACAATTGTATTATACATTTTAATGTTTATTTAAGTACCTAAATTATTAGTTGTAATATAATAGTTGAGTTATTTACCTAGTTAATTATACTTAAAAACTTCTGTCTTGATTTAATAAAATATTTATAACAAATTGTATTTAAATTAAAATTATAAGTGTTTAAGTATAATATTATTATTTATTATATAAATACGTATAACAAAAATCTTCAAAATCAATCATAACATTTTTTTTACAGCTAAATAAATCATATTGTAATAATATTTAATAAATAAATATTTTTGGAATAACGATGATGTTAATGCATCTAAAGCGTCTTCTATATCAATTGGAATATTCTTATCGTATTATAATAAAATTCGACTATTCAGTAAACAGTAGGTACTTCAGTAAAGATAACTTCTGTCTGTGATGTATTTCCAATAATTTCCTTTCTTGGCCTTATATATTATTATAGCTTTAAAAAAAAAACCTAAATATAGACAACATCCAATTAAAAAATATTTAAAGTGTAAAAATTATAGAAAAATATTTTTCACATTTGCCCCAACTTTAAATTTATATTCGCTGCAATTTATTAGTAGGAATGTGAATATTGCTGTATTATATTATATTATATCATTTTATACGAACGATCACTACAATTTCCACGGATAAAATTATATTTTATACACAATAAGAATGATAAAAAAACAAAGTTGAACTTTATATTTATATTTTTGAACGGTTGAATTTGATCGATTGTTGTTGGGAACAGTCATATAACAGCGGAAAAACAAGGGGTATTGTCAGATGAAATATTATCACAAAATATGTGTTTAATATTCACAAACTTTTTAAGGACGGGACTATACATGGTGGATCTGCCGTGTATTGTATAGCCCTAGCCTAATATTATACAATATTATTTTTTAATATTTATTATGGTCTCATTGCTTGTATTTTCCAATATCGATTATATTGATGACGACTGAAAACCACTCTATTTTTTAAATTTGTTTCATAGGTACATTACGTCTACCGTATACAATATTGTCCCAATGGCTAATAACAAAATTGTTTTAATAGACATTAAAATGAAATCAGATAGGCATGTACTCGAGCATGCTATTCAGTTTAAACTATCAGACAATTAGAAAATCCAATAATTGTAACATATAATGTATAATATGTAGGGTTTCCCTAACCTATAGGGAAAAAACCCCTTATTTTGTAAATCAGTTAATATTTTTGTTACTTAGTTTTTCTTTTTTGTTTATATAACAATTAATAAATACCTAAATATTAAGAAATCAAATCTAAAATTCAAAATATTAATAAAAAAAAAGTATTGTTGCTGATTATTAAATCAATAATAACTAGATATTGATTTATATTGAGTTTAGATTTTATTGATAGAATAACATTCATAATAATAATATCATAATGATATACCTTGCGTCCTCTTTAAAAAATATTATTATTATTTATTATATTGCAGCGTACTGCGTAGGTAGGTACACTTATAATTTTAAGTATATAAATATTCAATTTGTTAAGGAGCTATGGAGTAGGTTTGTTTTTGTTTTAACATAATATGGTTAATAGATTTTATATTAATGAGAAATTATGAAAAAAGCTCCTTAAAAAAACTATTGGAAATGCTATGCGTGTTTAATATAATATAATATAATATAGGTACAAAAATATATTTACTATATACCTAAATACATTTTAACTATTTTTTTTCTTTTGTGTTTTAGATAATAAACAAAATGAAGTACTGTTGTCAAACACGATTCAAGGATTGTTTTTCGCAAGTCCTCCGATGGCTGTGTTAAGCAGTACAAACGAATTATGCAAGAACCATAGTCAAATTTATTTAAGAGAATTGGAAAAATTAACAATATGGGCATTAAGAAGTAAGATAAATTGTTATTATAAAAATGGTTAGACAAATTACAAGTTTTTTATATTAAAATGTTGATTGAATAATTATATGAGTACTGTATCTATATAAAGCCATATAGGAAGCACCCAGCTAATCATCAACGTGGGCAGGATTGTAGAAATTCGGTACTGGGTGTTAGAAAAATAATTTTTAAACGCCTACATATGACAGTGCGAACATAAATAATTCGAATGTTTTAGGATTATCTGATGATTATATTATTATGTAATATTTTCGAGCAATCCGTATTGTGTTATTTTAGTAGGTATTAATGATGCGAACGACATTATTTGTTGTTACTTGTTTTGTTAAGTGATTAATTCACTGATGCAGTGTCATAGCAATATAGCATGGCGCAAGGAACAAAATCGTTTTCTATTGTTGTGGATGCGGCTGTTGTTTTAAACACGTTGATTACTATAATAGCGCCGATTAGCGTAGGTTAGTAGGTACCTATAAAGGCTTTGTAACTCAATTAAGACAGTTCTATAAAATAATAAATAGGAACATTTGAAATAAGATTAATCGATTAATGGTATTTTCGTCACCGAAAGTTCATTGAAAGTTAAGACTTGTAGATAAGACATTATACCCTGCGCAGCAGCCCCTATTCTAGTGTCCAATGATACATTAATACATTATACAACACATAATATTATATTATATTATAGTGCGTATACTTATTACTTATACGAAATATAAAAATAAAAATAGGGACTTCTCTACAAAGTTTGTTGCAGTAAGATCATACAGACTATTGTACTTAGATCACTGCAGGTCATATTTTCATAACTAAATTGTAAGCCCGCCGGGCCCCGGCCCTCTAATAGACACGTATACACACCAACAGTCGTTTAGGAGAGTCTGTCAAGTCACAGGGGCTCTTTTTTACCAAAAAGTGAGGTTGGCCCTTCTTGACCCAAGGTCTAGAGATATTTTAATAGTGTAGAAACAATAAATAAATAAATGTACTACAGTTAAATGTTCACAATTTTTTTAAAACGCCTATTTAAATATAGCATAATATTATAAATGTATATAGACCTATTAAACCTATAACCATATTTTACCAATACTATAGTTTAAAGTTTATACTCTGCAGTATAGTTATACCAATAACTAAATGCGCTCAAACAAAAAATAAATGATATATTTTAACAGTTATTTAAAAAAAAATGTTTGTTCAGTACTCATTTTTTTTAGATGAGTGAATCAAAACAACTTATTTACAATAAAATTCCAAAATATGCACTACCTTCTATAGGTATTTAATACTATGAATTATAGAAATTTAATATAAAAATAGTGCATATTTTTTAAATACTTAATATGTTTAATTAATTTAATTTGAAGATTTTTAAACAGAGTTAGTTTTTAATTTTTGTAAGTGCAAACATTTTTATCTAGCGTATTTTGCATAACAATATCATGTTAATGATAAAAAGCGCATAATATATAAACGCATGCATATATTTTCCTCTTAGGAAAACGTCAAGCGGTCGTCGCACAAATTAATTTGATATAAGTAGGCGACTAAAATTTGTAGAAGTTGCATCCTGGTACTTTTTTATTATAACATTATATCGGACGGAATTTGAAACACAACCTGGTATTGGAGAGTGTCAACGTGTATTCTATGTACTAGAGGTTATTTTTCAAGTTCGACCTAGTACGAGTACCTATTATATACTGTGTACAATACTACGCAATACTTCGTGTACACCTGTGTCTATATAATGTAGGTACCTATATAGTTCCACCTGTTCCGACTAGCTGGCAACTATTAATATTCAATAGACGTTAAGCGGTATACCTAGCATGTTTACGTACTGCATATACAATTCTTAAAAAACCTTCACGCTTTTTCCGAGTGTTTTGCAAATTATGCCTAATATGATATGCTTATTGCACAGTGACGTCATTTCAATATCTATTATGGCAAAACAATGACCAACCCAATAATCATACAATAAATAATTATATTTATTCATAAAGCCGATAGTTTCGTTCACAGATTTTAACCGAATATATTGTTCATGATTTCATGTTACAATGTGCGTACATGCGTAAGTGTTGACGAACACGAAGCACTTGTCATTTATAAAATTACACTTAATATGGGGAAACACGTACAAATTACTATTATTAAATTTAAACACTTAATTAAAAATAAAATATTTAATTTTTATAATAATCTATGAATAGTATCCACTGCTCGTGTATCACCATATAAACAAATTAATTAAAAATTATACTATGTGTTCCGGGGAGAAGTGACCGGCTGACGTCATATGAAAGTATACCAAAAACGAAGAAAAAATACCCTTAAAAGAGTGGGTCTAACTTTTTTATTCTTTAAGTTATGGGCAATTAACGTTTTATTTATAAAAACCAAACTGGTCACGCATTTTTTTATGTACCTTCAAAACTTTTCAACATTTTGACGTGATTTTTTTTATTTTAAAGCTATTTAATTGTCTCATCGACCAACATACGCAATTAAACCAGAAATGTGCAAATTATTTTATTTAATAAGAAAAACTAAAATTTTTTTATCAAAAACAAATATTTTCAAAAATACTACTTAAATAATTTTTATTTACTACGGGTTAATTTTTAAATGTTAATTTTTTTCAATTTAATATAATAATTTGCACATTTCTGGTTTAATTGCGTAAGTATGTTAAAAAAAAAAATACGTCAAAAAGTTTTGATGATACATAAACAAACGCGTGACAGGTTTGGTTTTGATAAAAAAAAGTGAATCACCCATAACTTATAAAAAATAAAAAAGTTAGACCAACTCTTTAAAGGGTATTTTTTCATAATTGTTGGTATAGGTAGTTTCATATTATTATGTCGTCGGCGGGTCACTACCCTCCGGAACACATTGTATAATAATCGTCTCAACTCCCAAGCACTGAAATACATGCTTATACTGGATTATTAGCATAATAAGATATAAATACTATTATAAAAATGTGTCCACTGAAGTGAATACAAAATAAATTCTGTCATGTTCCGTTCTTATCGAAGATGTTAGACGTCAAACGATAATATTCCTGCCATATTATTTAACATTCAGCAGTCAATAGTTAATTACATGAAATATTATGAATGAAAACGGATTGACAACGACGTATTGACAAAAGTAGGTAGGTATTCAATAATAAAGGTGGCCCTCGTCGTCTTCCATTTAAAAAAAATTAGCCCCCATGTGCTAAAATATTTGAAAATTAATTAGTCAATCACTTAGTCCCCATGAATGCTCCACATGTTAAGTAGAGGCGCCAATTTTGAAAAGATTGTCTATATGGATAATATGACCCATTGTCCATTGGCACTGGAACTTACACAAAGTATACACTTGTAGGCATGTCACATGGCACCTCAGACCAATTTCGTCGAAGGCATCTCTGTCAACAAATTCCCTTACTATATTTGTTACAATCGAGTGTTTAACTGTAAGAGTCGTGAATTTTAATATCTTATTTTTGATTGCAGTGTACGATTCTTCAGCAAAAATACCATCGGGCATTCTGAACGGAAATATAAACCAATTCGGAGACTTCGATCAGTGTCTGAGAGTGAACGATGAAAACTTGGGTATTCAGGGACAGTATTGCTTGACATACGTAGAAATGACTTTGCCAAAAAATTCCAACGAAAAATTAAAATACATAATCGATCTAATGCATTCACACTCAGCTTTTCGTAGTCGGTTGGAAGACGTAAGTACAGATTGTTATGTATAATATATTTATGAAAACAAAAGAGGCTTTAACAACTAAGGTTATTAGCCTGGTGCATATTACATTTTATACATTACATTAGTGATTACTTAAAAAGTATAGGTTTTACTCGAGTATATCTATATCGATCATAATTCATAATAATATCATATTTATTAATGTTAGGTATTCGAGTTGAAGGTCATGTGATAAAATGTATGCTCTTACAAATTGTTTTTATTATTAATTATTATTATATTTATCATAACGTCTATGAAATATTGTACAAATTGTTTGCGCGTATTTTTTAATGGATTTTCCAAGCGTTAAAGCCTAATGGTAAAGGTACTTAATCGAACTACAATGAAAAATATGTAGGTAGAAGGTACCTATGTTTTTATTGTTATTTTTACACGATTGTGCCAAGAATAATATATAACGGATGGGATTTAATTACTTGTTGATACTAGCAATTTAATGTAATAATAATTAATAACTATTTTTTAATTTATTAAACCTACTTATATTATACAATATATACCTACCACCAACCTATTAAGACATCTTATTATAAAATAGAGCTTACACAAAAAAATATATTATCGGGTGATATGAAGTACAATTTATAGTATACCTAGAGAAATGAATGAGAAATGTGCATTATAAATTAGAAAAATAGGCAAATTACATATTATTAAATAAAATAAGAAAATATTTAACAAAAAATAAAAGAAGTAAGAAATGTTTTCATTATTAATTGTAACAATATTATTATTACCTATATTGCGTATAACATAAGCGACTAGGCGAGCAGCTTTATTATTTTTATAATATTTTTTGGCCGAGATATTTTTGGGAACAATTTTTTTTTTGCAGTCGAGTGGTTGACCCAATCAATAGTTAAAACATCCATAGTTACCCCTGTAGAATTTAGAACAATCGATAGCATTACAAGCTTCGGGTGATAGCAGTCTCCCCACCCGTCGACTACGTTACCCTGGAACCATGAGAACTTGCGAGTAATCGTTAAATTTATATAAACACAAAAAGCTTATATTTTAGAGCATACAATAATACGACTACAACAATGGAAACGTGGTTTGGGCGTTTGGCGCTGTTAAAACAAAATATTGTACATCTGTCACCGTGTCACTGTCTCCAAATATAGTGGCTAGTGCATACGGTATTCCGGATACTGGATATTGTAAACAATAAATACGTAATAATACATAATAATACTATAACGAGTATAACGTCATAAATATACTCATGAACACGAGCATAGTTTAGTGTGTCAAGTATACGGATCAAATAATGATAATATGATGGGTACTGGGTAAGTAGGTACGTACATAGTATGTCTGCGTAATAGAATGTGAACGCGCATAGGCAATAGCATCAAATCGTTCAACATTGACGTGCGACCGTGAAACATAATACGAAAAGAAAATAATGTCACCGGAGGAAGGCATAGTCGTATAGATAGACTATGGCCGTTTTAATAATACGTTC
This sequence comes from Nasonovia ribisnigri, assembly GCA_027563435.1. Lineage (NCBI taxonomy): Eukaryota > Metazoa > Arthropoda > Insecta > Hemiptera > Aphididae > Nasonovia > Nasonovia ribisnigri. The sequence goes on along the minus strand of JANEHU010004672.1, from coordinate 138,085 downwards.
TAGGTATAATAATATGATGTCCCGAAGTTTGATAATATTATAAGAAGTCAATGTACCGTGAATGTCAAACCAGTTATTGCGATCGTACCGATATTACCCATATATACGATTTCATTTCAAATCCTGATATTATTATTATCATTATATTTTTTAAAAATAAATTCCTAACTTATCGGTTATTTTCAAAGATGAACAAATAATTAATATCATACGGGTCAGTAACAGTACACACGGCCTTCCTTCTAATTAGATCAATGACATTGATATAACTTTATTGTTAATAATATTAAACCTATTTATTTATTTATATTTATGAAAAAAAAAGCTTTCGTCTGCCAGTAGCCAGTGTGTACTTGCGGACTTACCACTTGGTACAAGTATAATGTATGTACTATATAGGTACCTAATAATTAATATTATAAATTATATAATATCCATTATTTTTTAAATTTTAAATGTTATTTATATTTATTTTTTATTTCACAGTCTGTATAATACATTGTATACAATAAGGCCGAGAATGTAAATGAATGGTTAATTAGATGTTAAAATTATAAAATATTTGACTACAAAATAATTTGTACATTTTCTCATGATTTTGTATGATTTATGAATTTGGTAAGATTTGAAAAAAAAAAGTTTACGGGGTTTAAACAACTTAATATAATGAACCATGTCTAACTTTCAAGCTTTTTTACTGAAACACTTAACTTTGATCCCATAGAAAAAAGAAATTGAAAAAGTAAAATATTTTAAATATCTATAAATAGCAAAAAGAGGAGAAATATTTTGAAAATTATATTATGTCTAGTAGATATATTAAGATTAAGATTAATTCAAGTCTACAGTTTTCAATTGCAGTAAAAACCAAATGTATTTAGCTCAAATCTGTTTTTCTTAAAAATTCCTATTTTTCGTTATTTTTGTTTTGTTTTTCCTAACTATTTTGATAAGTACTGGGACCCTGCTCAGAATCTAAAAATAGACGAGATCGGCTTAACGTGGCTGCCCTACAGCCAACTTATTTAAAGAACAAAAAAAAAAAAAATACCCAACAAAGATCGGTGTTTTTATCTCATATAATAATGTATTGGCTTGGTCTATATATTGTATGATTTATTTGTCAATTAATTTAAACATGAATGAATGTTATTCAGCCAATTAATAAATAATATTCTATAGTAGGCACATAATCAGGAACTTTTACATAAGCCAAATATAGCCAATATTTGGATGTAGTTGGTCCCTCTCTTCTTGTTATACCACCCGCGCGATCCGCCCCCCACAAAAAAAAAATCCATTTATAAATCCCATTTATCACACGAAATATGTAAACATTTTGGTCAACTGATGAATAATAATACAGTCTTAGAATATATTAATACAACTATTAATTATAATATATAAATCTAATTAAAAATGTACCTATAGTTATTATATATTACTCCTTATGACCTTATTACTCTTTATTACCCGCTCCCTTATTTACCCAACATCAACAATTTTTTTAACTATGTAATTTAGGTAACAGCAAATTATTTAGTATTATAGGAAACATATTTTGTTTGTATATACCTATGTTTCTGTATATTTCTTCTTCAATCTAGCTGTTTTAATTACAGTGTACTTGAAGCTAGATGGCAATATGTTTTACATGAAATATTTCAGACTTTAAAAACTATAAATAATACGTCATGCTTAAAGTGTAAAGATTTCCCAGTATCCTGAATTTCAATTAAAAAAATATTCTCTCTGTCCGATGTTCTGTCTATTATACTTAGTATACCTAAGTACTATGGGTTAACCCTGCAAGCATTTGATTGATTTAATAACTCTTTTTACCCAATTTACACATTTTACTCGTATTTCGCGCATCGCTCGTATTGTTATAATATTATATATATTTAAAACCTACCTATATTATATATATAATATATGTCGTAGACTATAATAGGTACTCAGTTAGGTATTATAGAAGTGTACCGGCGTCATTCATTTGGGCGAATGACCCAAAATTTACATGAGTAGGGTATAATATATCGTCTGGGCGAGTAATTAAGTATACAATTTACATTATACATAGTAGTATATACTATTATAAAATGTATAATATATTCGTATTACACAAAAATAACAACTTAAACGTATTGGACATATTATTAGATGTCTATATTCATTTTCCTTAAGTATGTACATTGTACAGGGTTTAACAGAAATAAACGACTAATACAATAACTTTTGATATAATAAATATTATACAATTTTTAAAATTTTTATCTCTTGTAACTGAAAATAAACATTTTAAAATTGAATTTAAATTTTTTTGGGAATTTAAAAATAGTAAATTTGATTATAAGAACAATTTTGATGAAAAAACATTTATCTAAGTCAAGTAGTTTATTTTTTAGAATTTTTTTAAATATCAATATTTTTTTGGAATAAATTAATTTAAAACGTATAGGTAATAATAGTACCTTGAAATAGGTATTGCTAACCTATCGTTTTTCAAAATATTATTTTTGGGAATTTCCTGACAAGAGTATATTTCTTAAATTATTTATTATCCATATTATTTTCACAAATATACGTTAAACTAGCATTACATTTTTTTTTGTCATGTCTTTCTGTGAAAACCCAATTATCGCCCCATATAAGCTCGCCCAAACGATTGTATTAGATATATTAGACATTAGAGGCCCGTATAAATTTCGACCAAATAATAGTTATAAATTAAACAATAAGCTTAAAGTTAAACAATATGAAATTTTGAGTTATTTGCCGAAATGAAAGCCGCCCAAGTGTACAGGTACGATCTGGCTACCTATATTTGTGTATAGTTTGCTTTATTTATTCATCGCTTATTTTTCTATTTTTTTTTTGAACATGTTTACAATGTTTCCAACGTCTGCTGTATGTGAACGTATCTATAATCTATACACATTATAAATTATAATACTTAATGTATTTCATTTGTTTGGGCAATATGTCATTTTAATGCGTTTTAGAGTTTAGCTCATAAATTACGTAGTTTGTGTGTACATGACGTGTGCAGCGTGTTATACAGACACCAGGAAGTCGACTGCTTGTGTCTATGTACTTTTATTGTTTTGTAAAAACGCCGTTTGTCTGTGCGGAACGTATTTACCATAAAAAAATCGTTTATCTTGAAATGATTGTGTAATATATAATACCGAACTATAGCAACACTTGCCATCATAAAATGTTATTTTAGTTGTAGGTATATAATATAGTATAGGTATACATCATAGTCTTTTACAAATATCACTAAAATAATATATAGTGTTATATTAGGCAAACATGACGTACTTATACCAGATACTGTCATAGTGTACTGAAATATGGCCAATATCAGATGTTTATCGAGAATAATTGAATATTTTAAAAACAATGAAGTTACCACTGTATGATATTTATAGCTTTGTTTGTCTACGGCCGTTTCGTCATTCACGTTTTTCAAGATAAAAATCTTATACCACAACCGTCATATCAATTTATTTGTATACGACATTACACGATCTCACAATAATAATAATAATAATATATTTTATGCTAATTTATTTTTAATTGGTGTGCCTACCTACTTTAATATTATGGTTTTAGTAGTAATTTAACGGTTAAAGGGGACATCGAATAATCTAAACCAGTGAGACGGCTATCTTGCTGGAACTGCCAACTGGAGTAGGCAACAGGGTCTCTACCGAAATAGTTTGATGTTTGGCAAGGGCGGGAAGTGAGCTATTTCAGTCACGGGTGACGTGTGCTGCACGAGTCGCAGGCGAGGGATATATTGCACCCAACATTGAAATTGCCTTCCTGCTCGGGCCAGGAATACTATTTTTGATCACGCATCTGTCGCCTCCGAAACAGCCTCCATCGATATTGTGGTTATCCGAAATGAACTGAGTTCTAATAGTTAGATATGCCAAATTGTTTCTCAGCCCGGAAGTGACCACCGACCATAGTGTGTGTTAAGTGTGTTGGATATATAAGACAAAACTTATCGACACTTTCATGACGTATTAATCTGTTTTGGACAGTAACTTTAAAATTTTCAAAACATTTCATTTATCACAATATCAAAAACCCAACATTACCCCAGCCCCACACATGAAAACGATTAATTTATTAATAATTAAATTAAATTGTATACAAAAAAACTCATTTGAAGCCAGAAATGCATCAATAAATTAAAGTGGATGAATATGACTATAAGGCAAAGAAAAAGAAAACAGTTTTGAAATACTGTTTATTTTAATAATACTATTTCCTTACTGTTAATATAAGACTGTTTATATATATTTAAAATAAAATGAATAAAATAGTCTTGAAGAAACAACTGAATAATTTTCACATCTTATAACTTGAAATGAAAATTAATTTTGTTTTATGACTCGCGTCAGCAAATAGCTCGACCAAAAATCTCAAAACTGTATGAAAATGCTTATTTTTTTAATCGCTTATATGATATCTTTTTTTTATATACCTTCAAGTTAATAAAAAAAAATAATAAATAATATTCAAATGTCATAAAAATGCGTTTTGAGTTTGAATTTAGGTTTCCTGGATAAATTGCATGTTTGATAGGCACGAAGAAACAAATTGTGATAAACTAAAATTGTTAAAAAAAAAAAAGCATTTATACTTGCCTATTAGTTTTCTGTAGACTACCAATAAAATGCGTCACAAATATCGCGCCATCGCAGTAATGTTATTATTTAGATGCATTGTAAATTATCTAGACATTCGACTATATGACCTTCAGAACTGCCAGTTTAAGGTACCTAATCATTACTTCTATTTACAATTTAATCTATCAAGAAATTATAAATTAATTTGAGATTTTTTTAAGGTCGAGCAGCGTGTATTATTCGAAGAAGTTCTGATTGTTATTGATAATGATTGTGATTGTAATGATTTATACCTATTCGGAAAGTTATAACACTTTTGGCTAAAACCAATTTATCACTGCCACTTCCCACAGTTGAACTAGGTACCTTGTGATTCAAACTCTTATAGAAGTTATGTTTAAAAATAAAAGTGACTTCAAGGCAATTCAAATTAATTATATATTTTCCAGTATCCGGTCTTATAGAGGGAAATAATTTTTAATTTTCTACGTAAAGAGCTTTATATACATACAGCAAGTACGCAAGGCTATATATAGGCTTACAGTAATTTTTGTTTTAACAACATAACATATATATTATTATTTATTAGAGTTCGAATGTTTGTGACCTTTAAAAATCTAAAAAATACATGCATTACATTTAAAATCAATATAAAGATTTATTGTAATAATTATAGATACATTGCACATAAAGATTCCATATTCGTTATGAAATTATTAAAATGATATAGTTCACACATACCACGCTGTTAGTTTTTGTCACTTAATGATCTGATAATAAGCGATATATTCATAATGATATTGTGAAACTAAGTACCCTTACCTCGGTATTTACATCGGAGGGATATTAATAATATATAATTTGTTTTAATTTTTCAATGTACTGCAATCGTAAAACATGATTTTGTCTTTCAGCCCGGCCATCGTGTTCCGAGGTTTTCCACCATGAACTGGGCTGTTTGCACGCCGGCGAGCTGTTCTCCAGCCGACATCGAACATGAAATGTACTTATTGCTATCGAAGTACATCGACACGACCGAAATCAATTTGCGTCTTAAAGTTGATCCGGACATGTGTCAGACATATAGGCCTTCAATCGTGCCGACGACGGGTTCGTTGATCGCAGTGTAAGTCCAAAATAAGAAAGGCGTGTAAATTATGAATTTAGGTACATACACTTGATAAAAGTATGTATTATAGAGGTTTCCAGAGGATATGGCCATAATATTTTGTTCATTAGACAGTAGTCCATTCATACAAAGTCCACGTGCAAAGAATTATAGCAATAAATTATAAAAACTTATTATAACTAATTGGTTTATTGCGATAATGTGATTTATTATGGATTTTGAGTTTTGACAATATTGAGTGATCAAGTATTATAGAATACAAAAATACAAAATACAAATTATCTAAAATTATCTGTATTTATATAGAATATAGATCATAAAACGTATATTTTCTAAAGATGTTGTATTCTAAAACATTAATATTTTCCAAATTTTAAAGTATTTTCTGTATCTTGGCATTTTAAAACATGACTTTTAAAAACATGCATTCAAATCGTGGTTAGGTTGAGTTTGTGTTATGGGTGTAAGTCGTCGATAAATAACAACGAAGCCGTGCTTATATTATAATATATCTATATTAAATTACAGATCGGTTTTTGGAATTCTGTTCCTGGTCATAATCTTGTCTACCGTTATGGATAAGTACAACATGTTCCAGAGTACAGAAAGTGAGTGCACCACGGATAATGTGGTCTACGTAACAAGCGATTGTTATCGATTATATTGACATCAACTGGATTTTTACGCGATTTTTCCAGGCACCACGTCGAAGGTACTGTACTCGTTTTCGTTGAAGAGGAACGTTCGGCAGCTGTTGAGCGTCAATGAGTCACCTGAAGACATAAGGTCAGTTCACGGGATTCGTGCGCTAAACGCTCTCATGCTGCTGGCGTCTCACAAGTCCATGGCGATGTTTTTCAACCCTTATTCGAACAGGACCGCCATGACGGAGGTAATGCTTGTATTTTATATGATTGTATAAAATGATACTTACATGAAGATTATTTAATGGCACAAGATTATTCATAAGTTACTGACGAAAATTTTCTCGATTTTTTCGGGGGCTATACTTCATTTTTTCAAGTGAAAGTATATACATTTCAAAGAGCAGACAGATTCACAATCCGAGAATACGAATCCGTACATGATTTCCTATCAAATGTTTAATATTTTTGTTTCTTTTAATACACCTAACTACTAACTATAATACCAATTGTGGAATAGTTTACATAAAACATTTAAAGTATACTGCATAACAATTAACAATTAAGTACAATATTTCTATATAATAGCTAAAAACAAAAAATGTTTAACTTTTTATTGAATAGGTACCTCAAACATGCAAGAAATAGTTTTTTTTCCGTGATGGGACGGATTTATAGATAACAATTAACGATAAAAAAAAACAAAACAAAATATTTAAATACACCTACACCTACGCACGAACAATATTGTGAATTTTATACTTGTTCCGCGTAGATAGATACCTATATATATTTTCTATAAAGTTGTCACGATATTTTCTAGTAGCACCCGACAGCGATGACAGCGCATTAATATGCTGTTGTTTGCGAATTCAAACGCGATACCGACACATCAGGAAGTAACCGGAACAATTCCATTATGATATATTTTATGTATAATATATGTATGTATGTGTGCATCGGAATAATGTATGACCAGGAAAAACGCTTTTTTTTAATTGCAATCACGACGGTTTGAAGATTTTACCTTGGCCTGTCGTTCTGCGTCTCGCGTCGTTACACTTAACTTTTGAAAGGAAAAACACCAAAATAATCATTGTGGTTCAAATCGTGTCATTACTATTATTATACAAATATATATAATTGACCTCACATATTCTAAACACGATTACTAATCCAACTCGTAAAATAGGGTAGGTAAATATATATACTAAATAATATATGTAAAAAAATACATATCACAAAAATAGTATCTACATTTTTAGTATCATTTTATACTTTTTTTTTGAAAAACGCCATCGTGTACTGCTTATAATCATTAATATTATACAAAATCTTTTACTATAGGAATTTTTTTTATTTCATTTATTTCCATATTTACCGTCCATATTTTACGGGTTGATGTTGAAATCGTGTATATAATATGTGAGGGCAATTGGTACATTTGGTTAAGGACAATTGGTGCATTTTGCTCCAGATAGTTGTTCGGGAAGGGGGGGGGAGAAATCTGTATAAAAAAAATATGAAAAGAGGAAAAATGAATCATTGATCTAAACATCTAGTAACTAGATTCTAGTGTGTAATTTGAGATGATCTATATAGTCTACACGACTATATTATCAACTACTGATCGTTAATACCGACATGACTTGACAAAATAAACTAAAATTAATAATTTTTGGTGTAAATGTGAAAATTACCCTTTAATATAATATATTACTATAGTCTTTAAATTGCTTATTCTAATGTTATATAATACAATACCGATCAATAGAAAATCGATTTAAAATAAAGTCATCATTCGTCATCACTCATCACATATAAATATACAATTTTCTGAAATAATATGTTCCAGCATCTTGGAAAGCAGTGGACGGTTATTGCTCGGGCGGCGAGTCTCTACACGGATCCTTTCATATTCATGAGTGGATTATTGACTGCGATATCTTTCTTGAGACATTTAGATCGAAAAGGCACGATCGATTTGCCAAAAGAATTCCTCTCTAGATTTGCCAGGTACGTACGCCATAAGCAGTAATAGCATATGGGTAACAACAATGCCTGATTTTATTGGGAAGCTATAAATTTATTAAGTGATAAGTAATTATCAAAAATAATATAATTATGTCTATATCATGCAGAGTGGACAAAGTTGAATATATTATATTACTTAGTATTTATAGAATTTTTCAAATCAAATAGTCGTTAATGAGATTAATTAATCGTATTTCTTAGGTAATGTTAATTAAAAAAAATAAATTAAAACCATCATTGGTACCTACATTTTTTTACTTCATGTTTTAGTTTTGTATTAAATTTAATTTTGTGATACAATTTAAAAAATCCTTGTGGGTTGGTTATAGGTATATATATATAATATATATATTATAATTTATATGCATACCTATACGCGTCTGCCTACTTGCCATTGCTGACTCCTGCAGAAGAAAATTTATTTTTTTCACGAAAGAATTATTTGAATCACCCTTGATTCCATATACCTGCTCAATTTTTCATTGATAGAAAAAGTGATATTATATTATTCACAATGAATATGATCAAATATTCAAATCGAAATAGACATTTAGCCAAGGAATACTCGGACTGATGACAATTATAGAGTAACTTTTGTATGTAGAATGATTTCCTAGAACTGTTTATTTTCCTGCAGTGGCACAACTAGGATTTATTTTTTATACTATCACCTATACATATGAGTATATGACCATATGGGTATTATATTTCTTTATAATCGTGACTACATTACATAATTTTATAATTATATAGATATTAAAAACGTTTTATTATTATAAAGATCAGTGTGATAAGAAATGTACAAATAATGACATTATATAGATTTTTCTTTAGTAAAATGTTGTCATATTTTAGATTTACTATAACAGTATTATTGATCGAACAATAAACACTTTTGAGTGATTTTTTTTTTCCATTTTATCCTATATTATTATTTGTACCAGTGAAAACTTAAGGAAAATGTATACTTCACTTCACTTGTATAGGCAGTGGACAGTGGGCAGTGCAGTTTATTATTTTCTGGATTAATTCAAAAAAAACTTAATTATTCATAGACTATCTTAAGTAATAAATAATTGTTCGAATGTGTAGAAATATTAAAATTGAATAAATAATTTATAATTTTCTTTCCTTCCAACTTAGCGCATAGCCTCACTTGCCTCACCTGTAGCGAACCGTCACTAACATTAAGTGTTCGCCGACATCTATATTTATTTCTCTTATACAATAAAACATTATAACGTGAATTTTATGTAAACCGTTAGATAAAATATTATTAATATTTTTAATTATAATTTGATATTGAAGACTAGTGCCGACGATGGGCGCCATCATATTGTTCTGCACGCTGATTTTACCGAATTTGGGTTCTGGTCCGCAATGGAATCTTGTGGTCAAACACCACGCTGACATTTGCGAAAAAACATGGTGGAGAAACTTCCTGTTCATCCACAATTACTTTGGCTTCAAAAATATGGTAATACTACACGAGGAATGATGATTTAATATATAGCAATACATTATATATACTTAAAATAAATTGATATAAAATCGTATTTTGGTATAATTCATAATAATATATCATTATTATATATTGTAATTTGTAGCGATATATAGTGCGACCTTGTTATAAAACATATCATTGACTTGTAAAACATTTTGGTTCTCGGTAATATGACTTCATATGAATTAAAATAATTACATTACATTACTAGGTATTTTACAAACTTCCTCTGGATATATTATATATTTATATTACAATATGATTTGTTCTGCTATTTAACGTATAGACTACACAGTACACATATCTAGTGTTATATAAATAGGTCAGATAAATAGGCACATAATGATTATTTTATTGAGAAACGGTCTTTTTGCTGTGACAAATTAAACTTTTTTTAAAAGGCAATGTGTAAAACAATAAAATGCGACAAAAAAAGATATACAAACTGCAAAAACCCCGATAAGGTAGTTACTTTATATTAACTGACTAACTGTGATCATTTTTATAAGTAGACATATAATATTATACAATCTGGGCATTCACGACAGTTTATTTAAAAGAAAGGAATTATTAATAATGTGGTAAAAAATGTATTTTACGAACATAATGCAAATACCTAGTACCTACCTATAACTTACTATATAGGTATTAAACTAAAAGTTGTTACGAAATAATATTTTAGATGATTGTTTATTAATACGTTTTTCAGACACTTTTCTTTTAATACTATTTCTTATGGCTTGATGTTCAATTGTAGAAACTGATTCATGGTTATGTGTAGTAATATTTACCAAGAATTGTTTTATATTTTAAAATATTATTTAAATTTTTTACAACCGACTTTGGTTTACACTTCTTACTATAGAAAAAGGTTTTATTACCACTTTTTTTGCTTCAAAATAGATTTTAAATTTTAGATTATTTAATGGTAATTGTTGTTTATCTTTCTAGCTAAACATCAATGAAATTCAAAAATTAAATATTAAATGAAACTGATTTAACAACACTTTAATTTGTATTGTTAGTTTTGAACACAAAGACACGTTTATTTGACTGGCATGGACAATAAGCAACACTAAAAATATCAAAGGTTTAAAATACAGATACTTTTTGGTTTGTAATATCCGTGACATTTCCAAATGTATGACTTTTGATTGATACAATAATTTTCGCAGTTAGATATCTAATACAATGTTGATGCTTTTTATCGGTTTTAATAGTTTTATATTTGTTTATTTTTTCTCAGTTTACACATAGCATTTCAATTTATTTTGGAAATAGATTAACTCTTTCACCGCATCCACCATTCAATAAATGAATGTGTCTTTTAGAAAATATTTTATTACTATTTGCAATTATTACTAGATTTCTAATTTATTTTTCACGAACTTTTATTACCATCATGTTTTTAGTTTTTAGTTTTTTAAATTATACTATACATTTTTTCCTTTCATAATCCGGAGCGAATTATATTTCTTTAAGTTTAAAAATTTAACATCGAACCTGTAGATAATAAGCAATTGTTAGTCAATTGATTTAGATACGCTAAGTAAAGCACCAAAATTGTAGATAAAAGCGATAAAAATAATAAGTATTAACAGAAAAACACTTTACTCTGTATAATATTATTGTTCCATTTAAACTATTTGTCAGAAAACATTGAACATAATATATTGTTGAATGTTGACATAAGCTAAAATTACAAGGTTTAATTCATTTAATCATTAAACTAAAATAAATAAATTTAATGAAAATTGAATACCTATTGTATAATGCAATCTTACGAAAATAACGTAATACGTCTTTCAGTTATTGAAAATGAAAAATAATTAGATGAGATTTATGCAATGGTTAATAGTAAACAATGTAAATTTTATATTGCAGAATTTGGAACTCATTAGTCATTTCAGACATTTCAGTATATAATTTTTTGAATTTTGTAATTGGTTTATTACATATTTACACAGATGATAATTCTATTAATTAAATACGTTTTATAGACTATAGTTAACTAATTGGTATGCGTATTTTATATTGGAAAATAATATTTAATTTATGTACTTTTTTTTTAATAAAACGCTATAAATAATTCATGGTTTTCGGTGTAACTTGAGCACCTAAAATTAAGTATATTAAAGTATAATGAGTAATGACGCAATTCAGTTATATTTTAGTGGAATGACTTTTCTGCTCTAATTATTTATAAGTACCTATCTGAATCGTTTATTTTTTATTCTTATACCAGGTGTTGTTAAATCAATATAAATATGCACGTGCACCGTTAATTGAAAATGTGTAGACGATAATAATATTATCATCACAATTCATAAACGTATTAAAATTCACGAATAACTATCGCCTTAATACGTTTGTACTTTACAGTAGAAACTTGAAATCCAACACAATAATAATTGTTTGAAGTGTATGGTAGTATGGAGCTACATATTAATAATATATATTATCATAATTATATGTACTTAACTTTTGATAGTGATTGAAGTGCACTCTCGATTAAGTTCCAAAAAAAAACACTTCATTGTTGCATACTATATATGACACATACATATCATATAGATTGGTACTTAAATTGGCACCTACATTAAATTTGTTTCCATAACTGAAAAATGAACGATATATTTTAATATTTTCATATGATCACAGCTTATTTTTAACCAAATATTACAAACAACATTACTAAGTTTAATTTAAAAATAATGTTGTTGCCTGTATAATATAGAATACAATAAGAATAATATTTCTCTTTTTACATTTACAGACTTGAGATTGACAATATACTAAACCAAATCACTTTAGTTGTATGTGGAATTTAATGCAAAACAAAATAAATAAAACTATGATTATTAAATATGTAAAGTTTATAATATAGCCTACGATGATCATGACGTTATTATGATAATAAGACATGCAAATCATCATGAAATTTCGAAGTGTGGGTACCGCGGAAATTTACCTTATTCATCCATTCGGGAGCAACTTGGTCGAAATGTCATGGAATAAATTGAGGCCTGAAGGGATAAAAACTTCTAATATATAATATAATTTATAGTATTTTAAAATTGTATGCTAATTAATGGGTACTCTATACTCTAACTATAGATAGGTATGTAGGTGAATCATGGTTTTACATATTTTGTGATATTTATTTTCATAAAAATTATAAAATAATTATAACTTATAATAGTTATAATCTTCCAGAGTTGGATGAATATTATAAAAATTCAATGGAAGAATGAAAAATATAATCTAAAAAGTTGACGGTATGATAGTTGTTAAATGTTAACCTCTTCGACTATAATATGTCTATTATTACCTATTAAATATAGGTATAGACCAGTAGTTCTCATTTTTTCACGACAACACCCTAACTTAAAACCAAATAAATAGTGACACGCTTAAATCATTAAGACCTAAGACTATTATAAATAGCATTGAAATCCAAAGATATTTTCAAATATTTTGTTTTGGTGACTTGGTGTTTTGGTTTTATACGCTTATAGAACCATGGTCATGGATAATATTACATTATAATTTTTTTCGTAATGGGGAAGGGGCTCAGGGGGTAGGACCAATCCCCTTTCACCCCGTATACTATATAATATATAGTGACTGCAGGATATAATATTACAGTCAACTCGCGATATAACGAATTTCAAGGGACTTAGAAAAAAGTTCGGTATATCGAAAGTTCGTTACACCGAAATTCGTTATATCAAAAGCATAAATCAACAAAATTCGTTTAAACGAGATTTAAAAGAAAATAAATTTAGGTTTTATTAGATTTGTATAATTACATACATACTACCTAGATATTATTACATATTTTATTAGCTACATACATACATATTATTTATTAATTAATTACAATTTATTTTTAGTTTATTATATAGACATATTTATTTTTTTAAAAAATCGGTTATTTTTTTTTGTTTGTTGTTACTTGCGCTTATGCGGTCAATAGTGTTCTCCAATTGACGTGTATCTTATAAGCAACGAAATGAACATATTTATCTTATCGCATTATAATAGCCGAAACAAACTCGTATAATTTGTAACATAAATCTCCAAAATTATAAAAATTCGTTACATTGCGAGAACTTTTGCCTAAAAAAATTTCGTTATAAAGAGGGGACAAAAATACATTTAATTTTTCGTTATATCACGAGATTTTCAAGGGAACGACAGTTTTATTCGTTATACCAAGATTTTCGTTATATCGAACTTCGTTGTACCGCGAGTTGACTGTATAAACCTAGGTGCCTAATATTATTAATATTATAAAAATTAAAATATTTTCACGTAAATACATTAATATATAATGTAACACATTTAACTTGTACTTTGCAGTGCTTGTCGCATACGCATCACATCGGAATCGATTCACAGCTGTTCATGGTATCACCGCTGCTCGTGTGGACTTTGTGGAAGTGGCCTAGAAGGAGCATGGCCGCACTTGTGGGGTTGGCGACCATCTCGACAGGACTTCGATACTACGTGACGCTAACGAGAAAATTGAACTTGTTTATCAATTTTGGAAGCTCGTAAATTATGCACATTATATATATTTATTTAAAAACGTTTATGCTATTATTATGTTATCAGGTATGGATTTAAAAGATGGGAAAAGTTAATGAAATTAAATTACTTGAGTTAGTTAGCTAAAAACTATAATAGTTAATAAACGATATATTAAATTTAGATTTTGTATTTATAGTCCGGAAATTAATATATTCAAATATCTATAAAAGTTTTATGATAAAGAATATTAACATAACTTATTTAATAAAAAGTTACTTGATTTATTTTTTCTAATAACCATCTGTGTTACCGTTGTAACCATGTGAAACTTTGGACTCAGAAAATTGTTCGTTGACTAACCCGGGGTTTTTTTTATAATTTTTTACAGCCTATAGTATATATATTATATACATATAGTTTACCTTTAACAATATATGACACTTTTTTGTCGTGTCTACAGGGTTTCACAAATGTATGATACTGCAGACTTCTCATACATTTTACCAACTCACAGGCTGACCGTGTACATTATGGGCATTCTATTGGGTTATTGCCTGCGATACGTAGGAAGAAACTACCCTTTGAAAAGCGTAAGTCTGTTTATCATTAATCATTATTTATGTTCATATTTTACAAATAATATCAAATCATATCAATTGACTTATTACCTACAATACTTTCTACGATTTTATAAATCAAATTTCTATAATTCCTACAGTCGTTCTGACAATGTAATTAATACAATATAATTAAAAATATATATTATATAATATAGAATATAGTATATACAAATGGTAATTATTGTCATTGGATACCTACAATAATCAGGAGACTAATAAGTAATAAGTTATAATTACCAAAAAAATAAATGAAATGCTGGTATTTATAATCAATGATAATACTAATACTGCCATACTCGTATAATGACCATTTTATCTATAGCGGTATTAATAACAATTCATTTTTTGCACGTCTTGGTCAGGAATATCTATCGCAATAACATAAAGTATAGGTAGATAATATTATGATATTTTTGTTTTAAAATAAATATGTTTTTAGGCTAGATACAAGATTTTGGTTTCTGACCGATTTTTCGTAAGATTTTCGTTGTACAGGAAAAATATCGAGTACGTAGCGTGCTATAGTTATTTTATTTTGATTACGTGTATTGCGATGAGAGGTAAAGATGATAAAATGTGTTTATGTGTGCGTCATATGAACGTGAATTTGTACATTTTCATTACATTAAATAATAAAACACTTTTAATTATTATATTTTAAAACTATTTCATAATATCTTACTGAAGTAGTTATAGGTATACAGAACATTGCGAAGTGCAAATAGATTTTAGATAAAAGTTTTCCGATGTCATGAATGATTATGCATTATAGGTATTTTTGATATTATATTATTGTTATTGAACTTAGATTTTACTGAATATTAATAAAGTTAAAATATTATTGCTTTTACATCGTATGTATTTAGTTAACGTTCTAGAAACTTGAAGATTGTGAAGATTATTACCTATAAGAAAAAAAATATGAACCATTAATAATATTAAATGTTTTGTCATTTAGGGTCATCTGAAGTTGGGTTGGATCATCGCAATTGGATTCTTCTACGAAGCGTTTATACACCCTGCCAAAATGGGTGACATTGATTACGTGTACAACGCCAGCGATGCCGCCAATTATGCGGCTTTCGCGCCCATCTATTGGTGCATTTTTTTCAGTTGGATTATATTCGTCTCATATACGGGAAATGGAGGTACTACCTACGTTAACTGTTTAAATAAAAAATTATTATGATTTATGACACTGCATCTGGGTATAAAGTCTTAATATATATGGTCCAGCCTGCAGAGGGTCTATAATTCAGTCCCGGGAAACTGGCATAATCGCCTAAGTTTTCCTGCAACTTTCATGGAATATAAAATGTATGACAAATAAAGCTATAATACTTGGAGTGGCTGTAATTTGTGCTTTAAAGTTTTAACGTCGATATTTTTTGCAAACAAATTAATTTACATTTAAAAAATTATAAGTGCATCTATTTGAATTTGTTGATATTAAATATCACATAAAATGTCTGATTTCCATAGGCGTAGTTGGGGATTATCACATCGTCATCTCGGGCCAGTCCACGGCGTCCACCCCTGTAAACAGAGTGATTATAACGCGTAGCATACGTAGCCAACACTCGTTGTTTTCAATCGCTTCGGATTTTTACTAGTTTCAAATGTAAATAATAAAATCGGTGTGAAAATAAATTTCAAAAAACAGTTCCAAGTTAAGTACCTACAACTTTTCATTTTTATTTTGGTACCAAAACCATGTTTTTACACAACAAACGAGTCCCTTGTACTATATTGAAAGTACGAAAGCATGTTTTTACGATTGATTTTTTTTACTGTGACGGTTGCACATGTATATTATACAGAATAAAAAAAAAACGAACGTTAAAAGCATTGTTTATTGATAGTTAAAAGTTTACATCAGCGGATAGTGCATTACTAAACATTATTTCCCGATAAACTTCTCTTCGCTTCATAACTTGAAATGCCGTGTCGCAAACATAAACGATATTATTATATAAATAACAATACTGTACCTACAGCCGTTTATTATTTAATATTGTGTTCTGTACGCTTAAATCATCCCTGAAATGATAATTTGATTCGGATTATGAAATTAAAAATGCATCATAGCATACAAATCTATATTGCCAATTAAAAATCAAAAGTTTATAGTGGTTTCGTCTCAAACATAATAATGAGTATTAGGAGTAGAAACAATACTTTTCGAAACAACAATAGTGTTCCGGCTATAGACGATGATGATTCAGTTAGTCAAGACTAGTTATTTTATACATATACATTTACATTTTTATTTTTTGAAAATATGAATATCGACGTGGACAGTTAATATATAGGTAGATAGATAATGGATCCGTGTAAATTAATTGTTTATGTGTCTTTATATTTGAGTATCATGGTTATTGCTCGCCGCTCGATTGTATAACATCCCGTGGGCTGTAATGAGTAATAAAAAATAAAATATATTCGTAAATCGAAACCGAACTACCTTGTGCTATTTTTTCCACATATTATGTCGTATTCGTTTTAATTTATCAAAGTATTAAATTCGATTCAGTTGTGGGTGTACAAAAATACGTCACCCAAATGGCCTATAGTAAAAATTCCGTTGCAAATCAATACTATTGAATTCGGGTTTTTCGACAGTAATTCCCATTTTAACAAAAACAATGTTCAGTGTTTTTACTGTTAATTCCTCCACATAAGTTATACTCTTTTATGTTAAACCTTATTTATCAATTTCCACTTCAATGATAGAAAAATAAAAATAATTTATAGGTGCCCATACATAAAAATAAAATAGATAAATTGTTGTTATTATTGTTTTTAATAATTAATAACTGTTTTTATATAAAAAATAATTAATAATATAATGTTATAAATATTTTTATTAAAAAATGAACAATTACGAATTATGATTGTCTCCTTCCTCTTTGTATCTTTAGTTAATACTTAATACTAAAGTTTTATTTTTTCAAGTAGCTCTTTACTACTTATTACACTATACTATATTAAAATTCTGACTATGTCGTTATTTGTTAGGTAGATAATATATAAAATAAATAAATACAATATAAAACAATACGTAATCATACGAAAACTAATAAATAACTAATAAATTATTATAAAGTAATAGTTAAAAATGTTTTTCTAATAAAATAAACTGACACGTCATACTTTCGCAGTGTGAAATACTGATATTGATGATGACAACTCGACATAAATGACCAACAGCATGACTACAACAATAAACAGATGACGAGAAGTTTGTCTTGATTAGTAATATTTCTATCTTAAATATTTATCTCAGTTTTCATCTAGATAGAATCAACTGAAGTTGTCACTTGTCACATGCAGTGCTGCACGTAGGATTTTTCAATGAGGCGGGGGGGGGGAGGCTTGAAAATTAATTACTATTTTATTTTTATGTTGTCCAGTCTAATCATTTGAGACGTATTGGTGAGGTATTTGAAAATGTTTGTACAACTTTAACCTCTCAATTGTTCTAGTAGAAAAAATTGCTCTAACTTCAATAGAGTTTTTGGAAGCAAATTGGGTTTAGTTGGAAATCTTGGGAGGTCAAAATTGAAAATTCTCAGTATTTTTTAAAATAATTGATAAAAACAAAAATAAATGAAAAATTGTTTCATTAACCTTGGTTAGACCGTTTTCGCTTGGACTGTACTTGATTAATTTTAGTTTTTTTCTAAAAATGTCAATATGTCACATGTGTGTAACTATAGGATTTAATGGTGGCTAGAATCCTAGAAAACCAAAGTTCAAAATAACCCACCGCGAGCACCCTATAATGAGCGTCGGTGGAGTTCAATAGCCACATGGATTAGAGAAACTCTGCAAAATAAAATTTGAAAATTAACTATGGATTAAAAGCACCCCTAGACCCTCTAGTTAAGCTGATCGACTTATGGCCGAAGTATTTATATAATAGGTAGCTATTGCCTAGAAATAATTATCATGCCTTTTCCGTTTGGCGTTTCAAACTGTCTGTGAGATTATTTATTCGCAGATTCTTATTTTATTTATTTTCCATTTAGGTGTTTAATTTACATATATTATAATGTATAGATAATCATTTCATAGGATTTTACTCATATTTCATTAATATTATGTATATTTTTTCAGGATTCGTATCGTCGTTGTTTTCTTGGAAAGGATTTATCGTGTGTACACGTCTGTCTTACACGTTCTACTTAACACAATTTCCGGTATTTTTCTACAACGTGGGAAGTCATAGATCCGCATTGGAATACAGTTTTGGATTGATCGTAAGTATAAATGTATAATATATTATGTGTAGTCTACTAGCCTAATATGAATGACGTATCCTTCACATTTATACCCATACTCAGTCAGTAAAATTGTATAAAATATATACTTTTTAAAGTATTCAAATAATTGAATACTTGTGAAAATTGTAGAGAATGGAACATATGGTTATGCTTCATCCTACATCACAAATTGTCATTCCCCAAAATTAGAACGTTATTCATTTATTCCAAAAACTTAATGGCCAATAATAACAGAAATAAATAAGTTTATTACACTTACCACAACAAATTAAGATAGCGTGCCTACCGACTATTCTGACTCATAGGTACTTGTTAAAAATACTTTTAAAATGTATTTAAAACAGCCAATAAGCATGTTTAAATAGTACTTGAGAAAAAGTTTTTTTAAAAACAAATTTAAAATACAGTACATTACACAGTAGGTAATATATTTCAAATACTTTTGAATAAGTATAGTTATTTATCCATCAGAACTTTTTATGCTGGAATTTGTTTAAGTAAGTTATTTTTAGTATAGCGTTGTATATAGGAGGTAGGTACAATCGAAAAAATAATTTCATATACCTGTCATGATTAAATATATTATTTTAAATTTAGTTGGTACTAAGTAAACAGACACAAATATCCGTAGAATTCAGCGTACTAGTATAGGTACTTTGGCTTTTCTTTAGTTTTGGTATTTTTAAATATAACATCACAAAATAAGTTCCCATTTCAAAAGTATTTAATACTTCACTATTACCCTACTTGGGGCAAAAATAGAAATCATAAGAAGTCACTTAAGCAAACAGAAATATTTAAAACTATATAGGATAGGTGCTTTATTACGATTTGATATTAAACTTTTGACATCCAAGTCAGATCTGTATATCTGTAACAGTATAATAATTAAAAACGAATGCAAGTTCAAAGTTTAAAACGACCCCATGTTATAGCATTTGACGGTCATGACTTTGCTCTTCTTTTTTTGCGATACCAATATTTGCACTAAACCAGACATCTATTTCGATCCGCTAAGCTTGAATATTTTAAATTGACAATAACTCGTTTTGAATATTTGACCATTGTGAGAATATTATATGTTCGCATAAATTGCTCATAATATTATGGGTACCTACCTATATCAATAATTTAGTTTTGAATGAAAAAAAAAAAAATTTCATGATTTATTTCAAAATTGTCACCAACAGCAGCATTATATATTTATGTATTTGTGTAAAGAACAAAAAGCAACAATGATAATAATAATAATAAAAATAATAAAAACAATTTTGTGCGTACCGGCGGGGCGGCGTCTATCCAATAATAACATGCAAAGGTAATTTCATAATATTATACTTATAAGTTATAACGGTCGCGACTCGGATATCAGATTGGCGTCTGGACACTATAATTATATTATTATGTTTTCTGAATATAAAGTCAATCGTTGCGCAAAATCGGTCGAAATGTACAGACCTGCGGGCACAGTTAAACCTTTATGGTTATGGGTACCTATCTACTACCTACCTATTATTCGTAAAATCGAGTAATAGCTATATATTGTATGCGGTATGCTAATATTTACCTATATATATATATATTAAGAGTATCGTTTATAACGATATATCGGTTTTAAGATATAACAATTTATTCGCAACGTCCCTGAAAGTCTCCTTGTACTTAAGTGCGTCTAGTGTCTACCAATCTACTTGTATATTGGTCATTAGATATATCTATATAGGTAGGTATATCGTATATACCATAATATGGATACAACGACTTAGTGCACATTTACCTAAATTATTATACTCACTGATGATGGTTGGTGGGGAACATACACAGAGTAGAAATGTATTCAAAGAGGGAGGGGGGTTGGCTAATGGGCTTTGCCACTTTGAAATGTTAAGTAGTTATAAGGGTTATTATGTTTTAGGTAGGTGTTTACCTATGTACCAAATAAATCATAATCCATACAGGTAAATCTGTACAGTAAATTTAAATTATAAATACAATTTTTAATTTTGTTATCAAATCTGATATTCTATAATCTCAACTCTATTGGACGCGACACGGTATTTTGAAGGAAAATCGCTTTTTCTTAAAATTATCTAGATGTAATATTATGAGCTGTGACTTGTGGTTAATTGTATAATTTATAATGATTTCATTTTCTTTTCAAGTTTTGTGCAAGTTCAACATTTCAATTTTTATCAACTGAATTATTAGTTTATATAACAATGGGTATCGTTTAGGGATATTTCAAATATATATTTAATTATAATAATGTTGAAAATCGTTAAATATTATTTCTACAAACTGAAACAACAAATTACCAATATTAGTTTTGATTTGACTTAATACTAACGTACCTAGTTAAATTATTTTATTTTATATTTCCTATAAAAATGTTTTGATTCTGCAATAACGCCACTGCAGCGTATGATCCTCCCCTTAAAATCTCCAAGTAGGCACCCATAGGCCATAAGTACTCAAGCCTCACGAACGACAGTTTTATCATAATATTCATCGTTCATATGTGCGTTTTTGCCGTAGATAAACATCAAGGAGATGCTGGCCATAGTCATGGTGTCCGTGGCACTCACCGTGGCCGTCGAGATGCCATTCAACAACATCAGAACGTCATTCGTAAAGAAGTCATCTAGGCTCGAGACAGAAGCGCCTACCCCAGTGCCAAGCGTGGGAGGCGACACCGAGTCGCGTCGTAACCGATGAGATTTCATCATACGCTCGAGGGCTCAATATTACATTATTCATCATTATTATCTGTCATCTCGATCATCGATCACATCGTTCATCACACACGCACACGGTCGCGCTCAACATTTCCATATAGCGTTTAGGTTTTAAATCGGTTCACTCTCACTTAACATAACCGCCACTTTAATGGAAAACATATACCTAACATTCACGCAGGTGTTTTAGAGACCCACGCATTTAAAGATTTTTTTTTTTCATACATTTTCTTTCGTTTATAAACATTCTCATACAGTCGATTCACAAATTTGCCAATTGTTTCAACGTATTAGACTGAAATTGAACTCAAGTGCAATCGACTTGCCCTGCGCTGTCGTAGTAAATTTTAGAATCGATGTATAGTTTATAAAACGTACAAAAAAATTAAGCTCAATAATTTCGTTTTTAACATTGTACTTGCCATTTCAACAAACTGGTGTACTACTTATAGGTTATATTACATGTACATACAATTCAGTATAGAATTAGTTATTTATCATTATTATTATCATCATCATCATCATACTAAATAATTAATGAACTCATAACAATGAAGTTCTAAATGCATATTTATATTTTGTCATATTGATTTTGGGTGTTATAGAAATAAAACCATTAAACATTAAACCTATTGATATATCATGTACTATATATTATTATTATTTTATTATATATTATGTTTGTAGTTTTTAATAATAAATAAAAACAAATTAAAAATTTATACTGTTGAACAATTTTATGGTCCTTACTTTTAGTTGTTTTAATTTTTTAAACACTTGGAAACAAGTTTGATTTTTTATTACTACTAATACCAACACCACGATGTCATAATTCGTAGTTATTTTCGTACACAAAGGCAACACATATTATTTATGACCTTAATCATAAGATAATATTATTCAGCATTATTTAATAATATGTGAGACTTTGTTAAATGATTCAAAAATAATTATACAATCAAGATATTAGATGAGAAATTAAATCTTTTATTCATATTAAATGATAAGTTTAAATTAATTACTTAACAACTTTAAACTAATATATTATTATACCTAATTATTAAAATATATATAAACTTAAATTATATATTCAAACAATCATTTTTCAAAAAAATCTTATACAACAATTAAGTATTAACAATTATTTTTGTAATAAATACAATTTTTATGACAAACAGTAATTGTTTTAATTAATTTCGTAGAGTAAATTTAATTAATGTTAATAAAATGCATTTTTTTCTAATGAAAAAATGAAAAAGCAGTATTATTGAAAAAAAAATATTACAATCCAACAAAAATTTAATAAAATATCTAACACAAAATATAAGAAAAATAAAATAAAATCAAAATAAATCAAACAATAAAAAAAAATGTTATACAAATATTATGCTACAAATGAATATATTATCCTCTTGAACACAATCATAGTAAGTTAACCCAATTATCTTACAAATAGCCTTCAGTTAGTTTATAATTTCAAAAATATTTTTGTTTTTAAATTCATAATTAATAAACAATTAATCATTTGCAATAAACATTGCATTGTAATGGAGTTTAAAATAATAATCATAATATATATATAAAAAAACTCTTGTACAAAAAAAATTACATAATTAGTTAAATGCAATTACCATAAATTCACGGGAATTACAGAACATTATAGATAATTTACCCACATGAACTAATGAATACCCTGCAGTTAATTGTATAGACCTAACACAAACGTGTTCTTTGACATCAAATATGTCATATGAATTTGGATAAGTCGATCGAACTAACAAATATCTATCATTTATAGGTGTTAGAGGTAAGACATTTGATATTGCATCGATAGCTATTTTTTGTACTACTTCAAATTTGGACAACATGGACTTTAATAGGTCATACTGAAATATACTTTGATTAACATTATAATAAATATACTTTCTCGTACAGTCAAATGAAAATGTATCGCATTCAAGCCAAAACACGTTTAAGTATGAATTATTTTGCTTTGTGATAAATGGAGTTGCAGAACCTGTGTTTTCTACTCCAATACAATTGCTGGTCACCTTGAACTGAGTAACAGGTCCTAACAAGGGTATCTTTAATCGATTGTTTTGTGTACATCCTTTCATGTGATAAATAATTGCCAAATGTTCTGTTTTCAAGCCTTTTTTTTTCTGAAAATTAAAACATAATTAATGTAAATTTGTTTTTTTATAAGCCAGGTAGAATATGATAAATAAATTGGCGTGTAATAAAATAGTTCATATTTACAAACGTAATATAGCACTATAAAAGTAGAATTTAAATACTAAAACATTTATAAGAACAGATTTATTTTGATTGGCTATTTATTTTAATATATATATATATATATATTTTGTAATTAACAAAATTCCCTATATAAAATTAATTTCCTTTTGAACACTGTAAATTTTTTTTATTTAGCTTGAATTGTAGAGTAATTACTAATTAGTATTTATTTCAAAGGTTTAAATAGTAAATAATTATGATACTGTATTTACTGTTGCCTACTATAATATAAGTGTAAAAAAGTTAGTTACAATTGTAAAATTAAATTACATCATTAAAATTTCCCTAAATATAATTTTTTGAAATTAGTTATGGAAGTTTTTATACAGTTAGATAACAGAATTTTGTGTAATGAATTGGACGGCAAAAATATTATTAGATTTTAAGTTTAAAAATCACTTTCTGACAAACAATATAATTGCCTAATACAGTATTTTGAAAATGTTTCATATTTTACTACAAATAATTAGTAAATAATATATTTGATAAATTTACCCTTCTTGTGATTCCAATCATTAGTCTATAATCAGAGCATTTCATGCTATCAACAAAGCATTTTCTTGAACTAAATTCCAGTTCTTTAAATGTTTTTCCTGTACTTAAATCAATAATAAATAATGTACTAATAGCTGGGTGCACCATTGCTAGTTTATGATCATATAAATCAAATGAGGTGTCACAATGATTATTTAAGAACTCTTCGTTGAAATCATCCTTATTCAACCCATAGTCAACAGATGTCCGTATCACTTTAAAAAATCTTTTGGTGAATTCAGTTTTCCAAATTGAATATACGAATATAATTGAACAAATTTCAAATACCAAATACCTTTTGTTACCAATTACTTTGAGAGGATATTTTCTCAGTTTAATTAATTCTTCAAATTCTTTAAATATCGGCAAAATTGTTTTTTCTATGGGTTCATTTGCCCCATTTAAAATATCTACTTGAACTGGTTCTTCGAGATTGCAATTTATATTGACTATATAATCATCAGTACAATATGATTGTTCTACACACTTACGAGGTATATAAATAGTTGGAAAATCATTATTTTTTATATTCTTTATAATCATTATATAATGATTAAAAGTTTGCCAATAATCACATAAAGGCCCGAATAATTTTTCTGAAGATATATCAGCATATCCTACGGATTCTGAATCATGTCTTGATCTATCACTTACACACCGACTATAATCAATGATTCGTATATTTAAATCCTCACAAATCCTTGCCCAAATCTCATTTTGGTTTACATAAACACATCGCCACATCTTGTTAACTAATTTCAAGTTCATAACATCATTGAAGTTCAATTGGAGAACAATTTTATTTATAATTTCAAGTGGAAGTTGTTTGAAAATATCATAAGGTTCAGATCTAAAAAAAAAAAAAAAAAACTACATTATTAATACCTAGATAGTTGTCTAATAATTGTATAGTTGGTTTATTAAGCATAGATACAACATTATCAATAATAAAATGTATGCCATAATATGTTACTCAGAATTGTTTTTTGTTGTAATTAGCACTATATCTGGTGGTAAAACGTTATGTTTGATAATAAAAATAGTTTTTTTTCACAGATGCTCATAATACTAGTTCATTTTACTTGGGTATTAAATAGTTATTGACAGTTTTCATTATGATATAACTATTGTAAAAGTTATACATCTATACCAATAAGTATATTATGATGGTTCTAATATTAAATATAGTTATTTAATATATATTTATTTTTGTCCATGAATAAGCTTTAATAATAATATGCTAAGCAATTTTTAAAATTCTCAGTTCATTTTTAGTCTGATGTTAAAGCTTAATACACTATAATTACCTATAGAAACAATGTATTTTATTTTTTTGTTTTAAAGAAGTATTACTTACCATTAAATAGTGACACCATATTAAAATTATTCAGTTAAAATATTAAGTTATATCCATTGTCAGAAGTAGATATTCATAATTTTTTCTTATATATACCTACATTTTTAAATAGTAAAAGTTTTTAAGATCTGAGAAAAAATGGTAGTACAAAATATGAAAAACGATAATAATATATATGAATTTTGTAAACTATATGTTAAGTGTTCAATTACCTTATAGATAAAAAAGTGTATAATATTATTTTATTTTAAAAATTATGGGTAAATAATTTTATTTTAGTAGTGTAGATTATATAAATAAGTTAATTTTTAAAGAAAATAATCATTTTTTGACAAATTTTACTGCAATTGTTCATACAAACAATCATGTAATTATGGAAGGAATAAAGATGAATAAAGGTGAGACAATAATTTTTCAACAAAATTATGAATCGGCTTGCATCTCTAAGAAGTATTTGTGAGTGAGAAAAAACGCTGAAATTGCTGTAAAGTAATCTTACTCGACCCTTGCCGGCCGTCATTTAGCACAGAACAAATATCTCTAGTACCTATGATCTTTCAATTTGTTTTTAAATAACAATGGAATTAGTAGTCTTAAGAAAAATATATATTATATTCAACTTTTGAATAAACTAATTTATGAATAATAAATAAGAACTGTAAAATGGCTAATATATTTTCAATAATCAAAAAAGACTTACATTTAGTGTCCCATGATGTGGGAGGCTAAAAATAATATTAATATAGGTAGATACAACAGTATTTTTAATGAGATTTAAATTCCTATAATTTTAAATCTAATAGAAAATTATAAGACAAAGGTCAGTGGTGTAGGTAGTTAGAGTTTTAGATATAGTCATCTAGCCATATAGGTACACCTAAATTCCACCAGATTTAAAATGTTAAATCTCCCCACTGATTGTGTGCTTTAAAAATTAACAATGTAGTTTAAAAGTACTATTTTTATAGTACCTACATGCGATTTTAATCAATAATAAATTATGAGATATTGAAATGATTATGGGAGTCTTCAAGTTTGTTTAATATTAATTCCTGTTGGGGAATTGAACAAAATATTTTAAAACTAGGTTAATTTTTCAATGTAACCTTTGCTATATAGTATATTTTTCAGAACTATTTTTTTTGTTTGTGATACATTGAATATGTATTTTTTCTATTTTTTCTGATTGATGTCATCACAAGAATATTAATTTATTCGATACCTTATTTATATTAATAAATATTAAGTATAATAAATTAAAATATTTATATACACGAGCAATTTTACCTAAATTTTAAAACTAGATATTTTGTGTAAGTTGTTGGAAATTGATAAAAATTATACTTTAAAATATATGAACATACAAGATGAGCATTTGCTTATATTATGTCATCAGTAAAATATTTTTATCATATTAGGTACCTGGTAAAAAAATATATAGGTAATACACCTATATTATGTAGTAGCTCAAGTAGAAAGTATAATATTATTTAATGTTCTATAATAAATGTTGTACCTACTACAAAAAAATGAATGTTTTAAAAAATATACTCCAAAAACATAAGAAAATCATCTAGAAAGTAGAATTTGTCAAAAAGCTCAAAATAAAATTATCATAAAAACAACTTTTTTACTTGGGTTTCCTAAGAAATTAACTTTGGAAAAAATAAAATAAACATCAATACTATCAGGTATCTTTGTATTAGTCAGTAATTTAGAGTTTCATATTAATGGGTATATCCAGGATATTCTCCATTACACAACTGGTTATAAATTAATGATAATTGTTCAGTGTTACAAGACCAAATAAAATTTAAACATTTTCTTTCCACACCAAATCAAAAACCAGCAAGTATGAAATACTTATGTTAAAAATCAAATTCAAAAATAGTTTTATACTAAAGAAAATTCAAAAAAGCTATTAGGTAAGGTTTGTATATAAATAATTTTAAAATTATTCTGTGACAGTAACAACTAAGTTCTGATGTTTACAAATAAGTATAGATAACATTTTGGATAAAGCATTTTAAAATCATGATAAATTAAAAATCATATTTTTATGAATTCATCAACTTGACTTTAAGTTTAATACATACTTAACTATTAACTCATAGTAATATGGACTTAATTTAATTCAAAAAATTCAATAAAAATGAAAACAACATAGACGGTATTAACTCGAGTATTAATTTTATAAAGTTATTTAATGGAACTCTTTTACCTATTCATATAATATATGAAATATGTACGAGGTACAAATTAATTATTAATGAATGAAAAATCAACTTACTTCTTTAATTTACTGGGTGACGGTGACACGCTTTCTGTTTTTACACCATCAATATTCATATTGCCTGATTCAGTTATTGTACAATCAATATTCATATTGTCTGATTTGGTATTTATACAATCAATATTCATATTGTCTAATTTTGTTGGAACTCTATCAATATTCATATCGTTTGATTATGTTTTTAATCATTGACATCTAGAATAAAATTAATGTAGATCTGAAAAAAAAAAATACAAAATAGAAGTTACTCATTTGTATACCTAGGTGGCAAAGTATAATTATTATTTGATAGTTAACCTATAAATTTAAACCCAATTATTATGAGCGATTCATAGGAAAAGACTGAAGAAAAATCATAAAAATATTAAGTTTTAGAAAAGATTTGACGATAAATACTCTTGTGAAAAATGCTTTGTTAATTAGGTATGCTGCTACATTGAAGACTAACGGAGACTATGAATTACAAAAATGGGGACAAAAAGAGTAGGTACCTAAAAAAAAAAACAAAACTTCAAAAGTAAATGACGTGACACCGTTATAAGTCTTACGATCGAGAATATGAACGAAGGGCAATCCGCAAAAACATTGCGTCCGACAAAAGCCACCAGCTTTTCGACAAAGGTCCGACGTCGTTTACGCTATCGCCTACGGGGCAAACCAACAGAAATCCCATGATAACATCGATCGGAACAGTATTATATTACCTTTTGGTGTTAACAGAAATAAATAAAAACAATCCGATCACACGTCGCCGTCAGAACGATGTCATGCACATCAAGCTCGCGGGTATTGACCGGGCACAGTGGTATAGAAGTGCCTACAATAATAGTGTTACATCAGCCGCGGTCGATAAGAGTTCCACGAAACGATTAATAACAAGTCCGACGACTTGTTGAACGGTGTACGGAGGATTCGACGACGATGATGATAATATAATATAATAATATTATTGACGACGGCAACAACACTCTATACCGTCGACAACAACGAGAACAAGAACAACGACGACGACAATAGCGTGCGTGTACGACGATTGTGTCGCGACTCGCGAGGTTACGTACTTACGTCTGTGCGACTGTGAGTGCGTGTGTATGTGTGCGAGAGTGTAATCGCGGTCAAACAACAACGGCGATTGAAGCGCGAACGACGGACGGAACAACGAAATAATAATAATAATAATAATAATAATGATAATGATAATAAAGACGATTGCTGTGCGTGGTGTCCTGGGCCGACCGAGAAGAAAAGAATAAAATTGAACACTACCTATAATACCGCCACATATTATTATTGTTATTATTGTTATTATAAACAACACACGCGCGCACGCACACACACTACAACAGGCAACGACAACAGTGGCACGAATTACTCACTCCGCTCGACGACAACGAACGGTAAAAGTTATCATCGCGGGTGAGTGGGGGAATAGTAATAATAGTAATAATAATCATATGTAATAATTACACGTTATCGGGTCGCGGTGCGGAATTCGACAACATTAATTCGTCGGAGGAGCAGACATGGATTAAAAACGGGTTGAGCGACGGCAAACGATTTGATATTTTCACACGCACTCGAAATTTCGACGTAGAGTTTCGGTCGTGGACGACGGAAGCGCCACCGGTGTGTACGGGCCGCGACGTTATCGCGACTACAGAATGGTTTTCTACGCACTTACGAAATCGTCGAAAGCAGAATAATAATTTATGTGATTAAATCTTAACACAGTTAATTATAAAAAAATATGATAAACGATTTTCGAGTTAACTGCAATGTTATTATTTTTCATACCCTGCGACAACGGCGGCTGCCTGACGAATCACTGGACGTCCATTGAGTAGTCAGTAGTGTGTGGAAATTTTAATAATATATTTATGGTGGGTTGCATAAAAAAATTATTGATATAATGGTTTACTAAAATTTAATGGACCAATCACGGGCCTATCGATTATAATATGTATTTCTGATTTCATAATAAACAAATCGTTCAGAATCTTAGTATTTCATGTAAACCGCAGGGCCGGGCCAAGCGAAAATGGTGCACTAGGCGAAATATAACTATTTTGCCACTACAAAAATATTAATATAATACAATTATTTATTACTGCTTTTTTATATGCTGCCTACTTAAGTGCCACTCTAGGCCAGTGCCTAGCTCGCCTTAAAAAAAAAAACCATTTGATAGTACTAATTGAAAATATGGGGTTTTATTTGAATACATATTTGAAGAAACAATGTTTTTACAACAAAAAACAAAAGCCACATTCCTAAAAAGTTTTCAAAATGAAACTGATTTAATTCTTTGTTTCTAATTTAATTAAAAAACATTAGTTAAAATATACAGTACCTAGGTATGTCAGCATTCGATTTTTTTCATAAGCTTTCACTTCAACAGCTGTACCAGCTGTATTAGTAACAGGTTTTCATTTTAGTTTTTACGAACGTGGTTATACATTTTTTAATTTTGTATCGGTTATAGAGATTATACTAAAATGTTTATTATACATTTTCTATTTGGTGTTAAATGTGTAAAAATAATTCTAATCAACAAATATTTCACTATTTATAATTGCTTACTTTTTTAAATTATCCTAATAATTGACCAATTTAAAGATTAATTTAATTAAATGTTATCTTAAAAATGATTGCGTATAGTAATTATTAGGTATTGCCTAATTTACTGAACTGCTGATTTACTGAGTAGACTATCAAGAAGTCCGTGGTAAAAAAGTCCAAGTAAAAAACTCTGTGGTATAAAATGTCTATGGTAAAAATTCTGTTTATAGTCTAACCTTATGTTAGCTATTAGGTTTTTTAAAAAATATATATTATGTTTTGTTGACGTTATTTAATTAAACTGAGAAATCATTAGGTATCATAGTATATTATGTATACTTTGTTTTGAATGACTAATAATTTCGATATTTTTATGTAGACAATGATACCTACTTAGTAATAATAATCATTGAATTTATTTTTAAATATATCATTTTTATGATGGTAGTTAATTAAAACGAGAAATCATAATATTAGAACAAGACCTAGATAAAAGTTATTACTATAATTTTTTTTTTTTATATCATGGTTACTTCAATAAAAGTATCAAAAAACTACTTTTTGATTTTTTTTTTTTTGAAAAAGTGTATTTTTTTTGAAGAAATCACGTTTTGGCTATCAGATTTACTTTTTATGTTTTATCAAAAAAACGAGCTGCGTTTTTGGAATTTTTAAAACAAATACATCTCACTATTTGTTATGAAAAACCAACTAAAGTAGGTCACAGGGTAAAATTAAATGCATTTTGAGTGCACCACAAAACCGTGCAGGGTCATTCGCTCTCTACTCACACTCGCTACTCGGACTATTTTAAACCAAAACAAAAATTAGGAAACATTGTACACAGAAGTGGTTCCATGGGGGGTAGGGGCCCTAAGGGCCACCCTTCTCAAGCCGGTATTTATAAAATGTTGTTAAAATAAATAATAATATTATACATCGTCTATCATACGACACGCACAAATATGTGGATAGAATTATGACGGTAAGTACCTACCTATATGTTATCAAGTATCTATATTATGAAGAACTTATAAAATATAGTGGTCTATGATATAAATAGACGACTTGAATTCGTGTTATAAAAATTGTTATTTTTTTTTTGTCATTAAATTTTGTGAAAATTTCCCCTCCCCTCTCAAGTCTCTTAAGCTCCCCCTGATTGTATACGGCATGAGTTGTACCGTATTTAAATATTGTGAAATGTTGAGTGTCTACCGCGAAAACTGAAACAGTTTAGTAATTGCATCACACGTGCAAATCAGTACTTAAGCGCATTAAACTTGATAATATATATATATATTATATAATCAGGTCTATGCTATGCATGATATGATAAAAACTCTGTATGTTTTGTTGTATTACAACATTTCTAGGGCATTTACTAAAATATGGTAACGTAGAACACTCGTCAGTTACTTAAAAGTTAAATTCATCCAAATCCCTGAATTTATGATTAAAATTAAGGATTTGTCATGGCCTAAGGTTAGCTGCTTTTTAGATTTTTCATAAGTTGAAATAATAATATATATTTGAAGGTCGATCACGGCGTTTTACAAGATATCAAATAAATGCATCTCACTTGTACTGTATTGTACATGTTTAGTGTATTTAAATTGTTATAAGTGTTTCGTTGTTTTAGAAATTAATAACAAGGATTATACACATCTTTTTCAAAATTACTTCTTGAAAATAATTAGAATATACAATATTTCTAGGGCATTTACTAAAAAATATCAACGTAATAGACTAGAGAGTGATTTAGAATCCATTAATATAAATTATACCTGAATTTATAGTAATTGAATATTTGAATGAATGATTAAAATGAAGGATTTGCCATTTGTGTAATTGTGCCTAAATGGTAGTACAAAAGACTCACGTGGTTGCACACTTGTACAGTTGTACCACAATTAAATCAGAGCCGTCATACCATCACTCATACCCAAATCAGTATAATTTCCTTTGATAAGCAAATGGTACCTATATAATAAATTACACTTTTCATTGTGAATCTTTTATTTTAGATTTTGAGCTGAACGATGAATGTATTGGTTTTACAATGATATGTGTTTTTATTTTTATTATTTGTACCTGTGCACAAGATAAGTAGTCGAAATAATGCTTCAATTTTTATCTTCAGTATCTTGTTGGATTGGAAAATTAATTTAGTTGGTGCATTGGGGAGGTCAAAATTTAAATTTACAGTAGTTTTCAAAAACGCCAGGAAATATAATTAAGAATTTTGGTTTTAGTTTTTGGTGTAACCCTAAATCAAATCACTGTAAATACATGCAATTTTCATTGAATGTTTATATTAGCATTTTCTACACGCCATACAATTTTCAGTTTCCAATTGTTTAAGTTTTTTTTTTTATAAATGTCAAAATGAAATTGTATTCATTGGGTAAAAATGCTTGAAAATGTAACACAAGGCTCCTAATATATTGTTACAACAACAGTTGAAAAATATCAAAAATACATAACCACAATTATTATTTTTATAAACATTTAAAGTTAAATCTTTGACAAAATTACCAATAGGTAATATAAATGTTATTTCCGCAGTAATGTGTAATAAATGTCCAACTGTCCAAGTCATCCAAGATGTAATACACATGACCCGTTTCTTATTTTTTCATTTATTTTTAACCCTGTATATGTGCTCAATCTCTATTGCAATATAGGTACACAAGTCAGGATTAAAAGCAGTGAAAGTTCCACGATAGGCCCACAAAAACAACACAGTTCATTATTTACATTACAATATTCACTTTATAAATACTTATTTAATTATAGGACGTTGGTGTACTGTAGATAGAAATTAAATCAGAAATTGTTTGAAATTATGCTCTGAGTATTATCTGACAAGAATTGTATTTAATAAGGTAAAACATTTTTTTGGTATTAATTGCAGATTTTTATTTGTCATCGGTTTTTGCGATTTTAGAAAAATATATATAATTGTTTAAACCAGGATCCATTATAATTTGTATAGTTTGTTATTATGCATTCATACCAAATCTGTGAATATGTACAAATATTCAATAATATTATTATTATTAATATTATTATATACCGACGTATCGTGGGTATCCGTTCAGTTATCTGCTTTTCACTCCGCGACGAAATACCTACCTAAATTATATTGCTACAGTAAAACATCGATAAGACGGAATCGCATAGGACCATACAATTTTTCCGTGTTAACGGAGTTTCCGTCTTGACGGGGTTAAAAATTATATGTAATTTAAAACGGGACCAAAAAAATGTTCCGTAATACCGGGGTTTCCGTCTTACCGAAGGTCCGTCTTAGCGAGGTTTTACTCTATTAGATATTTATATTTTCAGAATCTCTGTAATAATTTATATTTTTTAAAAAACCAACATCGTAACATTAGTTATACAAATTGCGTACGTACTATGTACATTATTTATACAAATAGTTAGTAATACAATAAGGGCTGTGAATTTAGTGCATTAAAATCAAACAAATTTAGGATAAAATTTACTGTAAGTAAGTATAGGTGTGAATAAAAATTATAGTTTAAAAAATATAAAATTCTCGCATGTGTGAAATATTTTAAATTAAAGATATTATTATTTTGGTACCACATGTGTACATAACGTAATTTGTAAAACAAAAATTAAATAAATAAAAATATTTGAATTGATGGAAGTTATGGGTGAAACACGATTGCGTACATTCGTTATCGGCGATACCTTTTTAAGGTACACGATTCCGTACGATTTTACCTGATTTTTAACTACACGATTGCGTACGAAGTTTTAAGCGTTGTTGCCAATTTTCATACCGGTATATATACCACTTATGACCAGGGTTGGGATTTTATAACATTTGTATATTTCTTATGAGATGCTTAAAATATAGCAGAGTAAACTAAAAATGTGTTTCATGATACAGAGAACTC
The DNA here is from genome assembly GCA_027563435.1 of Nasonovia ribisnigri. Taxonomy (NCBI): domain Eukaryota; kingdom Metazoa; phylum Arthropoda; class Insecta; order Hemiptera; family Aphididae; genus Nasonovia; species Nasonovia ribisnigri. Next base: position 102,975 of record JANEHU010004672.1, on the reverse strand, counting down.
AAATTAAACATTTTGTTTTGCTAAAATCTGTCTTATATTTGAAATTATATTTTTGTCAATCGAATTATCAAATAAATTGTAAATCTATAGATTAAGTAAATAGGCCGATTACGCTGGTGCAACGTCGTACAATTACAACCATAATATATAGGTATAATATACTATACTCTTACGATAATTTCGTATTAGTTATCTGCTGTTTTTGTTGGATTTTTTTTGTCGATTTCTGCTGTAAGATTTTCTTTTTTTGCATATTTTTGCACATGACTATACGAGTGAATTAGAAAAAGTTAATAAATACATTGCGTTTTATAACTTTTATCGATTTTACTATCTAACTTATTGTTAATGATATCAAATATAACGAAATATCGTTATTTCCGTTATATTTTACGGTATTTTTAGAGTTTCAGTATTATTTTATATTAGGTATATTATTTATTAATACGATGAAATCAGTAAATTTGACAACGTTGCATACAATTTCATACGCAATCGTGTTTATTTTTTTTTTCTTAAAGGTACTTTTAACCCATCTACAAACATACGCAATCGTGTTGCCAAAAAGGACAAACGTACGCAATCGTGTTCTACCTATACATATCAAAAAAATAATAAAAATGAAATAATGACTTAAAAATTACAAAAAGGACCTAATAATTAAAAAACGCCAAAGAATTGTAAAAAAAAAAAATTTCTAATGGCGATTCAAACTATGGGTGAGACTCAGTTAAAGTAGAATGTAAGCTAAGAATCATCATATATTTTTCTACTTATTCACCGCCCTAGTAACTAGTTATAATAATATACCTATCTATAATATCTATCCAACGACCCGACAGAGTCGCTATAAGTATAAAAAGAAAAGAGCGCCTTAAAATACACACATAGGCAAAACACACGCTAAACTGGCGGAGTTTCCGACGAATAAAAATTATTAAGGAAGCTTATCAAATTTGTAGTTAAATAATGAATTTTAAAAATACAATAATCTAATTATACATTTTACGTAGAAGTCCATGGTGTAGTTTTCAAATCGTTTAAACAACATCAACAGAGTTATAGCCAATTTAACTAAATTAAAAAAACATCATAGTTAAACCAATATGTTCCCGAAATAATTAAGTATCAACAAAAATTGAGTGATATCCCAACAAAAATACTTCACTATATTTCGTTGAAAAAACACTAATAATCAAAAAAAGGCATTCAACGTTGTGATATAATTTTATAGGTAGATAAGTCTTTGAACTATAGATATCATTTATGTTAAAATAATCTGCTGAAAAAATGAACTTAGCTTGGTGACTTAAGTTGAAAATGTACAAATTCTATAGCTTAATGAGTACATAATAATAATATAGTCTACTATTATTGAAATAGGTTGTGTAATCAAGTGTTTTAAAGTCACCAACCTAAGTTCAATATTTTAGTAGATTATAAAAAAAAAATAATATCTATAGTTCAAAGACTTAGCTACCTGTAAAATTATATCACAACTTTTGGAGCCGTTTTTTTATACTTTGCGTTTTTTACACGGATCATGGCCGAGTGTTTATGTTGGGATATAAATTTAAAAAAATAAATAATAATTAGTGACCACACTAGAAAAAAGTTATAATAATGATAAATAGTGAAAGCGTAGTAACCAGGTAAATAGGTAGTTTATTATTATTTTATGCCGTATATTGTCTAGTAACTCCACACATAATTATATATCATATACAAATTATACTGATATGTTTCAGACATTCGAATTTTTTAAGACTTACCTATAATTTATTTTTTAGTAGACATATCAACGTCTGCTATATGTGTGATAAAATAATGTACCTATATATCTATTCATATTATATTATTATACATTTGTTCACTAAATATATTAAAAATGAAATCGGCAGGGACTTCTAAAAGGGTTGTAACATTTTTAATCGGAAATCGTAAAATTAACAATTAATATTACTTAGGTAGGTACGGTTTTGGTTGTGCATCATGCATTTACGACGTACGAAGGTTTTGTGAATCACAAAACACAATTCACAAATATACAAATCCTAGTTACTAGTAAGTAAGATAGGTATTCTGATTTCACCAACATGTTGAGCATAAAAATATTAACATTTCGTATAAAAGATTCCAAAAAAATGTAAATTCTTAGTTTTTTAAACTCAAAAACAAGATTTTTTTCAAAATCGAGCATTTTAAAGTTTTTTGACTATCATTTATAAATTAAGTTTGAGCGAATGTTTTTTTAAATATCATCAAATTAAGAATGCAAAAAACACATTTTGAAAAAAATTATTCTAAAAAATCTTTTGGTACCTATCTAGCAAAACTGTATTTATGACAAACTTAAAGTTGTACTTTGGATTTAAATCGCGATATTTTTGTGTACCTGCTTAGAAAAGTCAAATCTATAAGCTGTAATACAGATCATTTAATTAATCATATTAATTACAATAACTGTCAATCAATGTGCCATTACTATATGTTTATTTGTTCATTGTATTTAAACTGAACTTGTATTTCCATATGAACTTAAATTAGTTAATTATTAATTAATATAGAAATACAATTTTGACCATAATTCAAAATTAAGTTTGATCGAAGAAAAATTTGGTGTAATTTTAGATATTCATTTTCTTTTTATACTTCAGCCTATGTTTGTTAGTGTTTGAAATAAATCTTTGGATAAAAAAGTCTTCTTTATCATGAGGTGTCAACGTTAAATTCTAAAGAACATACTTATAACATTTAATTTTATGTAAGTCACAAGTATGTATTTAGATTTTAAAAGTAATTTTATGCTTTATTTAGGTCTTAAGTTTTATTATTGTATATTGTACCATTATGGACTTTTTTTAAGTAAAAAATATAAACGTAAATAAATATTTATTAAGTAAGACGTTCGCAATTTACGATAATACAATAATTAAAATGGATAATTACTTGATATAGAAAGTTCCTACACCTTTTAGTTATTGTTAAACATTGTTTGACGATGCATTTTAAAAATGTATACCTACTGTATTCATCGTTTTTACAAGCTGGATCATACATTATCCTTGGTTATGCCTGGTGGTATAAAAGCTTGTTCTATAATTTTTAATGAAGTTTCATTTAAAGAAAACATTGACCTTGTACCCATTCCAATTGTTTTTTAAACAAATCAAAGACATTTTGAACACTGTTAGATTATTTCAGAATATGTTTTAGATATTATAAATTATTTTCCTATTTCTATATATTCTAAATATATTTTATTTCAATATAGGCACCTTAGATTGTACTTTGTATAACTAAGTACCAATCTAATATTATTAATATCAAAATCATATTATATATTTACCCCGTTTCCTATTAATCTCTCATGGATACACCGTACCAGATTTAGGCAAAGTTTCAATAGTTAATTTCTATACTACCTACGTAACACACAATTCAGTTATATCAGTTTTTTTATTCTTGTGCCAACATTTTCACAAGCCATTTTAAGTAATTACCAGGTCACAATCATAGGCTCCTTTTTGGTGGGGGAAATACCTCATCTGCCCCCCCCACCCCTCCTCTATTCACTCAAGATATTTTCATGTTATTCTCTATTCTATATAACCACATTTTCTTTGGTCTTCCTCTCTTTCCTTTAATAGTTCAATATTAATTTCCATAGCCATTCTCAATACCTCTGAATCGCCTGTTCTCGTAATTAGACATATCGCGACAATGTAAATTAATATATTATTATTAAACAAATATCATTGTTACTTGTTTAATTTAATTACGTGTATTTATTCTATGGTTACCATACAGTTGTATTTACACTCGTTGAATAAATGTATGGGTATAATATTATAAGCACCTTAATAATAAAATACCCAACCTAAGCTAATCTATAAAATTGTTCTCCCTACATGGAGCCTTAAACCTCCCTTGGTTAGCTGAGCCACTATTGCAAAGATTGGTCTTGTCTAAAATCAATCAGAAGAGAAGGTAATTAATAGCAACCTTAATTGGAACTACTAAACCTACACAACTAGATGAAACTTGTGCACTTCTTTTTGCATCATCCGAGTTTTCTAAAGTTATCCGTTTAACGTTTACTGGTTAAGACTACGTCGACGGTTAGGTTGACAACCCAATGTGTGATACTAAACCAAACACCCAAGTGCGCAAGAAAAAAGAGATGAGTTGCATGTGCTTACATGATGGGTCCAGCGTATATACTTAACTGAAGACTGGAACTGTCTTAAACAAAATCGACCCTGTTCATTTAAACTTCACATCCTTGGATCTTAAAAGTGAGCTCATATGCGTTGGAGAACGTTTGAAGAACTCTGACCTGCCTGATGAGGCAAAACACCTGATACTTCTCCCAAATCAACCACAATTAACCATTTTATTGATTGACTTTGTACATCACCTTCATTGTCATCTGGGGACACAAACCACTCATAATATCCTACATCAAGGTTATTGGATCCTGATGGCTCGTAGCGTAAACGATTACACTAGTGCATCCCTTGTTTTCAGGCTAATTCAAAACCCATGAACCAGATGATGGGAGTGTTGCCTTGAGCTCGTGTATCCAGTATAAAAGCGTTCACTCAGGTGAGGGTTGACTTCGCCGGCCCTTTCTGGGTAAATGCCACCTTGCTACAACGAAGGTTAGGTACCTGTGTATATTTGTCTGCATGTCAACTCGGACAGTACACCTCCAACTGGTTAGTGATCTAATAACATGCCTATTTTTAGCTGCACTTAATTGATTTATTAACCTATTTAATTTAAGGATTCCGGTTCGGTTCTGGTACTTTATTTAACAAAATAAAGGTTTCAGCTCTTAATATTTTAAAGGTTCCTGTTCCAGAACTGGTTCTTTTAGATTCAGTTTCAGTTCCTGGTTGACAGAATAGCTGGAGTTGCTGCTGGCGGTTGCGTTTGCGGGAACGACGTGGGAAAACTGCTATTGACAGCATTGATTCTAAAATTATGGTTAGTTGGGGAGTGATGTTCCAATGGCTGTACATTGGCACTGCTATCGTGAGCAAACGCTTGCGGCTCCATGACGTCACTCAAACGGCTTTGTACTGCAGAGGTTAAAACCATGTTTTCAGGCGACATTTTTATGAATGTTTTCTTCTTCTTACTTTTGTTCTTCAGGTTAAGACTGTGTTCAATTGGGGATCTTTCTATTCAGCTATCTCATTTCTGAGGTTGTTGGGGTTTGTAATTATTTTATTAAGTTGTCAGGATATTGATGTGAACAGTTATAGGTTAGGTTAGGTAAATATTTAATAAGCAATGGATAATATCACAAGATGGATCATACATTGTCTTCTGTCATATCTGGTGACTGGTGGCATAAAAGCTTGTTATATAATTTTTAATGGAGTATCATTTTAAAAAAAAACATTGACCTTGTACGCATTCCCATTGTTTCCTAAACAAATCAAAGATATTTTGAATACTGTTAGATTATTTCAGAATATGTTTATTATATGCTATATTTCTATTTTTGTAACGAATATTAAACGTAACAAAGGGGACCTCTTTTGATTAAATTCAACACAAAATATTTATTCTTTGTAATAGTTTATCAAAATAGGAAACATTCACAACCGTTCCACATAAGAATATATTTATCTACTTTTATTCATGAGTAGGTACATACCTTGAAACAGCTCAATCATTTGTGGTGTACGTTTTTGTAATTTTGTTGGAGTGGTAATAATTATCTCATCATGCATATATATTTTTAAAACCAAAATATATGTTATATTTTTTAATTAAAAATAAAAAGTAGCATTTTGTTCATGCATAAAACATAAATGAGTTTGAATAATCATTCTTTTCAGAATGAGCTGAACAGATAACCTTTCTTCTCAACATTTTTGGACTAAAAGCTTTTAAATCAAAGTTTCTTCCTATTCAATAAATATATTTGATATCATAAAATATTGTAATCAATTATAAGTTGTAACCAAAACGCTAATATTTGTACAACTGTTATTTAAATACTTACCAGAGTTTATCCGTTTCATTGATTCAACTTCATCAGTAGGAAATGGGTAAAATATTTTTAAAGAGTTATTTCTCATATTTTGGCATCCTCTATACATGCATTTGTCACCACCCATGTTTTAATTTATTAAGATTAAATGACAAATGTTAATGAAAAAAATAACACAGAAGATAAAAGTAGTGTGTAGTGATTTTCAAGACGTCAGAGAGCAAAAAAAATGTGGTCAATGAAATATAAATGTTTTTAGTATCATAAATATTTTAATTTTAAACATGAGTTGCAGCTTAAAATAAACCGAACAAAAAATATATGCAACGCGTTTAATGCGGACGAACAGTTTTCTGTAGAGGGAATAGTTTCGATACGCCTTTACAATTTTTCGGAGATTTATGCACCACGATCACGCCAATGTTTGTTCTCGCATGTAGGTACCATTTATATTTTATAGTCTCAGAAACAGCTCTTTTATTGTCTTGTCTACCTAATTACATTGGCTAGTTCAAAATTATTTATACAGCGAATATGTATACAGTGATGCATAGCATTCTTCTTGTTATTACTTTAATTGCGTTTATTGAGGGCTTATTATAAAATAAAATTTGTCATAAATATTTGGTGAACATTTATAGTATTAGTTTGTTTGAATTATAACAAAACAAGAAAATCCATGAAAAATTTTTTGTTTACGAGTAAAGAACTAACCTAATTTATGGGTAAATATTCAATGTCATCAAAATTTGATCTTTAAACGCTCATAAAAAATTAATTTTACTTTCCGGCAAACTTTTTGTTTCTTGAAGGTAGACAAACTCATCAGGTACCTTGTATTCAGTTTTCAAATATAACTCAAAATAATTTGCAAATGTTCGTAATTTTAACGAATGTTATCAAAATTCTAACTTTAGACGCTTATAAAAAATTACTACCTATGATTAAATTATTATAATTATTAATAGACTATAGCCGCCCTATATAAATTCACCACGCTAGGCGTGCAGCGGAACAACATCTACTTAACTTATTTTTAAAATTGTATTAATTAGCAATTCATATTTGAAAAGCTTTTTTCTGCAGGTGCTGTGGATATAGGTATTGTATTGAGTGCTTTGTAAGTTATAAATTAATTTGAAAAACCATTTTGGAGTTTTCATAACAGGCTAATAATTGATGAAGGCAGGTATGACAAACATTTGTACAGACTTTTTTCATTTTCCTGAATAGTTATGTCTAGTTAACACGAATTTTTTTTGTTCCCCACGAGATTTCATTAAATGGAAGTTTCACTATATTTATAAGTTATGAGCCCTTGACTACCCACTCCCCTATTGAAAAACTCACGAGGCTATGGCCTCTTCACTACCTCTACGCCACTGACCACAGTTCGACTAATATTAATATGGTGATAAATTACATAAACTATATGATAATTTGGATTATAGATTTATTGTAAACGTTTATTTAAACTAAACTACTAAAATATAAATCAAAATAGTATTAAAATTTTTTTAAATAGTTTAAAATTTAGGTGTGTACATTTTATAAATATTTTTAAAATTATTATCATTATTTATGATGTTCTTCTAGCGTCTTTTCGAATTGTTCGATTACTGTTAGAAAGTCGTCGTCGGCCCGGGTGGCCACAACGATCGTATCTCTAATGGACACGGGGCAAGGTTTCCAGTGGCGTTGACTGCTTTCGTCATTTGCAGTAACCACAACCTTCTCGTCGGAGTCTGGTTCTTTGCATTGGTTAGACAGTTTTTTAATCTCTTCTTCAACAGCCATACGCTTTTCGGTAAGTTGAGCCAAAGTGTTATTATAACAACATAGTGACTCCTGTATATATCAATGATATTATAATTAACTAGTTGTAATATCCGAATTGGCCTTTGAAAAAGTCGAAAAAGTATAAAATACGGCGCTATATTGTTGTATCTCGGTTTTAGTGTTCCTCAGTTCACGGGTAAATTGGTAGTGATGTACCTCGCATAATGATCTAATTCAACCGAAATGCGAAATCCACGTAGCTGTGTCACAGAGACGGATTGGGATTTTGGACCACCCTGGGAAAATAACTTTTTAGTGTACTATACTGAAGATGGTAATTTTTTTTAGTCTTTTAAAGGTTAGGTTTTATGGTGTATTTCATTGTTTCTACAAAAACTATTATATAATAATGTATTGGTGAGGTTTGCATAGGCAGATATAAGATACCTAGTTGTTATTAGATGTAAATTTTACTTAAAAATCGCTACTTGAAATATAATATGTGTTGGTACTATTTGAAAAATACTACAATATGACTATTATTTACTTACATACTAAAAAATATCTTGTCAGTAACAATAGATAATATAGTAATACAATATTACATAATATTAGTACTTATAAAAGAAGCTGATTAATACTTTAATCATAAATTCAACCTTTAATTACTTTAACAATAGATTTTACTGTTGTCGTATACATCACGTATAGATTTGATGTATATAATAGATATTTTTCGGTTTCCTATTCCCAAACCGTCAAACGAGTGAATATAGACACCTGAGGTAAAATCTTATTAAGATTTTTTTTTTTGATGACCACGATAACGACTACTGCACAGAATGATAACTTAGCAAGAATCTACAGGATTTATACTCTACAGCTCTTCAAAAACGCTTTGCTCTCAAACAACTGAACGCGATAACGAGTATTAGATGTTCAAGGGTGAGATTTATTTAACCTAGACAAAGTCTTTCTCGACTGACCATGATAACGAGTACCGGAAGAGAAAGTAAGCACTACAGCGTCTTGATACCATGAAAGCCTGAAATAAAACTTAAACACAATTTTCGGTCAGAAACACTTTTATTTATGCAAATATAAAACAATTGTAAAATAAAACACTTAGCCCGTGCTACAGTCACACTTAAGTCTGCTCATGTAGCGGTGTTATATGCATAAATATTATAATGTCTCCTCAGCACATTTTAGCTTCATTGGACATTTGGATAGAGTAATTACTTACTTATTCACTACATTATATTTTTACATTAATACTTCTATAAATTATATATTATAATTTACAATATTATGATTGTCTAAGGTAGAATACAACACTGTCTACTGAGGTTGATATTTTGATTTGAGTTATTGTTATTAACTACTTATTATTCAGTTTCTGTTATACTATTATAGTAATATTTATTATTCATATTATCTATTAGCCTATTGTTATCTAGTTTGTTGTTTTTTAAACTGACATTTTTGATGAGAGAAAAGATTACGAGATACCAATAAGAAATAAAACTTAAAACCATCTATACCTTATTGTTGTTAGTTTGCAGTAGGCTACAGCCGCTACTGCTCGCAGTAGACTCGTCAAATAGTTATTACGTGGCACATCAGGAATTTTCCGATTTCCCGATGGCCCAATCCGTCCCTGTGCAGTGATGTAGCCGATATCGCGGATCGGTACGAAATATTATACTGAAAATAGAACATGACTAATATCTAAATTCCTAACTGAACGAGTGATAGATACGCAAATGTGTGTTATTATAAAATACCTAGGTACACATCCGAACCCTTCATCCCCACGTATAGAAATATTTAACAATAATAATAATAATCTGTCTGACTTCGAATTGGTTCATCATCTTTTCCACATCATCGCAATAATCGTTAACGAGCCGGATCAATGATATTACATTCGGATGGTGTAAGTCCAGTTCGGCGCATATACGTTCCATATGCTCTCGGGCCCACCGGTCATCCTCGCCATCGTCGATCGCCTTGCCTTCGTCGTCCACTTTGACGTCCTCTGCGTTTAGGACGTAAACGCCCCTCTGCATCATGGCATAAATCGCGTCTTTGGACACAGTCACTGTTTTCACATTTTTCGCTGCGTCCTCCTCGTCCTTAAACAATTTCAGTCTCGACCATCGCGTACTGAGGGCGGTAGGCCTCAGCTTCGTTTCAATACCACCAACGTTTTCACTTTCCGCGGGATCGGCGTGCAGTAGGAATAGAGCTAAGGTTCCGGACAACACCATGATAATCAATAATATTTCTACCAGCATAATAACAAGAATAATATCGTTCTTTGCGTCCTATTTAAAAATTATTAACGACGACCTACGATGGTACAAATACCTATTATATTATAATCATTTTGGTTTCGATTAGTAAAAATGGAATATTTTCATCATTTAAGCACTAGCGCATGGCATAGCAACGCAGACGGTGATAAAACCGCAACGTAGGAAAAATATAAAATCCTTATTGCTATGGTTTTCTCTCTACAGTGAGCTTCAATAATGTGGTACAGGTCCAAGGCTTCAACACAGAAAAATTATTGATTAATTTGGTTTTGTTACTTGTTGGTATATTATTTTTAAATATAATAGAAATATACGAGTATTTTAGATTTTATTTTTTATTTTTTCTCAAGCTTCATTAAAACTGTTTATTAACAAACTTCTTAAAACAATTATGAGTAGGTAGATTATCTCTTTTAAGATTTTTCGTAAATTTATCTATTTTTATCATAAATTCAATTAATATATTATATAAACTATTGTGACGTTTTGGTCTATTTAGACTTTAGAAGCCCACTAATCAACCCACTGGCTGAGAGGAACATTTAGACAATGACCGTCAGCTAAGACGTGATGAGCCACTGGAGACACGTCAGTTAAGTTTACAGCTTTTTATACAGGTTTTGATATATAATAAACAATAATATTAGACATTAGACATTAGTATACGAGAATAGGTGAAACCAAGTATAAAACAATAAAGATAATATAGTTTAAAGTTAATGATGTTAACTTATATTAAACAACAATATCAAATAAAATATTAAAAATTTAAAAAGAAATATAACAATTTTTGGGACTCAAAATAACTATAATATTATATAATATAAAATATGCCATGTGCATAAAATAATAGTTTTTTGTTGTCCAAACATGGAAAATATATATGGTGTCACCGTAAGTACAAATTAAATTATCACGGATTTACACTTATTATTATAATTAGTTAAACGTAAATGGTCACTATTGCGAATTGCGATAAAGCAACAGCTGCCAGCACGATTTGAGATATCTTAAGATGACCGTACTCTTTCCTCTCTCCTCTTCCTAGCCAAATATAATTTAATACTCGAATAAATATGCATTACTGTTGTGATTTATATTTCATGTAAATGTGAGTACGTGTAAAATATTATTAATTATAATTAATTAAATCCATATTAAAATCAATGTTTTTTATTGTTTCGTTCGTGTGTTGTGGATAGTACATTTTTTATAACATAGGTAGGTACACACACAAAATATGTTGTTTATTTTTATTATTATTTATTGTATGTGACCAGAAGTTTCATTATATTATTATATTTGTATTGCCATCATAGTCGCCGACTTTTAGATTTTATCACGGGGGCAAATAAAAAACTACTGCGTACATGGATATTATTCCAATTATCTTTATTGGCTTCAGTTAAAAGTAAAAAACATTTTCTTATGAAAATATAATCTTTTTTTACGGAATTTATTACATTAAATTTTATTCATAAAAATATTGTTTAAAATTATATTCATTTCAATGCAAGAGTATTTTTTTTTGTCTACCACTTATTAATAAACATTTTTCTTATTTTGCATAGGTCCAAAGATTCTGCAAATCATTTAACAGATCTGTGTCATAGTATGTATTTCTTGTATAGTTTTTCTAACCATCTTAACATGGAAAAGGTTATTTTATTAGTGCATGTGGTCAGAGCCGTTAGACGTTCAGTACTTATCGCGTCAGACCGCCAATATTTGCCGGGGTGTGTGAGTGGCTGCCCAGGTCGTCGAGTCCATCTACTGTGTCATTTATCAGTTAAATTTACCATTTACACCACTCATCGTCGTCATCGTAAATTTAAGTTTAGTTTTAAGTATTTATCCGATTTTTTGTGAACTCTGTGGATCATAGCACCATTCTGAATCGATTAACCCCCCCCCCCTCGATAAATAACCTCATATTCCTCTATCCTCTATGTATATAAAATTGTTTCCAGTTTCCACTCTTGATCGAGTTGATCGTCATCATTGCATGGCACTTATTGCCTATTGAATTGCCTACCTGCATTATTAACTGGTGTATGTGAATTTGGCTGCCTACTCCATAAAAATCGGGCGAACCAGCAACAAACCTTGGAACAGTAATTATCTATTATTAATGTAACATCACCCAAGTGGTATAATAGTAATAATATCAAACAATTTGGACCACATGATTTTACTTACATTGTCCATACAATTTTATTTTTATTTTTAAAATGTATCTACTCAGTATAATAGATATATGAATTATACTACCCTTATATTAACTACCCATGAGTAGTTCAAGTGTACGATGAACGAAAGCAGTTTTAGTAGGCTGAAATGAGTGAAATGTTTAAAACCTACCTCTACTCAAGAATATCTAAAGACGGATTGTTCAACTTGGCTACGTTATACCACCCTTTTTTGGGTGTGATCTTTCTTCTGTCTTCTTGTAAGTATATAGTTATCCTCAGATTGCTGTGTAGGTACTATAGCATGTATATTGTATACCTTGCGCTATAATTAGCACATTAAGTTTTTAATAATTTGGCTTTTGGTAGTCTTCTGTTTTATGCTGTTCACCGCATTTTACACACAGATATTTTTTATAACAGTGATTTTGAGTATGGCTAAAAACTTATAGTTTTTACACTGTGACATATCTTTTTTGGTGGTTATATTTTTCATTTGTGGTTACATAGACATTGCCCCCTCCCCACTCACTACATGAATATGTTCAGAAGGCCCATTATATTTTTGAAGAATAAATAAAATATACTTTCTAAATTGTAGATATCTTTATAACAGCTTGCGGATCAAAGTCCACGAAGAACAGAGTTAATTTATATCCGCTTCCATTCGCTAATTTTGTCTTTTAGGTCAATTTAATCTGATTTTTTTTTCTTATAATGATCGAAGAGTCAGATGCAAAATGACCCTTATCAGGTTTCTTTTAATTTAGCATAATATATTAGTTTCGGGATGTAATCTGTGGATTACGACAAGACATTTTTTTTTTGCTTTCAATTGGTATCAGTAATGTCAATTTTATCGTTTTTTGAGAATTTGTTATGTTCGTTTAAACTAGGATTAGTTTTTTTATCAATATTTTTATGTCACCACTAGTGATAGTTTTCAGTGTCAGCAGCCTCTTCAAGCGAGTTAAATTACAAACCAAGTTTTGTCTACATTAACACCATATAGGTAGGCTGTGATTTGTGTTGGTTTGTATATTTTATGCTCTGATCTGGTAGTAATATCATCTGTCTCTTTCACTCGTTTGTTGGGTTTAAACTAGATCTTGAGCATTGAGCTAGAACCCCGGTTTTTGCATACCTCTTTTTTGTTTAAGTTTTCATTTAATTTTCATTACCAATTATTATTATATTACTCACTCGAAGGTTTCTATAATTGACTTTGTAGTTGTGCATTGCTTGCTTGTAATTTAACCATATAAGTGTATGCAAGGTTTCATGCTCGTTTTGTATTCGTACCGAAATTCCTTCGTCAACTAAAATTGGTTTTGGACCGTGTGAGCGTTAGCCGTCGCATCTATTGAAAAATGACGGTCTGGCACTTGAGTGTGATTTAATTAATTTATGTTAAAATACTCTTAAGTTATAATCAAATAAAATTTTTCGTACTTCTACATTAATTATTAAGCACTATGCATAAATACGATACACGTGATCGGAACATACGTACGTGTTGTACATTTGACAAACAAAACGCGATTGTATAGGTCTGTATTATTTATTTTAGAACTTAAAAATATCGGAATATAAAATGTTTTTAAAATATAAATCACTCAAAATTACATAAATTATTTGAAAAATCTATCACCGTTAGTAATGTTCTTAGTGAACTACCGAGATTTTTAAGAACCATCAATTTTGGAATCATGAAAAAATAGCAAAACTCAATTTGGATGATATATTAATTTTACCGTTTTTAATTTATTTGTTGGTAGATTTCCTTACTAGTTAAGGTATTTAAAAAGTATAAAATACGTAAAATGACGCCTTAAAAGTACCAAATATATAAAGTAGTCTGGTTGAAAATGTTTACCTATATATATATATATATATAATAAATCGATTGGATATAGTATTATGGAACCTTGGAGCTAATACAACACACAGTTTTAATTAAAAATTAATATTATTCATGAGGAATTTATATTATACTGAGAGAGGTTTAAAATATATTAATAGGTATAAATAAGTTTCAATACTGAATAAAAAATAAAAAGTTTGCTTAGAAAATAATTTATAACATCAATATATTTTTATTCATAATAAAATACATTTATTAGTTTTTGATTTATTTCCCTTAGTCCTAGATTTGATAGATTCATGAAAGTCGTCCACAATATGTTTAACATATTTTCGATAGGTGATGACAAAATCTAATTATCTCAAGTAGATAAGATAAATTTAATTTAATAATTTTAATACAGAAGCTAAAACTTGTGATCTATATGATTTTTACTTTATAATGTTACTTTTGCATTTATATACCTAATAACAATCATTACATTTTTTAATTAACGTTAAAAACTAATTGCCAGTTAACCTTAGTCAATTATAGTCGGTTTAAATAGTTTATGCGATATAGTTATTAGGATTTAAATTAAATTAAAAATATTTTTCAAAGAATTTTTTTTTATTTATCCATTTCAGGTAAATGAGTGATGTTTTTAAAATATTGAGCATTATAATCGGTTCACTCAACAAATTGACAATATCCTCTTATTTTCTATGAACAATTACGCTGAGTTAAACATATTAGAAACACGAGAAATTTGATTTGACAAAGTATCTTGATAATAATAATATATAATATAATATAATATAATTAACGTTAATGACATTATAAGGGGTATAGTATCAAAACGATAATATTTTATTTTATTTTTAACGGGTGATAAATCGGCTTCTTCTTTTTACATAATAAAACACAACTGTTAAGTACTCTAATATAATGCATCATTATAATACAATAAATCATGACAGAATTTGTTTCTTGGACCTAAATAAAAAATAGAGTATAAACAATTTCGATGTTACATCGATTAAAGTGTGCATGAATCTAATAACAATTAAATATTCAGTATACATATATATATATATATATATTTAAGTAGATTGTGATAGGTAACAAATCAGTGTTTATATATCCGAGGGCCAGATTGGCTATTATAGGTACAATGCCTACCTATAAGGATAGTACCCACCAGTCTACTCAGTAGGTATTTGGTAGTCAAGTACCTATGGTTAATGTAAATTACAAATTGCTGTAATGAAATTAATTTTTCTTTAACACAGTACTAATTGTATTACACTTAAATTAAATTAATCTTCCATAATATGGAGTAACGTTATTTAATAATATTATGTATGACTGTATGACAAAACACAAAAACTATATAGGGTCACCGTTTAGGTTGGATAAAGTATATAGAGAATATAATATAATTTGGTTCGTTAAAATTTTTCTAATTTTTCTGTAGAATTTTCCGTATGAACTCCCCCCCCCCCCCAAAAAAAAAGCCAGTAAGACGTGTTCTCAACAACACTATTGTACTACTGTGGCTATAAGGCAAGGCTCTGAATGTCAATATATGTATATTTTATGTTCCATACAAAGCAATTATACTTCGAGAAATAATCAAGTCTATTTTGACGTAATTGGTTTTACTTTATTGACAAAAATAAATAATAATAGCTGTCCGCCTGTCCAGTTCCCTCACATGAATGACAATTTTTAATTCACCCTATGTAATGCGTGTAACTCCCCGCGTCGCCACTGTGCCTCGTTTAACGCGTCCTTTCGCATCAATCCCCATCGTATATTAGTTTACCATTTTGTCGTTTCCATTACGAATTCGTTCCCATTTTAGGCCTTTTCTCGTTTATTTAGGAGTTCGATATAGGCGTTTTTTCCATATAATAATATGCTCTCCTTGAAAACAAATATATATATAGTGTTATTGACGCTGCAGCGTGCAGTTATTTAAACACGAGTAAATATTAATGCGAGTGAAACAATAACAATTGATTAGAGTGTAGAACGCAGTACACTACAACTATATTTTTTTGCGAATTTCTAGCACCCCCATCGTATATTAGTTTACCATTTTGTCTTTTCCATTACGAATTCGTTCCCATTTTAGGCGTTTTTTCTATATAATAATATGCTCTCCTTGAAAACTTCAATATATATAGTGTCGTTGACGCTGCAGCGTGCAGTTATTTAAACACGAGTAAATATTAATGCGAGTGAAACAATAACAATTGATTAGAGTGTAGAACGCAGTACGCTACAACTAATTTTTTTACGAATTTCTAGCACCTTTAATCGAATTTCCAGGAATTCGTCGTAGTTTTGATTGATTTATTAAAACTTCATGAGAAAATGGATAGTATACGTATAGCACTAACCACTTTCTAAAAGGTTTGAATATTTTTTTCCGAAGAAATAACTATTAACGTTAAACAAAGATGTAAGTTTAGCAATTCAAATAAATTTAATTGCATTTTCAGAGTAATTGGAAAATGACAAGTGCAGTTCTCGTGGCGGTTGCGCCATTGGTTTGTTATATGAATTTAAATTTGGGTATACAGGTTGAAAGTTATTCAGGTATTTAAAAAAAAAAAAAAAACATGCTAATCTGCAACACTACAACATTTAATGTGGTCATGTTGACATGTGGTTAGATATATTATTCATAATAGGTAGAAAGACCCCATTTTTATTAAAAAATTATAATAATTTATCTATGATGGAGCGTTTTAATATTTTTGTCTGTAACTCGACTCAGTATAGTATTATATATATATTACATAATAATTTTGCTATTGTACACTTGAGCCTTTCTAAAACAATAGGTAGTTGTTATATTTTGTTATAGGTACCTACTGCTATCCATAATAAATTCACTATAATAGTTTGGAGTGCTTGGACACTATATATAGTTTCTAGATACGAGTAAATTATTAAAGGTAGTCTTGTTGAGGGATAGTGATGGTGGTTGTTATAATTGAATGTGTCCAATTTTACATACTATATTTACCAGCATGGAAATATTGGCAGCTGTTCACAATAATTATTATGTCATAATATTAATTATTTCAGGTGTTATAATATTTAAATTTATTAAATCTGAATTTTCAATTAATAATTTAATACATTAACATAATTTCAGACATCTCGCTGTAATAATTAAGTTAAAGGTAGTTTAGAAAGTTTTCTAGTCTGAATACAATCATAGTATATTTAAGTTTTTTAATAGGTATCTATTATATATATCAATTTTATAACAATAATAATATATCTTATATAAACTATAATAGTATGCTACAGACATTTATACATAGTCCATTAGTACAATAAAACAATTATCAAGTGAAAAGAGTTTTAATTTTGAAACCGTTTACAATTTCTATTTTACATTTAAATTAATCTGTTCTTGTCATGTTTACCAAAAAAATAATCACAGATACGAGTATGTAATTGTTTTTAATGTGTTTCGGTTATAAAATGTTGATTAGACGGCGTTTTAGATAGGCAAATTAGGTAAGTGATCGTCATGGGTACATTTTTCCGGTATCGTATACTATATAAGCATAATTATTCATTTTTATTTATTTATTTATAATATATATATATATATATATATATGGGTTGCCCCAATTTATCACAAAAACACCAAAACAGACAAGCAAAAAATTTAACAAATTAAAAAATAACATTTATAAAAATAATAATAATAGTATTCAAATTATAACTTATGTACCTATAATACAAATAAAATAAAATAAAATAAGAATGATAGGTTCTCGTTGACCAACTTCATCATCCTGTAAAATGGATTGTTTTTTTTTTTAAATTAAGTGTTGGACAAATCGGATTATAAACGGAATGGAAATTGTGAAGGTTCCGAGGAGGTACAAGGAAATTGATATTACCAAATAAAACTGTATCATCTATATTGGAATTGATAACTGAAAAGTTTAGACTGAAACAAAATCAACCCTTCTATCAGCTAATGATTTTGAGTTAATAATCCGTAGAGCTGCAGAAGTATAATCGTATGGCGGGCATTTAATTTGTAAATCAAAAGTACACAACTTCAAACATTTCCTCTGGACGCTCTCGAGCAGTGACACTTGTCAGTATCTATTACTTATCAGTTATCAGTAATATGATCCCAGACTATTACATCATACTCCATAACTGAGCGAACTGTCATGATAGAGCAGTAGAGTGATTTAATTGAAGCAGATAACTTAAAACCAATACTGATACGTTTTACTAATCCTAACAATTTAAGTGCTTTATGTGACAGATTTTCGATGTGTAATCGGAAACACAATTATTTATGAAAAATAAAACCAAAAGATCAACCACTCATTCATAGATAAAGTTAGGCTAACCCCATCAATCAATAACTGAATACTAAAGGATTACGTATTCGTGAGTCGTTATATTTTTAGTATTTTTCAAATTCGAATATATCAAAAGAACACTTTAGAACTAATTTGAGTACCTACTCAACTTAATAGGTACTATTTTTCATGATACATTTTATACATAACACGTTTATAACCATTATAAATATAATAATTGGAATATATTATGTTTAGTGATTTTAATATAGAACAACGGCAATAACTTACAGACCATAAGATCAAACAATCATGAGTTTGCTGAACTTAAACAGAATTTATTATACTTATTTTAAATAACTGAGTTATTAATATTACGTATTGCTTTTATAATAACTGAATAGTTGGATGTAATTTATAATTAAATTTACTGAAATTTAAATGCTTTATTAACATTTAGATTTCGACTTGGCCTATATTTGCTATAAATTTATAATCGTGATTATCGAGTATAACATTTTAAATAAACATTTCACACCGACGATATAGGTACCATATATTGTATAGTTAAGATATGTTAAATATTATCGGCTGTTATCGCTGGATCCAACCTATAAATATTTTTACAAAAACCAAAATCGGATCAGTTAGTCGATCGACTTGAACTTCGTCGTAATTTTATAATAATACGGGGATCTTATAAATATTTTATGCAACCAAGCTCGACAGTTAAAAATTTGTTATACATAAAGGTAATATATCAAAGTATTTAGATAAATATTAAATTTAAATAAATGTTAAGTAATGTATTTGTTTTTTGTTTATATTTACTATAAGAAGCTACATTCCTATGAGTTACGAATAGAATTTATGAAATTATGAGAGTACCTTAGGACCACTGGTGTTCGTGGAAATATTCATACTATTACAGTATTATAATATGATAAATACGAGAAATATAGTTACATTTTAGATTCTAAGTGGAGCACTGAGTGTAACAATGATGTGTTTTATTTTTTAATTTGTGTCTGTGTACACGATAAGTAGTCAAAATAATAATAACTTCAGTATCTCGTTCGATGGGAAATAGAATCTAGTTGGTTATTTTTTTTTTTTTTTGTGTCTGTCATCACCTTTTAGGACAGTAAAAATGCTTCCATTTTCTTCAATAGTACCTTTTCTGATAGGAAAGTGAATCTAGTTGGTACGTTGGGGGGGTCAAAAGTTAAAATTTCCCAGTAGTTTTCATGAGCGCCGTGAAAAACAAATGAACAATTAAGGAAAAAACGGGAATTTTTACGGAAAACCAATTCTCGACAAAATCGATTTTGGTTTTTGGTATAACTCTAAAAGAAATGACCGTAGAGACATGAAATTTTGACCGAATGTTTATATAAGCATTTTCTACACACCATAGCATTTTCAAAATATTCTGACTTATTTTGAGCTGTTAACGGACATTTTCAGTTTCCAATTTTTTTAGTTTTTTTTTCTATAAATGTCAATAAAATTTTATTTGTTGGGTAAAAAATCTTGAAAATTGAATAGTAGGCTTCTAATATATAGAAAATCGAAGCATTTTTACTGTCCTAAAAGGTGATGACAGACACAAAAAAAAAATAAAAATAAAAAAAAAACACACATCATTGTAAAATCAATACATTCATCGGAGCGAAGCGCTCATAATCTAAAATTGTTTTAAAATTATTTTTATTGATTTTAGCACACTTGGGGTTTTCAAGGTTTTATAGTTCACATGGCTATATATACAGTGAGGAGTGTGGACTTTAGTCCAACCATATAATTCAAAGTACAAAAAAGTATTTAAACAATCACATTTTATCTCAATAACTAATAAGTAACATTTAAGTATACTGAGCGTTTAAAAAAAACAAAAGAATAGTTTACTGAATAACTTACAGTAAAAAAAGGAGGGGGGGGGTGGAGGTCTTATTTAAAAAAAATAGAAGTTTGTATCCCTTAGGACACTTTTTAAGAAGGACGAAAAATCTCAAGAATTTGAAAATATGGTCTTTACTTAAGAATAATTTAAAATTCCAAAAATCATAATTTAAATAAATTCATTTTTTAATAAAAAAATGAGAATAAGCTTGTTGGGGGAATCACCCTGTTTATTAATTTGCTAAATGCACCATGTTAGGTATTTAAGACTAATATAGAATAATATGATAGTTGATAATTTGCTTTTGTACATCAAAAACCGAGTGCCGTAAATGCTCCCAATGGTCAGTAGTACTCAGTACCTACCTATTCAATTGGGTCACTATAAATAATTAAATGAATACCTGTCTACCAAAACGTAAATATTAACTTGTCAACACTTAAAATTTTAAATCAAAATATACTCCCATTTATGCATATGTCAATATTATAAACTGCTTATATTTAATACAATAAACCTAACGCATTTACGACACAAATTACATATTTACCGATTATTATTTTTACTCTAACTACTGACTACGACATACATATATTTTGTCAATATTATAAAGTTATATCTGCCATTAAATTTACGTGGGTTGGATACAGGAGATAAATATAGATAACAACTATATTATATTGGATAGTGTACATTGTATGTAAACAGTAGGTATGTTTACTTTAAATTTTGAGACAAATAGTGTATGTAGCTTTATAATGTATGTATAACATTGGTGTTTTTGTATTTGTATAAGCACTGTCTGTAGAGAGTTTCTAAAAGACAATAATTTTACTAAATCTATTTATCTAAAATGATTTTATTAAAAAACTTGTAACATATAGTTTTTGTACCATAGGTATATATTATATATAATATATATGAATAATTTTAAATTACATAACGGTGGGTGGCACTGCTGAGTGCTTGTCCATGCATGTTATTTCTAGGTATGCTATGTTTTAATATCAAACATATTTATTGTTTATTGTATATTGTAAGGTATACAGATTGTAAGTAAAATAATTGCTAAATAATAAAAAAAAAAATTACATGACAATAATGAAATTAGTGAATTTGCTGTTTAATAAAATTAGTCTTTCTTTAAATCATTAATTTCTAACATTTCTGTATTAAAAAAAAAACATGTTATGAAAATACAAGTATTATTATAATAATTATCATAGAACTATTCAGAAATGAAAATATGTATATTCATTTTTATAATAATATTTTTGTAAATCATGATATACATTTTATCTACATGACTTTAATTTATTGCTAAATAGAGTCATAATTGGAAATTACATATTTTTATTTCACATCAAGATAAACATTTTGGTGCCAATAACTGTGAAATATACTTTTATAAAAGTAGGGCCAATTTAGTTGTTTTTGTCTGGATTGCTCTAGTAGATATTGCAAGTTGTCAGTTGGCACTTGCGAGTTTATTTTACGAATACACAAAGATTTATGAAATCAATTTTCTTTTAAAACATTGAAAAAAGTTGTTCCACTCCCCACGCATGTTTAGTATAATATTACAAATATGTCATGTTTAAAGTATTAAAATCTCTTTTCAATCTCTTAAATTGGATGAACAAGAAAAAATGATAACAGTCTGAACTAAAATCATGAAGAATCACATTATTGTAAAATTCATTGAGTTTTAATATTTTAAATTTTTGTTGGAAATATCATACCTACAGAAAAAAAATATACGTATCCATCTACGAAAACATATTATTATGATTTATGAAGATAGATTAAAAATTTCCAGTGACGTCATCAGCTAACGTCCGATGAGTTACAATTCGTGTATTATGAATTATATACTATTAGATGTTTCTCCCTAAATAATTAGTATATTTTAATAATTATGTATAATTTACAACAATAAATAATATTTCGATTTTTTTATAATCTAATGAGTAGAGTTTATGTGATTGAGAGGATGATGCGTGAATGCAACACTTCTGATAAAATGTTACAGGAATTCCAATATGGCAATATAAGTGTTATTTCAAATTCTGACCGGAACAATGAGTGTATTTGTTACAGTTAAAGTGTTGAGTCAGTTAGTTTATGAAATAACTAGTTAATTTATAAAATACTAAAACGTGTAGGTAATGTATATAGTTCATACTTTAACTAGTTATTTTATACATTCCCTGGCATCACTTCGTTAATGTGTTAAATTGTACGAAATATATATATAATATCGTTATTTTACCGTCCAGCATAGCAATAAATTAGAGAATTACATTAAGATTTGCGGCAACTGCGCAGTCACTACTAACTTATCAGGGGTTTTTTAAGTGCACTTGTACCAAAAAATGTGATATAAAGCAGCGTTACTGCAAAAAAAAAAGAAATACTGTGCAGCTCTAAATGCCACAATAGTCTTGGGTGTACAAATAAATAATTAATTAAATTTAATATAAATAGTATGATATATTTTAAATGTTAATGTATTTTATAATTTAACGTATATCAAACTAAAATTGTATAGATTATAGAATAACTTGATATTCTATGAAGTATAATTATCATGTATAATTTCATACTTTAACTAACATTGGTAAGTAATTCATGAACTTCCTAGATATTTCATAAAACAACGGAATTCAACACTTTACTGTAACATATTCATTTTACGATGATAAGTGTATTTTATTTTCACCAATTTTTTGAGTAGTGAGAATAGCTTTAATCTTCAACTTTGAGAGTGGTTTTTGGTAGCAAATAGGATCTAGCTCGTTTTTAAAGGTCCAAAAGTAAAAAATTCCCAGTATGTTTTTCAAAATAATCCATCTAATATTATTTTAGTAATTTAAAAATGAAAAACTGTAAACTTTAGGTACTTGAAATATGCACAAAATATTCATAAAAACATTTAATATACATGATGTAATTTAAAAAATATTTTGTCTATATTGTGTTAATTATAGATAGGTACTTGTAAGTTTCAACTTTTTTTTCGTTTTTAAATTTTTGTATGATAATGTCTCAAACAACTTACTACAAGTTTCTTCATAGGTTGTTCTATTCTCCAATTATAATTACTAACGAAAATATATTGTAACAACTTTTTTCTTAAAATAAACGAAGTTCTGATTTTAAGAAATTCATAAAAATCATAAAAATGTGAAAATTATTTTATATTTTAAAATTCATGAAGTTTTTAATTTTAACTCCTATAAGGATAGGATAGGACTACTATCACCCCATTAATTTTTATTAATATTCTCCCTTTCGACTAAAATGAAAAAATATAATAAATATGTAAACCATTATGACGTGTTATTACTGTAACATGTAATATTAATTATATCTAATGTAGATAATAGATATATTATATATTTAAATGTTATTACAATATGTACTACATCTAAAAAGAAGAAATATAATATGATAAATGTTTTACTTTCATCGATATTTAACCAAAAATATTATTTTGATAAATTAATACTTTTAACTAATTTTTCACATTTGATCGTGAAAACGTTTTTTTAATAATATTGTTGTGATAAAAATTTGTTATTTTTATCTTTCCTAACCTTTCATGTCAACATAAATTTGGCTACCGTGGTTTAGTATATAAGAGGGTGACCGGTATCAATCATCTGTCATCCCCAGTCTCTATGCACCTATTTAAGTATTGGAAAAATAAATTATTATTTGTGTGTGCATTTTTAAACTAAATGCCCTTAAAAATGTGGATGAAATGCCTTCCTAAATAGGTAACCTAACCTATAATTATAGTATATTAATGTCATAGAATCGTAATTTGTAACTTTTTCGCCGTTATCCATTGTTGAGAACTCATTGTATACAATGTACATACATAGTTATTGAAGAGTAGGCATTGCGTGATTTGCAGGTTAACTGTAATTGGCGTTTGACCTTTAGATTTCCAACAAGTCATTATTGTGTTTCATTATCTATTTTATTTTACATTGTCGTTTTAATTTTTTTTTGTGTATACTTTTTGGGCAGAAACATACCTACATATTCAGGGCATCGATAAATAAGATAAAAATTATCATTTCGATAAATTAAGAAAAACCGGTTTATTACCCAAAACCATATTTTATTTTTCAGTAGTATAAAAATGTTTTTATAAACATTTTAATTTCGTCAAAATTGTATATTTTAACTAAAAATAACGATTTTAGTTATTTTTATGTAATTTAAAAACATTATTCGTAGACATTTGAAAACTGGCTACTATACATAGCCCTGAAAATATCTCTGGTGTAAATCACCGTTCTACTGCATGTCTGTAATACGCATCGACTTATAAGTTATGATAATAGCTACCCAGTATAATAACTAATATTTTATGGAATAATATTATAAATACTACTTTTAATAGTAATATGAATTTCTAAAAACACTATAAATATATAACAAAACATACTTAGAAATATAGACTGACAGGCCATTTCCGTTCAGAATCGATTTTTATCGTCTACTATGATTTGTCATTGGTTTCAAATTTAGCAGATTTATACAGTGACCTAGCAGAGTGAGTTGCCAATTGTTTTACTATTTTTAAGTGCAAAAATAATTGTGTACTGTAATTTATAGCAAAATAAGTATACTTTAAATGTTAAAACATCAAAAAACCTGAGCTTAAAATTTAAGGAAAATCAAATACGGAAATTTTCCTTGTAACAAAGTAATATAGGTAAACAATACATACCTATTTAATTATTTTTATATAATATGTCTAGTTATGTCTATACCTACTGGCTACTATATAGATTGTCAAAATGTATATATTTTTATCGCTCGATAAAATTAAGCTTAACATCTTTAGTATAGTAACTTTTTATAGAAGTTTGGAAAAAATTAAATTTTTAACTGAGCTCTGTTCAAAATGGTTTTTTGAATGCTATCTTGGAAAAAATCAATTATTACAATACAAACTCAACACATCAGATCCAATAGATCTATTAATACCGAATCAGTGTATCAGCACTTTTATAATGACATTTCCATCTGGTTTATATTAATTATATAATATGAAATCTTCAGAATTTATTTCGATTGACAAAGAAATTAAATTATGATATTAACAACATTTTGTGTTAACTTTTAATACAAATCATTGAGTTTCGGAAAATTCGTTTCTCTATAAAATATAAAAGTGTATCTATTTCAATTTGGAAAATCTTCAAACTATTTAATTTTTGTTTTTTTTTTTTACTTACCTATATAATTTAAACTAGTAAACCTAACACTTTTAAAATATCGTTACTGTTGTGCTTTTACAGGACAACAGTGAATCGTCAAAATTGATTTAAAGGTTTAAAAAATGTTAGAGAGTATAATTTTCTCATTCAATTTAATCATATACCTACTTAAATGTACAGATTTCCGTGATTTTGAGTAAGACTAAAAAGTCTATTACTTTTTCATATAAACTTTCTAAAGTTGAGATATGGTGTTCAGTTTCCAATTCATAGATTGATATGGCACCAAACCTTCTGAGAATTTATTCTACCCTAAGCAATGGGCCAAACACACATTCTGCATGTACTACAGTTCTTAAAATGCCAATACATATTTCTTTTTTCACTAAAAATATAATAAAATATACTATTGTGAGCACGTATTTTTTCGCTGAACCATCAAAGTTTATCTTCCATTAAATAATAAAAAGATATCACATGTTTTAAATTACTTTTATTCTTCAGACAGTGATGCCACGATGGTACCTTTATCATTATAAATATATTTTCCGAAGGAATCATATGTAATAGGAAAAAGTAATATTATAATAAAGTAATAAACTACTTCAAGGAGTGAATACCATAAATGATATGATTGTTAGCTAATACTTAATAACATATAGATAGATATAATATTTATATTTTGAAAACCTGAAACATTCAAACAATGAACTAAAAAAATAAATCAATAAAAAGAATTTGGTTTTAAATAAATGTTTAATGTATGAAACTTGTGTATAAAAGATATGTGTATATTGTTTATTTATGAATGCTAAAAATAAATTTATAACTTTTATTATATAATTCAGTTAGACGTCGGTACGTATAAGTATTTCAAAGTGGTTTTTTGCGTCGGGTATGTGAAAGTTGGGTCTTTACGTAAAATACTTTTAAATTTTCATTTCAACAAGAAAGTAAATAACTAATAAGACAAAAAGAAAGACAGTTAGTAATATTTAATAATATATATAGTTGTGTACTTGTGTCATTATCAAACATAATATGTGCAGACACCGCTTTTGGTGATTGCCACGTAAACACGGTATATGTTATTTTTTTTTTATAAACTCGATGCAATTTATAATTTAAAGTTTAAAAAACCATAGTGTTTCACTTCTTATTAATTTTATTAGGTTTATTAAAAAAACGTTTTATATTATTTAAAAGCAATCTGTCGTCTCATGAAGCTCCATCATTGGTTCTATACTCTAAGAATAGCGTAAGAGCTATCCATCATTCTAAATTTTAAAAGCAATACATTATTCGTCCAAAACCTGCATATAGTGTGCATAAAAAATATTTACTTTATTTGGATGAGAACATATATTTTTATCGTGATCGATAAGTCCTTCGCTGAAATAGCTGTCTTGCTGTAGGCAATCACAATATATTTATACGTATTCGAATACTTTCATACATTGTTAAGAGCACAGATACTTATTTCTGAGGGACTGAAATCAATATATATTCGGTAGGGAGATGGCGATTAAATTAATTTTCAAATGTTATTGAAAACATACGACAATCGTGGTTTGAAATGCTTCGGTTACCAAAACACTGTGTAGGCTAGATCGGTCCGATCGGACACGGGAGTTCAATCAACGATGTTAAATAATATTATGTTTTCTATGCAAAACAACATCGCAAGAGCTGAGTGATTCAGCGACGCACAGAGGGGAGGAGACGAGTATAGTTAATTTGTCTAGATGATGGATTGTTTATCTAAAATTGAGGAAATATGAGAAGGGTGGAAATCGTGTGGACAATGTAGCTTGATAATTCAGCTGGCGATTAGACGCCTAACTGAGAAAAAGGGGCCAAGAAAATAGGCGGTGACTATGGTATACAGTTTGTCTGTACTCTGTGTTGGGTTTGGAAAGCGTAATCAAGGAAAGGGTATACAGTAATTCAATTGTTCGGATCTCTGTTCTGACTCAATTTTGTATTCAATCAATATTATTTCGTTTTATGTCAATCCAGCTTAGCATTAAATAGTTTTATATTTAATCAAGCTTGATTTTATGAAATATAAATCATACACCACTGTAGTGACGTCCAACTAGAAAAACCCGGCAAAAGTATTGTTAAATTTGCCCGATGTGGACAATCGTCATTTTTCCGTGAAATTTAAAAATAAGTTACTTTTTAATTAAAACATTTTTCTTGATGTTATAATCCACAGTTTGTTGGTCAGTGGTCACATGAGATAAACAGCATCTCCATAATATGCTATATAAAATTAATCTTTACTCCATTTGTCATTTTTGTCATTTTTATAATAATAATTAAAAACTCAATGGTATAACATTCAAATTTTTGTTTATGAAGTAAAAAACTAACTTAAAAAGATGACGTAGAACTTTGTGCAGTCTGTATTTGTAAATACTGCCATGGCTACCGTAGCCATTTTTAGTATCCTAGAAAAATGCTTTGATTTTCAACTTCAAGGGAGGTTTCTGGTAGAAAATCTGATAAGTATAGTTTGTACTTTCTCAGAAGTAGAAATTTCCCCCTAATTTTCAAAATAATCTGGATAAACAACAAGCGAATGGGATCTAGTTATTTCTCGGAAAGGGAGAAGGGTCAACTGTATAAATTCCCCACACCTACTTTAATTAATAAGCGGAAAAAACTAAAATAAAAAAATTACGCAAAACAGCAACTTTGGTTTCACATAATCCAATACTAACCAAAGAACAATAGACATAATTAGACGCCACATAATTGTGGTATTATGATTTGATGACATAATAATAATATTATAGTTAACTCTGAAATCGAGGTTTAATCGCTTTAACGCACACATTTAATCACGTTTTTCGACACGAATTCCTTGGTCGGGCGTAATACGCGCAATGTGCTGATGTGCCACGTGCTGTGTGCTGTGTGCATACTTCCGACTAACAAACACTAACTCGATGCAATATTTGCGCTGGTCAATACGTCTACTCGCCGGCTGTCCCCAAAATCGCTAATGTGATTAGGCGGCGATATAAGAGCATAAGCCAGTGTAAGTATATATATAATTTTTTCGGTAGGTACCTATGTTATAACTTATAGGTAATAATAATTTTTTGGTTTCTTGTAGTAGGTGAAGGACTTCCGGATCTTAGCATGCCACACAATTCGTATATGAACGCAGACTGCAGCTGACGTGCAATGCGGTTGACATTTTTAGTGTTATGCCCGAGTCCGACGGTACTGAAATGAGCCATAATATGTATATTAGTACATCATAATGTAAATAATATAGAAAGTGCAGAAAAATATATGACGTTTTGCGGTGGCCTACAGCAGGAAATATAATAAATAATAATCATCGTTATGATCTTATGAATGTGATTTTTGTTTTGACGCAAGCATTATTATGTTATTATTATTAATCTTTATTCTGTGAGTTATGGATTTGTATAAAACTTTTACATGGACTGAAGAAAAAAACATTTTAAAAATTTGAAAACTTGGTAAGTTCAAATAATGACAAATTTGTGAGATTTCGTAACAAGTCCCACATACACGTGGCATAAAAGATAATTATTATAATATGATTGATGTGAGGGAAGACATTTTGAATTTATAATGATAATGTTACATGTAGCTATTAAAATACCTATTCCTTCTATTCGTAAAAGTTTATATGGTCGTACGCATAAGTAAATAATTAGAATAAACGGATAATTCGTGGTTTCTCTGCTGAACAGTAGGTTATAGGTGGGTCACTGTAATAATTTACTGTTATGTAATGGATGGTGTTAAATTTACCTATAATTGTACCTATAAAAAAAACGAGCGGGGATTGTTATAGTCAGTCTAGGATATTTTATATTATATTTATATTGTTATTACTTATTATTAATACTGTATTAAAATAATTTTTTAATTTTCAATTTAATAATTTTTTTTAACTTTAAATGCTTAAAAAAAAGGCATATATTTTTAATATTCTTAAACTGCTATTTTAACAATATATCAGGAGCCTTGAATTACATTTTCAAACTTTTCGACCCAACGAATACATTTTATTGACATTTTAGAAAAAAAAAGAGGGCAAGTGGATGTCATCGCTCTGCTGTACAGTAGGTTACAAACGGGTCACTGTTTAATATATAGTATTAAATTTGATTTAATGATATAATATTATTGTACCTATAAAAAAATGATTCTGAGCTGAGACGGTTTGTTAGTGTAGATATTCACTTTTTTTTTAATTTCTAATAATAACAATTTACGAGGAACCTTGTATTACATTTTTAAGTTTTTGATCAAATGGAAATTTTTTTATCAACATTGATTTTAAAAAAAAGGTGGTCGAGTGTGTACAGTTCTGTTGTACAGTAGTTGTAGAGTATGTCTTTGTAATGGATTGTATATTGATTGATGGTAATATCGTAAACATTTTAAATTCAAACGCTCACAAAAATTAATGTTACTTCCCGGTAAACTTTTTTTTTATAAGGTAGAAAAAATTGTATAGAATCTTCTCTTAAAATGTCTAATGAAAAAAAGTAATATGAATTTCCAACTAAAAAATAATTTGAAAATTGTTGGGATTTTGATGAATTTTATCAAAATTTGACATTTAAATGCATACAAAAAATAATCTGGCCTATGTATCTTTAATATTATTAAATTAACTTATAAGAAACTTTGCATTAAATGTTCAGGCTTCATTACTAAGTGAAAACATTTTTATTTAAAATAATTTATAAAAAATTATCAAGGCTTAATTAATACGTATTTCGAAAATATTGGGTACATCATATGGAAAATGCTAATATAAATATTTTGTAAAAATTTCAAGTCTCTACGGTTATTAAGTTTTGTGTTATACCAAAAAAAAAAATTGTTTTTTTTAAAAATAGGTTTCACGTAAAAATTACCACTTTTTTTTACCTCCCAAAAGTACCAACTAGATTCATTTTTATATCAGAAATGATGGTCAAAATTGGAGCATTTGGATACCCTAAATGTTGATTGCAAAAAGAAAAAAAACACATACCTATAATTGTAAAATCAATAGCTTCTTTCGAACCGCTCAGAATCTAAAATTAATAATAATCGAATATTTCATATGCTAATAAACATAAGTCAAAATATTTCACACATTTTATGGTGTATAAACATTCAGTGAAAATTTCATGTATCTAAGGTAATTTTTTTTTTTTTGGAGTTACACCAAAACCAAATTAAATTTAG
Organism: Nasonovia ribisnigri; assembly: GCA_027563435.1. Taxonomy (NCBI): domain Eukaryota; kingdom Metazoa; phylum Arthropoda; class Insecta; order Hemiptera; family Aphididae; genus Nasonovia; species Nasonovia ribisnigri. The sequence continues at coordinate 72,100 of JANEHU010004672.1, read as the reverse complement.
TTGAATACCGTTTTCCTTTTTTTTTTCCCTGTGTTTTTGAAAACTATTGGGAATTATAAACGTTGACCTCCTGAATGGACAGCTAGAGTCACTTTCCCATCAGAAAAGATAATGAAATTAAAGATCGAAGAATTATTTCAACTACTTACCGTGCACACAGACACACAAAAAAAATAAACCACACATTAATGTAAAATCAATAATATGAATAATCCACTGAGAATCTAAAAACTATAATACCAAATAATATGCATTTTTCATTTTTTGCATTATTTTCTCGGAATCTATTGAATACGAGGTTATAACTCATTGTAGTATGGAATTTAATTACGCGCTAAAAACCATCAATAAATTTGCATAGAATATATATTTAATATTGTATAACCTAAATAACCTTAATAAAATGTATTTATTCAAGTTTCTTCATATTTTTGATTTACGGATAAAATAAAATTATTAAACTCATAAAAATATTTTTAAACATATACATTTGATATACAAATATACAATATACATAATATATACGTTTATACATTTTATTTGTTTATTTATTGTAAGTACTTACAGTTTTTGAATAACTCGATTTCGTTATTTTTTTGTAATTAAAAAAAAAAATGACCATAATAGTTTAAATTTTCAGCAAATAATATAATTTTTAAAACACATTGTCTTTGAACTTTTTATAAGTTTTTTAAATTTTCTAATTTTTTAGTTTTATTTCATGTAGTGTATGATGCAATATTTGTTTTCAGATAAAAAAAATTAACACATTGCTCCTTATAAGTTGTTCATATACCAATAACCAATTAAAAAAAAAATAATAATAATAATAATGAATTAATTATAAATGTTTAAAGTTTAAATTCTTACAAAATTCATCACAATTACCAAAATTATTTTGTAGTTTAAAATTCATAAAATGTTGTACCTAAAGATTTAAAAATGAATAAAAGGTTCTTTGTAAGTTTTTCTTGCAAGAATTATAAAAAAAATTGAAAATAATTCCGCAAATATGTTTTATGAATGTCTCAAGTTTGTTTAATTTTTGATGAATTAGCATATTCACGCATGAATTAATGGTTTCTCATCAAACGACTTTAGTTTTTTTACTCAAAAAGTATTGGTTAATGGTTATAGAAACTTGAAAGATTCCACTACTACTTAAATTATCATTTTTAATACTTGATGATATTTTCAAAATATTTAGACTAATTTTAAGTAATTTAAAGACATTTAAATTTTTAGGCTTTTCAAGTTTTCTATTAAAAAATATTGATAAAAATGATTAGGCTCGGTAAAAAAACTGAAAACAAGACCTTGCATAAGTTGTTCTTGTTGTAATATAAAACTATAAAATATTAAAAATACATTTAAGCGCATTTGAAAGATAACATGTTGTAAAACATGATTTGTAGGTACCTATGTAATATGTATTAAGAGCACGTAATACCCGCATATGTTGTCTTGTAAGTCACAAGTATATAACATAACAAATTTTAGCAGAACACGAGTAACTCCGTTAGTTTAAAAATTAGAATTAACTGAGTGTGCGAACCAAAAATAAAAGAATAGTATCTAGTATACTTGGGCCATGTTTTTTAATATTTTGATAAATGTTGTTTTATTTTATTTGTTTTGTTGGCTGTCCTTATTCTTTTTGTAACAAATTGGTTTCGTCAATTGTAATTTCTAGACTCATTTTTCAATTAAGTGTTAAATGCATAGATGGGTCTGGTTAACAAGTTTAGTAAACTTTTGGTTCCATCCTTCTATGGTTTCGTTTTTTTTTGTTAAATTTAATTAGTTTCAGCTCTTCATGATTCTTATTGTTCAATAATTTGATTGAGCAAAGATTAAAATATATCATTTAAATATGTAATTAATTAAAATATATTATCTTTCAGATTTTCAAAATTATAGTTAATTGTTTGTTAATCACAGTATGGCAGTAGGTATAAAAACGACAAATGAAGACTATCGATTTCACAAAATATAACCTAGGTCCTAACAGGCCAATTATACCCATAAAATATAACTGAAAGTTACGTGGGCCAATTACGAAATATCAAGTTATGGTTATGACGCCATGAAGGTACAATAATATATAAAAACATCGAAAAAAAAATCCAATAATCTAATTATTTATATTAACTACAATACTACAGTATACGCATCCTGTGTTGCAAAAACAAAATGTTTTTTTTTCTTTAGTATATTACGTGAGTATGATTTCAATGGGTATTATTTATTTTGGTATTATTTCAGAGGGTGTTTCTTCCTTGGGTACCTATTTTGTCTGATTACAATAATACTTTAATAGTAATATGCTTTTTACCATACATTTTGTAATTTTTAAAATTATTTTATTGTAGTATGTACTTTACATATACATTTAAAATGTTTAATAATATTAAATCATATTTATTTAATATTTTACTATGGTTATTATTAGACAAGCAATATTGAGCATAAACCTGTATAAATTACTTTTTCTTTATTTCACTGAAACGTTGAAATTAGTTGACCCGTCAACAATATCTAACTAACAAAATTATTCCCTTTTCTTATTTTCTGACGTTTGTTATTGACTATTGTAAATCGTAATTTTTCTAAATTACATCTTTGGCAATAACGTAACGTAGCAAAGTATAAACAATAAATATACATTATATTATGTTTGGCAGGACCCGGTTCGGTGACCGCTTTCACCGCGTGCATATGTATATCGTAATGGGGCGTATACCTCCGTCGACTACCCTAAATGTCAACCACCCTTTACATTTTTAAAATAAAAACAAACCCAAAATTGACGGCCGTGTGGTTTGAATGTATTAAAAGCAAAATATTTTATTTATTTTTTAAGCAATAATAGTATAGATATACTGTTATTAAATATTACCTAAATGCCTAAAACAAATGTTGTGTTTATGTTATGACATAAAATATAGTGTTATTAGTTATTACACTTATGGGTACTGGATCACAATAGTGTTTGTCGTTTGATTTGTGATTGTTATGTATGGTTGTTTTTTGAATAACGACTACTGAAAAATATAAAATTGGCAAAATATGTCTTCGAAATATTATCGATTTCCTTGTGCTCAACGAATTAAATTTAACCTCACTGGCTGTTTTAAGAGCAACTGCTAATTTATCTTTTTTACATAAACTCTTGGACGGATCAATTGACGCTCCCACTCTTCTCTCCAGTATCAATTTTAAAGTGCCACAGCGTTCCCTTTGTTTTTATACTATCTTCTCAATTCCAAACTGTTCCACAAACTACGGTTAACTAACCGAATTTTATTATTAAAATTGTTATTTTTATAGATATTATTAATAAGATATTAATTGTTCAATTTAAAAATAATTGTATAATTAATATATACTCAATACTCATATAATGTAATTGGGCTCTGCCCGTAATGGCATAATGTTTGAAATAAATTAAGGCGAGTTCACAGTGCACCGTGATAACGTGGAGTCGTGAACCGTAACTTTTAATATGAAGAAGTGATTCACTGATTCGTATTGATGATTGGTATAAAATATACCATGAGTAGGATTGGTTCGACTCTCTGTTATATGAAATACACTAGGTATGGTTACATTGCAGTATACTGCTTACTAACCAGTAACCATTACATTTAGGCATTTAGCCAATCACAGTTCTAATTTTTTTTCCGGAAATTACGATTCACGGAGCAGCGCAGTGAAGTCACCTTTAGGCATTGACAATAAATTGATTTGTCGTTGCTTCAAATTGATAATAGTACCTAAGCCGGTAGTTATAAAATATACTAATAATTTTAAGCTGCAGTCTTGTGTCGATGTGAGTTAATCTGCAAGTCCGAATGGCTACTACCCGCCATACCATGGTTCTCAACCGTTGTAATACCGTGATGTGTGTAATCAAAAATATAATTTTTTTATACATTCTTTTGAATTAAAATATTATTTATATTACTGTTTAGTCCGAATTATTTAAGTTTGCCACTATTTATTTAGATTTAAGTTAGGTGTCATCGTAAAAAAGTTTAAAAACCACTTCGTCATTACATAATTTTCATTTTTATAAATTTATCATGATGTTAAAGGAAATTTTTTAATTTTTATTTAACAATATTAGAAGTCAATCTCCCTTAGATGGACATAAAAAACATTTTTTTTTCTTGGCAACGGTTCAATAAGTATGATAACATTAGTATTGGAATTTAAATATTTTTAATAAAAATTATATCAAAAAAGAAGTTCATGTCTTATGATGGTATTCAAAAGTTGAATGGTGAATATAATAAGATTATAGGAATTGAATTATTTTTAATTGGATCGAAGTAACTTAAATATTTTTTCAATAATAATATTAGTATGGGAACATGATTTTTTTAAATAAGTATTTTCAGGTAATTTCAACACAGCAAAAGATTTACATTCATTGAATTATTATAAATTTGATTGGCATGGTTGATTTTAACCATCATTTTAAGTATTTAAGAAAAATATCGACGAAGAAAACAATTTCAACTAATATTTAAAGTTTCTATTATCGATTTGTAGAAAATTGTAAGTCAATATAATATATATAAGTAAATATTACATTTAAGAGGTAGAAGTAAACTTCAGTTTAATTTCGATAAGCAGCCCGAGTTTCCTTCAATTCGGGTAATCGGGAATACGATCGGTGCACTATTAAATATAATATATTATACACACAACTTTACAAAACAAATAAATGTAGTTTCAAAACACACAGAAGAAGTGAATTATTACATTCTTAGAGACCGGAAATAGTTTTAATACAGTTGGACAATTTAAATACCTACCTCGGGCAATAATAACGGAACATAATGAAGTAGGTAGTTAGAAAAGTATTGGTTAGTATACAGGCCGGTATAAGGGATATTATTATAAGGAAAAAATTATTGGGATCAGGATCATTATCAAAACAATAGTAAAAAAAAAACAATTATGTGCTACTTGGTTTCGTTCAGTAATCTTGTGTGATGTGGATTTATGCCAATGAGAAAAAATTATTAATACTAGTAAGAAAAATATTACGGAACTGTTTGGAACAACCAAGAATTTCAGTTATTGAAGAGTATGAAAAAGGAGCGGGAATTCAGAGCTTGAAGCTTTATTCCCAGTACAAGTATAATACACAATACACATAATAAAATATGGACATTATAATGAGTGGTACATACTTGGAGGAGTCAAAATGAGTTTTTAAAAGGGAGGGGGGATGATGAGATCTGTGTGGAAAATGGAAAGGTATAGAGTGACAGGGGGAGATAAAATAAAAAAGAATGGTGGAGGCTCAAATTAAAAAGAACCGATAAAGAACGACAAAAGTTTGGGTGTGAGATGTGATGTTCTTAGAGACCATAAAACCAAAAGAGAAAGATTAGAGAAGCAAGCTGACTTTGAAATTCAATTTCATTTTTGTAACAGATGTATGTATAAGTAAATAGTTGATAATATACTATAAAAATTTTATTATCTTCTTGAAACATAGTAATATTCTTAGTATTCTATTTAATATGATCTTATAATAAAATAAGTTCATATAAATTATTACGAAGTTTTTGAAAATTTTGAAATATAATATAGCTAGGTGTCTAGGTAGGTAGTATAAACTATAAAACCTAGTTAAAATCATACCGACTATTTTAATTTATGTATTACAATTCATAATGATTAATATTATTACAATAAAAATTCTATAGTTTGAAAAAATTACTTGATTACTAATTTAGAGAATTTGCGTTTAGATTCAAGATTCTAAATTGTAATCTCAGTTATAAACAGAGCATCAAAAAAAACACTGTGTAGTTTTAAAATAAATGCCATACATCATTAAAATGTAAACAAATACACACACAAGTTATAAATAAGAAAAAAAATAACATTTTATAGTTCCAATGAGACGGAGCTCCCAAGGAACCAGGTAATGTGAAATATCTAATGTTAAGTTAACAGTTTGAAATATAATGTAGTAGTTATTACCTATAAACTAATATTTGTCGTTCATATACTATAAAAATGTTATTATTTATTATCTATAATGCCTATACACTCCGCCGTACAGCGTTTTATGTTGTTTTAACCTGCTATTATGCTGATCACTTTTGAGCTCAAGCAAGTTGTTTCTGTTTAAACTTGTAAAACAAATTGTGATTATTATTATTTTTTTATATTTTTATTTTCTGTATACACTACTTTCGAGGAAAGTTAAATACTTTGATATTGTATCTTATGCAGTATGACTTTAGGAATATAAAATAATAAATATATTTTATGTAAATGTCATCAGTTTCACAAAATATCTTATAAAAATAAAACCTAGTATCTTCTATAGTTTAATTTTAATTTTTTTTTTTGAAAATTTAACTTATGTCCAAGAAATTAAATTAAAATAAAACTATGAAGTAAGAAAAATCAATACTAGACAATCGGAAAATGTAGCATCACAGATTTTATGAGCGAAATGATTGACATATCAAACGTAATAATAACCTGCATTGATATATGCAGGATATGCCAAGTTCGCCAATTTTCGTAACATACTGAGTTTAAATTTGCCCATACATAAACAGTAAAGGTGTAAAATTATAAATGATTTAAATTTAAAACTTTTATTTCGTTTTCGAATACAATAGCCAATATTAATTAAAAATTCTTCTACCGATATTTCGTCAATGGCCACTCTAGACATAAGTTTTTTAAACATTCACCGGTGTTACCAAACTTTTGTTTTTTTGGTGCTGAAATCCCTTCACTTAACTCTTCACGCATTTTAGAAATTAACTTTCAGACGGTTGGGTGCGCGTGTCCGACAAGATGTGTAAAACGGTTGTTCCAACTCGCGCAAATATTGTTTGTACGATGTTGACCGTTTATCGTAGCTTCGTGAACGTTCCATATTTCTAATGGAAATAACGGTTTATTTTTTTTTAATTTTATAGTCATACCTTTTCTTGACTTTCTATATGCACCTTTGACGTATGTAGAATCGAAATAATCAAGAACCTCTGTACCTTCTTCTGTATAAACCGTCTTTAAATATTGCATTCTGTCGTAAACTTTATTCTTTGGTAAAAATGCTAACCCATCTAACATAACAAAAAAATGACTTATTGTATCATCCGTTTTATATTTGGTTCGTAGGTAATCCTACTACTTGTATCTTGTGATACGTATTTTGAGACAAGAGACAAACCGGACTTTTTTTCCGTATAATAATTTTCTTGTCGTACTTTTTTTCCGGGAATCATTATTTTCATTATTTTCATCATCGTTTTATTATATTAATATTTACAAATGTATTATTTGTTTTAATTAAAGTAAAATAATATTAAATTTTAAAATACGACATGCTACTTTATATTTAATATGAAACGTTAATTATGTAAGCTTATTTTATGTGACTTACTGTAGTTATTTTGTTTTTACTGTCCATTCAACTTGAAAAAAAAGTTCGAATAAAGATAATATGTTAACCTTTAAATCGGATAATAGGTCGAATAACAAAATTGGTTCTTTTGAAGGAAAGTTGTCCATGTCAGATGTTTGTAAGATGAGGAGGGTGTGTTGTCTATATTTTCACTCATTACTTATTAGTCATTAGTGATCAATAATCATATATGAACAAAGGAGAACTCTGCCCAAAATTTTCTATTTAGATTTGATCTAGGCCTTTTAATTACAGAAAGGTAACAGCAATATCGAGTTATAACAGGTACCTAAGTAATACGTAAATTGTAAGCTTGGCCTCGATAATTTTTCCAATTTATATATCTATTACATTATTCAACTTATATAAAAGTATTCCTTCGTTATCAAATTTCAAGAAGTACTTATAAACTGTAGAAATTTATATTGAAAAAGGAGTTTTAATGATCTAATTAAATATGAAAACTAAAAACTAGCAATAAATTAAGAAATAATTAATATCAATATCGCTATAAAAATATCAATATAGAATTTAAAATATAGATTCCCTACTCACGATGGCTTAAGATTTTCCAATAAATAAATACATTACATATTAATAAGCATTATGGCATTTTATGCAAGAATTTTCGAAGGTAGGTACTCATATATTTCACAAATATACAATTATTATGATACTCACGATTTTCAAAGATATGCATTTAAAATTAAAGAGAGTAAAATTTATATTTTTGTAGATATAAATTTAAGTAACAAATAAAATAAATTAACCTAATTTAAAAAGTCAACGTCTAGTTTCATATCAAATTTTAAATTTTAACTCACTAAAAACTTTTAGCCAAGTATAAGTATAAAATGTTTTACATCTGTAAATTATGATTTTATTGTTCAATAATATTTTTGTTATTTTTCTCTTGATAATTAGATGCTGTCAAATGTGCCAACACACGTCGTTCTTTTTCCAATTGAGAAAATCGGAGCGAGAACTCTTCCTGTTCTCGTTTCATTGTTTTCAAAGTCTTATCAAGTTCCTTTGATTCAAGAATCAACATATTTCTTTCGTTTAGTTTTCTATCAACAATTTCAATCTTTGAATTTTGATCTAAAATCTCTTTCATTTTGTTTACATTATCTGTGACACTGAAAGTTCCAATAATCGAATATTGATCTTCTATAGTTTTACGTAATAACATAACTTCTTGGCCGATCATAGAATTTTCAAAATTCAAATTTACATTCTTTTTTTCATCGCACAAATAGTGATAAGCTTTATCAAGGCGTTCAATTTGGAGTTTTATGGATCGAACTTTCCTTTTTGGTTTTTTTTTGGCCATTTTCATCATTATATATTAATGAATATGTAATATTTCTATAAATTGTAGACTGATATTAAAATACAACGGACTTATTTATATTCAATATGAACCATTACTATAGTTATTTAAGTACAAAGTTTTTGTATTTTAAATTATAAACTTTTAGGTTATACAAAAATAATAATAGTCGTTATTCAATTATTGTAAACATTTATATTAATCAATATTTAGAATGAATCGACTTTTCGTAGATCGTAATTGTATATTATATGCCACACACACACACACACACATATATATATATATACACATTTTATGTTCCGAATATATTAACATGTATGATGACCGGGCACAAAGTTACCGATTTCTTAATATGACGATCTACTCCTGACTATATATGTTATTTATACACATTTTGTCATGTGGGTTCAGTTAGTAATTTGTTCTAAATAAACATTCTCTATTTGGAGGTGCATATTATATACGTAACTTCTGTGAAAATAGAACTAACAATAGTTATGTAGAAGGACTTTTTTTTTACCACGATTTATATTTTCATTACAGTGAAACTATTAGGTATAGGTAATGATACTTTTAAGTATTTTGTCTTATGTAGTTTGTCTGTCAATCAATAAATGTTGAACATCACTGGAATTGTTAAAATTATACCTTGGCTATACATTTCTTTTTGTGCAGAAGTAGGTTAATTTAACATTCATTAAATTTTTAAATATTTCCTGTATAATTAAGACCTTATAAATATATATTTTATGTTAAAAATCAATTGTCTAACAGTTGTTAACGTTTATTTTTCAGAATTGAAATGTTAATTTCACATGTGCATACCGCATACAATATATATATATTTATATTTAATATATTATGTGTATAATATCAAAAATTCTGTAAATGCACCATTATTATATATTGGAGTACACCCTGCAATATTGTAGGCACGTACAAAGCATCACGTATATCACTTATACATTCCGTTTATTATATTTCATACATTATGGGTCATATGAACGTCCTTATTATTATGTATTACTATATGCAGATTATAATATAATATTTAATATTATATACTAGGCACTGGCCACTGACAACTGACAAGGTATACAGAATGTACCGTAGTAACGCGTTTGAATCCCAGCCAATAATTTGTTCAAATGTTTGTCGTATTAAATTATTACACTTAATTGTTAATTTTTATTTGAAAATTTGAAGTTGTGTACAATTTTTTGTATCAACTATTTAAAAAGTTCATTTAAAAATAAGTAGAGAACATTTTTAGAAATAATATGTTTTATTCTCCAGAAAATACTCATAATATCGTAATATAAATTATAACCATTTGATTAAAGTGTATTTAATTAAATATTTTTTTCATCCACACCTAATCCTATTTCTTACGTCAATCTCAAAACCACCATTATTTTGTATCACCGATCCTTTCCTTAGTACTGGAACATATTCACCTCACAGACACAATATGCTTTGCCCCATACGGTCGTACATTACAAAACCTCTCTTAGAACTCAGTCATACGCTTTCTCCAAATCTCAAAACGTCATCTATACTTTTTCATTGCAGTTTTATGAATTTAATTCCTATTATAATGCATAGTTGGTGAGTGTAGGGGGTGAAGCGCTACTAGAGCTATAGCGACACACAAATAAAATTAAAATGCTTATAATTATTGACTATAAAATATGGGTAAGTAGGTACCTACTAATTTATTATATATGATATTTATAATCATTGACTTAATTTAAACACTCGAAAAAAATATTGTTGTAGAATATTTGTACATTTTTAAGAACAGAAAAATTAAAATATTATAGACCGAAATATGTGAGGCATAGGCATTAACTATTTTTAATATTAAAACGAATTTTATTTATTTTGCGTTAGAGAAAATGAAAACATTATTATTTATCATAAGAAAAAATGTAAATATTTAAAAAAAAATTAGCGTACGATATTTAGCAGAATTTGCGATATTAACAATGACAAATTGTAGTGTCACTGTTCCTAACGCTGCTATTGCAAAGTAGGTACGCTCCTGCGTTGTTTTGCAAAAAGTAGAGGATCTTCCATCCACTGATTATAATTATCAGTTATTCTTTCAAAAAAGTACATGGTTTTCTCAATCAATTGTGTTATAGTAATTTTTTTTTAAATTATGATTTGAAGTAGGTACCATCCTGAAATTAAAAGTTATCTTTTAAAAAAAATTACCTACTCAATTTTATCATATATTTGGATATTAACATTTTTTTTTAACCAGTTAGCCTAATCATATTAATTGTTTTAATTTGATATTTTGCTGCATAATATTTTTATTGTAATGTACAGTATTTACAAAATACATTAAATATTAGAGCACAAGATTTTTATTTACAAGCGTTTTAAGTAAGAGGTAATATTATGCGCTATCTATACTAAGAAAAAAAATATTGATGAAAAAATCTAAAAATTTACTAAGATAAAATATTAGTTTTTTTGCAATAACGTAGTATTATAAAATACTACAGTTAAAAACCGAGTTGGAATATCGACTTAGACGTAATGTGTCCACGTGCGTTCTTAATAATTTAGCGGTGACCAAAGCTCTGTTTATTTTTCTACGTTTATATATTATCGTTTCCGAGAAAACCAAAACATATTTTACTTGAACCTTCAGGGGCGTTTTGTTTTACGGCTGATGGCATATCAAATATTATATAACGTCGTTGTTGTTGTTGTTTTTTTTTTATGACGTTTAAATAATATCGTGAGCACAATATAATATTCACGATTAAATAATATATAGCTGAATAGCTCACGAGCGAATACGACCGGAGGATTATATATATATTTTCATCTCAATATGTATGTATGTGTTATGGTTACACGATTTATGGCCGTACAGGTAAACGATTCCGTATGAACTTTCCTTGTTATTGTCGTGTCGTACAGCATTTTTTTTACAGCTCACATATAATAACACCGGATACGATATAATATAATAATATTACGTACATTATGGTACGTATATAGGCGGCACGCACACATTCCACCATTCATGTACCGATGTATAAAAGGCGTGACTAAAAAAGTGATGAAGCCCGGTGTCGGTATATATTATTGTAAAACATTAAAAATAATATTATATGTAATAGGTATCATCATTCCCTGGGACGCTTTTAATATTTTTTAATATTTTTATTAAATACGCGTGTCATTTGTTTTGTTTTTGTTTGAAAGTAAAAGTCAATTCCATGTGTGTACTTACGTATCCATAATAAATTATGTAACATAATATTTTACGTAGGATACTAAATTAATTAACAATATTAAATAATAATAGCAGAGGTGTAATTTTAATTTTTCCTAGACTAGGGCAACCACTTCCTGTTTTGTCGAAGCAAAATTTTTAATACGCATATTTACATGCTCTTGGTGGCGGTGATGCCCCTCCCCCCTCCCACGGGTGTATATTCAGATATAATAAGAATCGCAGACATCAGATTTTGAGGTGTTAAATATAAACAATAATCAATATTTCGATATACTCTTACCTATACCATTAGTAAATTAATATTTGTTCAATGACAAAATATGTCATGGTGTTATATAATTTATTAAGATAATATGTATGTATGTATGATAATAATATGTATGAAAGTTACATAGGTATTTGAATCATAAAATAATAGTTTAGGAAATTTGAACATTAACAATCTATGCCAATCATTTTCAAATGTAGGCAAGTTAATGAAAAAAATTGACTTCGGCCTTCGGGTTAGTTGAGGTAAGTACACATTAAAAACGTTAAGTTATAAGCTAATTGTAAACAGACAATAAATTCAACTCTACAAGTTTAAAGTGAATAGGAGAAAAATATTTAACTTAGCTAGTTAAATAGAAGTTAATTAATTTTTTTAACGACCACCTGGTCGCAAATATAGTTTTTTTAAAATTTTTAATTAATAAATATTTTGTTAAAAGCTCATCATATTACTCACTTATACTCCACATTAGGTGTAAATAATGTAATCATATTATAATCAGTTACACGTTTTTGTTAAATCAAATAAGTTTTATTTAAAATTATTTTCTACAAAGTGATTAAACAAAAAAAAAAATCAATTAATTCGTTTTAACTGCTATAACTTATAGATACGTACCAACATAAATAAACTTCCATATAATTTTTAAATAAACTAGAAAAATCCATGTTCCCTTCAAATGTCTCTAATGCATGGCTTCACGTTGCATTTATTTTATCGTTAATATTTTATTATAATAGTATTCTTTATTATTATTTTAAAATGTTGAGCTAATATCGACCTGTACAACGTAGGAAATAGTTAAGTGGAATAAATATGCAATTGCATAGACGCAATCAAAATGTTTTGAAAAAATCATTGTGTTCATAAAATATAATAATATATAATGTAAATAAGTTTAATTTCAAGAAAAATATTTTTGGATTACAATTAACACAACGACAAAAAATACTTACACTAATTATACTTTCTTTAATATCTAATTTCATCCAAATTTGAATTTAAAATGTCTAAAAAAAAATGGGCTTATATGGTTTTAAATTTTCGGGTTTTAGCAAACTATTGAAACAAGTAGGAACCTTGTATTGAAATTTCAAACATTGTTAATTACAATTTAATTTGCAAATTGTCGTGATTTTGACAAATTTTACCAAAACTTGATATCAAATGCTTATAAAAAAAAATCGTTACAGTGTATTTTAAAGATTATTATATTTTTATTGAATTATATTGTGGAATTTCGTATAATATTTTCAAGCTATTTGACAGAGCCTAATACCTATTGTTACTAATACTTTAAAAATAAAAATAATTCGAAATTTGTAAATGTCCATAAATACTAAATAGTTTGAATTGAATCTAAATATTCATACAATTTCTTTGAGTATAGAAAATATAATTTAAGTAATAGTGGAATGTTTCTACGATTATATTTTATTACTAATTTTTGAATTACAACGAAAAAACTATAGGTAATCGTTCGATAAGAAATCGTCATTTTACGCGTGAATATACATTTTTGTAATAATTTACACTTCAGACGTTCATATGGAATCATGCTCAACTTTTTTTTCTAGATTCCAGTTATGAAAATTATGAAGAATATTGTTTTAAATTTTGAATATTGGACATTTTCTGAATTCTTATCTACAATATAATGTTCCTGTTCCTAAAAATGTTAACTCTAACATCAAACGCTCGTAAAACCTATAGTGGATATCTGATAATTTTTTTTTAAATTCCAGTTAAAATTCATAACAAACATTGTGTCTAATTGTCAAGCTTTTTAATCGATATTTAAAGAGAAAATTAACATGTGATATGTCTATAGTTGGCTCAAAATGAATCAACATTTTTTGAATCAAAAAATTGTAAACGAGTGTAAAATATTTTTATTAAAGTGGAAAAAACATATGTCCGAGTAAATGTCATTGATGAACGGTTAAATAGATTATTCCTATACAAATGAACAAATTGGGTTAGTTATTTTTCTTGTTAAAAAATTCAATAACTCAAACTTATATAACAGACAGCTACATGAACATTACGATTTATTACTGATCACACAAAATATACGTGAATGGATCACTGCTTTTCGAATTTATAAATTTACACTATAATGGGAAGGATATAGAAAGTCATCTCAAGAATAGTATGACGCAAGAACAAACTCTTTAATAAAGTTAACTAAAAAAAAAAATAAATTCTGTCTGGTAAATCATTATCTATTTATTTTGTGATCCAGATTAATCATTAGTTTATGATATACAAACATGTAAATAAACTAGACACATATATTGTGATCCTAATCCAACATTGTAGTTGTTATTTTATTTTTTATAAATTAATTCTTTATTGATAACAATATGTGCTAAGACTCAAAAAGGTATAATATTCAAACATTTTCTGAAGTGGGTTTATATGTGATAAATAGAAGAAAATACTCTCTTAGCTTACCATTATAAGTGCGTCCATTGGTGGCCAAGGGGAAACATATTGTCTGTCCTAGAAAATATTGAAGTATGCAAAAAAAAAAAAATTATATATGCTTTGAATTTATATACTTCTTGTATATTTGATACCACGCTTAATACCTATATCGAACTTTTGTTTAATACTAATCACTTCCAACAATGCGTTGACAATTTCTTCGCAAAATAGTTTTTAATTTTGGGTAAATATCTTGGTCATCTGCGTTTCTGTTTGCTGAATTTGATATAATTTTTCAAAGTAAAATACGTGGCTCTTCGTGATTATGTGTTATTCACATCGAACAATAACAGTTGAATTGTCATTAGGATACAGTTTTGAAAGACAGTCACGATGAGTACAACTCCATTTATCACCTCATTAATATTGTATTTTTTTTTATAAAATTTATATTTTAGGACCACAGTTAGGTCACATTCTCGTTCTTTTTTAATAATTTCTAAACTATTCAACATCTATACACAGCGAAAAAAAAGTGTGTACTTGTAGGTACTGCTACTTTTACACTAGTCCACATGTTATGAAAATAAAATATAAGTACTGTCAAATTATATAGGCCGTAATAATCTAAATGTTAACTGATATCAAAGGATAGTATCCGGTTTATTGTAGACTGTATCTCATGAAAAACTAAACATTAGTTATTTTTCGAACACATCTCTTTTAGACAGTGCAGTTCTATATATTGAATGTTATGTTATAACTTACTTTCTTATAATTTCTACAAAAAATAATTTCATTAAATAATATATTATATTATTATACTTGCAATATACAATATAATAGAAAAAACTAAAAATAATAATAATTAGTAAGCCAATGATAGCATCTTAAGCGGGAAGGGAAGTTAGTGTTTTTACAAACATTTAAATTAACTTTATTTTTTTAAATTTTTGTTGATAACCCTTTTTAAGCTGAGTGCAGTTCGGTAATTACCTATTTTTAACCTGAGCACAGTTCAACCGGGTGGTGGTCGTATGGGTAAAGGTAATAATTTTCTAGTTAATTTATTAAAATTAATAGCCCGTTTGTGCGAGTGAAATTATTTTTACCTGCGGAAGATAAAAACCCGGTGACTTGGGAATGTTTTTAAAAATATGGTTCGTTATTAATTATTTCTATAATGTACATCGTAATATCGTATATGATTTTGTTTTATTAATTCCAAAACTTTTATTAATGTTGACTGTATATTACAATAATACTATACCAATATCTTTTTAAAGTTAACAATTCATAATTAATTATTTATTATGTATCTTGTATGTGGCTTTATTTTTCAATTGACAGTATACCTACACAACTATACAATATATAAATTATGTTCACTATAAACCTATTCATACTTATTAACCCAAACGGTATTTTTTGTGGAATAAACACTCGTCGAATTGGTATATGACAATTCACTCAAACAGACCATATTATTGTGGTCGATTCGACAATACGATATACCCGTTCAACCATTCCTTTTTTTTTCAACTCGAGTGCAATTCTGCCATTTAATTTGAGTAAAAAGTGCCATTCGACTATCCCCAATTACTGTAGTAACTTATAAGTATAACAATTTATAATGATCCACCTGAACACACACCATGGTAAATACGCTTAGTACTGATGGCTGGTGAGTATGGTACATCTGTTCAAATTGCATTTGTTTGGAAAAGGATATGTTCTAATAACCAAAACTGGGCAGTGGGCACAATAACTAATTAAAAAATTAAAAGTTAAGTTATAAGTATTGTTTTTGATAAATTTTAATTTAATAACCTTATTAAAAAAAAATAGAATGTGAGAAAATAACTTGATTACATCTTTTATATTTTACTATAAGTAATGCAATTTTCATAATATTTTGATTCATTTTAAACTGTTGCCTATTTATACTGTATTACTAAATACAAATACTAAAATAAATTAATATGATGTCAGTAGAAATATCTATATTTAAATATTATGATAAAATGTAATTAGTAATGTAGGCTAATAGACCGTCTCCGCTCAGAATCGTTTTTTGTATGCAACGATTTATTGTCATTGAATTCAAATTATACACATCCATTACAATGACTTACTCAATGACGTGGTACACTTGATTTTTACTGTACTGAAGAGTAGTTATCTACTTCCCCCCCCCCCATTTTATTAATTTATAATACAGTATTATTTATCAGTTTTATTAATTCAATAATATTTTTTTATAATTTAAACGAGAATTTTGTATGTGGTGGTACCTAGGGAAAAATTTCTTACGGTCTAAGGATCACGAATTATTTTTACTCTCCTTTATGTTACAGCTGATGTGCAATTATGGTTGTTTCTCGTAATATTATCAAGTACGTGGTATTGATGGTAATAATTTAAAAAAAAAACAAATACATTTCAATTTATTATTTCTTTAACTAAATTTAGGTGCAACGTGTTTTATATGAAAATAAACGTATTTTACTCAAGATTTATTGTTTAGTAATTGATTAAGATTCTAGATAAGACATAGCTTTAAGTAATGAGCTAGTAAAAGAAAGTTTATTTGGGTTATAACCAGTGTTGAATCCAGACAATTTCTATGGGGGAGGGGGGGCTCACTTTTTTTCATTGGTGATACATTTTAGTATTATGAATTATACCTATTGATTTAAAATTACAATTTAGACATTTCAAATTTAGATACAACTACAAAACAAATTAGAAACAAATTATTTATATTTCTGATGCTCAACATAAAAGCTCACTAGCTGTAGCTTTGTTAATATATGTAGATCTATCACTATTTGTGACGATCCAATTTTCAAATGATTCCCTACTTTTCATAATTAAACGCTTAACTAAAGGTTCATATTTGGTTGTGTGTGCTATTTCTTCTTTAGCCAAAAAATATATTGAGCGACATAAGAGAGAGAAATGTTTTCTATTGATTTTACATTCTTCGGAACTTTGATTTAAAATTTGGTAATAAACATGATTTTTCGAGAATACCAAAGTCAGTCTTTCTTGCTCTATACTGCGAATATGTGACGCAGAATTGTTGTGTTTATTTAATTTACCGTCTTTTCCCAGTGCTTTTTTTTTTTAAATTATTAAAAGGTAATTTAATAAAAACTCCTCCTGTGCTTGTCAATTGTACGGAATCATTTACAGCATGTTTTTCACACAATTTGCAAAAAGCACCATTACGTTGAATATGAAAATAAAGCCATGGAAAATCATTTTCCCATTTTTTATTATAAAATCTTTTTTCTTTACCTTTTTTTTTGTAGAGGTAGGCGTAGTCAATTCATCTAAATCCGTGTCAATCGTTTCATGATGAGAATCTTGGGACTCTGAAGTCTTAGTTATTTTATTTTGTGAAAAAAAATCTGATATTTTTCTTTTGGACATTTTTGTTACTGAACAACATACAAGTACAAACGACTAGGCAGCACTGATTAAACTTATTATTTGAGTCACCACGGACAATAGTAGGTAGGTCTAGGTACCTACCGTACGCAGTTTTAGATTATATCGTAATCTAGCCGTCATCATAAATTGTAATTCGTGATTATTATTTTTCGTTATATTTTAACTGCTGTAATTTTGGGAAAGTCAGTAGATAGTTCCTATACTGGCAATACAGTATAAAAACATTGATACAAATAAATATTTTATTGAACGCTATTATAGGTTCGGTAATAGTAACGAGTATTGTGCAATTAATAAATAAGAACATTTTGTTGAAAGTTGTATTTGTCAAGGGGTGCGAGAGAAATTTCAGGGGGGGTGAACACCCCCCCTGAAGTATACCTGGATTCAACACTGGTTATAACTTATCAGCACCCTTAAGAAATTCTATAGATCTTATACCGTTATGAATCTTAGCACATTGTTATTAATATAGAATTAATTAAAAACATAATAATAAATAAATATATATACTACAAAACGTATCATTAACCCAATAAACTTCATAGCTATATATTTATCCATATTTTTATCTATACTCCAAAGTATTACACAAAAATAAGTTATTTATCGTTATTAGATTTACATGCCAGAGATACTGAGCATAATATTGTTGCACAATGTACCTACATACAATACGGAAATGTGTAACTAATAACTATAGTCTAACTAGGGATCACCGATCAATATTTTTGGAGGACCATTTTAGGAATTTGAGAAGTTTTCGGGAGCCCATAAAAATGTAATAATATATGTAAGTATATATGTTTATCTAAAAGAGTAGAGGCGAAATTAGAGTGAATGAAAACATATTTTAGTTCACCAACAAAAAAAAAAAGTAAATTAAATACCTACCTAATAAAATTCCTGACTGTGAACCAGATAAAGTTCGTCCATGGGCCGTGTTTCATGGCAGTATTTTAGTGACTCAACGTCTATATAGGTATCGATATTTATTTAATTGTTCGTGGACAGATGCCCGCGGGATTTGATTATATTTATGATATCAAAACACTGGGATTCGATGTATCGGTGAAGGTTTAGTAATAAAATAATCTTCTAAAAATAATACGCTTTTTGGATTTATATTCCAAAGCATAATAATTGGAATTTTATATAATATATAGGTACGTGAGGCAACACGAATTCGATTGGTCAGGAACGTTGAATGCTATTTAACACAGATGCCTAAGTAATACTTATATAATATATGTATAATATAAGTGTAATATGTTGAAACCATTGTAGTTTATTTTTATATCGCATGATATTTTGTAGTACAACTGTGCAAGTAATACAAAAATACCATACGAAGTAATATCATATGATATTTTAAAAATAATCACCGCCAAATCGATCTAGGATCCGTTTTCTAAATCTGATTCTTTTCGGATCAGTTCCAACCCTCGGTATACAAACCACGCAAGACTCATGGAACAGATCGGCAATTATTGGGTCGTATGTCAGTGGCTTTCTTTTAATCTAAAAAACACTCCGTAGTAGGTACTCAGCTGTTTCGTCCTGTCACAATAACAAAATAGGTACGATTCGCCACGCTATGACAATATTTCATAGCGATATTGACATATTGTTAGTATAAGAAAATAAATAAAATAACATACAATGAATATATCTCTTTATTAAATGTTACATACAACACTGTCTTTATTTATGTATACCATACAAGAAGGTATTAGTAATATAATATTATATAATATTAAGTATAAATATATGAAATATTACATTATAAAGGCACACATGTGTACAAAACACACACACGCATATAATAATAATATATATTATGTTTGTTCTTATAGTAATATTTTAGCGTCATAATTAAATAGGAACTGTTAAAAATAAATTTATACATTGAAGAGTTTTATATTTTTATCTCTAGTCAAAAAATATAAAATAAATCAATGTATTCACAAACAGAAACGCTCTATATATAATATGTATACGTTTGTATACACTAGAACACACACACTCACACACAACACACATACATATATATATATATATATCAATTGATTTCCATTATTAAAGCGTGGGAATACTTATACATATATATATATATATATATTATACAACTCTTACAAGTGCCCATTTAAAAACAATTGCTCCAAATATATTATTAAATTATACAAAATATCAGTCGAAAAATAAAACAAAACACACATAATTTATTATATTAGATTTTTTTAATTAATTAATACTTATATATTATTAACTG
Organism: Nasonovia ribisnigri; assembly: GCA_027563435.1. Classification (NCBI taxonomy): domain Eukaryota; kingdom Metazoa; phylum Arthropoda; class Insecta; order Hemiptera; family Aphididae; genus Nasonovia; species Nasonovia ribisnigri. The sequence goes on along the minus strand of JANEHU010004672.1, from coordinate 51,617 downwards.
TTTATCAGTAAACTGTTAGATGGGTAAAACTATATTTATGAATTATGACACATTTTTTTTTGAATAATTTCTCCAATAGTACTAAAGTATTATAAATTAACAAATACAAATACTTTAAAGCTGAATAAATATTGTTTTACCGATTAATCATGGCAGTGTTGAATGGACATTTTTATTTTTTATCTTTTACTCACTCGTTTTTTGTTTACGAAATCTCAACCGAAAATATCATACATCACACAGAGTGTTTTGGGTATTCAAATTTTAGTGTTAGACGTGTACATATATAATTGGAAGTATCTGGTACAATTATTATTTAATTTTGTATGAATTTACTACACATATTTTTAGTTTAAAAATGTGTGTAGATAAAAATAGGTATCCGAAAGTCTTTTTTAAGAATATTTTTATAGCGAACAGTTATTATTTAAAAATTAATTAATTCCGACCAACAATTGTTTCAATTCATCTTCATTTGTAGCTGGCACAATAATATTATAGCCTATAGGTAGGCACATATTATGTATAAATGTATAGTTAAAAATTAAGGAAGTCTAAAAGAAAAACTACACAGTATTATATATTTATTAAATCCGATTTGCATAATCCGATTTATAGTATGAAATCATGATGTTATCATCAATTCGCTTATGTTATAACTTATAAAGTTATAAATTGTTACTATAATATTTAACTTTCGACTACGAGTTGGTGAGTGAATTATTAGTATCAGTTTTAACTTGTATTGTTATAAGTAGGACTACTACTTGTTATAATATGATTTGTTGGTATAAATTTAATATTTATAATGTACTATGTGCCTACTAAATTTGGGTGACTTAGACGTGATCGCAGTTAAGCTGCCTGTAAAAATACGTATACTCCTGTAGTAAATTTATAGGTAAGTAACTACTACGCTTACATTATTTTATAATTTAGAACTACTTTAAAATAAAATATTATTCTCGTCATGTTCAATCCATTAAAACAATTGTCGTCTCTTCTTTATTTTATACTATTTTTTTTTGGAATTAAAATATTTATATAGGCGCGCGTGTTTACGTTATGATAATTATAAATTATAATATGATATCTTAAAACCGTTTTCTCTATGCACAAACGTCGTAGTTCACTATTAAAGTTGTAAATATTGTTTTATGATGTAGATTTAGTTATAATATTTGTAAAAAGGGTTTAAAATACAATTCACTTTGATGAAACATAAACATAAATTATGCATTTAAACTGTTTAATTCAGTTTTATGGTGATTCAGTATTAAACATCTTAAAACCGTTTTGACATCATATATGTAAATGTAGCATATATAACAATGCAATATTATCACACGGAATTATGCATGGTTTTAATTTAACATAATATTGCATATGGAATATGGATATTGTGGATAACACAAAATTAATGACTTTATGTCATCGCTTTATAATTTAAACGAATTTATAAATCGATAACTGATCAAAGTAATTTCATAATTATTATTTTTTATTCGAGAAAAGTGTTTTTTTTTTTTTTTAACTGCATTGATTTTGGGTAGGTAAATCTTATGATTTTAATTTCATAAAATGGTTAATACTCATTATTAATTTGAATATGCAAAGTAATAAGTAACAACAGTAATTTATTACGGAAAACATTTTATTCAAGTAAATTATAAAATAATTATTTTGACGTGAAAGAAAATGGAAAATTACAGGAACGTAAAAATATTACTGGTTCAAGATAATATTTGACATTATATGAACTATGTATTTTAATGTATTATATCATTAAGTCGTAATACGTACAACTTTTTTAATATTTTACGTATTATGTGACCATAATATTATTAATTTACAAATATAGTAATAACATAGGTATTATTATATAAATATAATATACTTTTAAAGACAATTCGAATCATATTTTACAGTTATTTTACAAAAAGTGACGAGTTAAAACCCGATTTAAAATTTTTTTTTTTAAGTATAATTCTTCACTTTATAATATTCTTTTCATCACAAATATTATAAGACAACATAATAATTATAACCACGATTTTCATTTTTAGTATTATTATCGTACAAATATACATATTTGTATCATTTTAAAGACATTGTTAAATACATTTTTGTATTAAATACTCCCTTTAATAGTAAAAGTTTTAATTATAAAATAAAAATAATTAATCCCATTTCTTTCCGTCTCGTTTTTAATTATATTATTTTTTAAATATGATGCTTTTTAAATGTTTATAAGCATATTCGTCACACATCATATTTTTTAATAAGTTTCAGGCAATTTTAAATATATCAGAATATCTTTAATAAAAATATATATTATTTAATCAAGCCAGTTTATCAAATTTATGGTCACAATTTTTCATAGGTCATCGATTAAATTAAATAAATATAAAACTACTAAAATAAACGAAAATACAATTCTAATTAAAAAATGATCAATATTCTATACAAAAGTAATGTAACATAATTAAAAATTAAAATGCTGATAGAATACATTTTTTGATTTATACGTATTGTATGATATACAATTTACTCCATGCATTATTTCAAGATAATGCCGTACATTTATCAAAGCAACATTAATAATATAATATAAATAATTTTTATACAAAATATATTTTAACGTAACTAAAATGGTAATGAAATAATTTTGATTTTTTGTTTGAATTTGACACTTAACGGTCAATTATTTTGATATTAAATTATCACTGACACATTATACCAATGTTCTTAACATAACATAAAACTAAATAATGTACAATCTTAATTATTAATTTTGATTTTAATTTCTATAAATATAAATAAAACATGAAATAAAATTATAAATATACAATAATCTTAACATAAATACACGCATTACATGTTGAAATCTGATTAGAATAATAGTTTATGTAGACTACTACCGTAGTATCGTCAATATTCATTATTATATATTATTTATGAAATTACTATACAATTTTAGAATGTTTTGTTCGCAATGAATGAATGATTTTAACAACGCAAGACACAAACTATTACAGAAATCTAAAAATTATATCATAATATTTAAGAGCACTCTAATTAGTCATAAAAAATATTATACTGCAGTATTGGATTAGTATACTTGAATGCATTTTTTATACGACTGGCCAACGAAATATATTGAAGAGCTTTTTATTTCTTTACACGAAGAGAAAGTATTCCACAATTTCAGTTATGAATCAAAATGTTATAACACTGGATGTAAGTGCAATAACTTTCGTTTAAAAATAACAACCTATCAAAGTTTATATTCGTAAAATTATGTATTTTGGGTAGAGTGTTAGTTAAAATTCATAAATTAATCATGTGTTACCCATATATTATTTATTACACATTTGATAATATTATGACGTATTGTTTTTATTCATTTTAAACTTTATTTATACATATTTAAGAAATAATTTAAGATCGAAAACATATTAATACAATATTTGATTAACGACTGAGAAGTCTTAGTCGGCTATATTCACAATATATTAAGTACCTATACTTGCAGCGTGCAGGTTATAGTGGTCATTCATACACAAATATAAAGTGCAATATAAGGTTTGTGCTTGCGGGTAAGTAAATAGTGTAAAACTATTTTAAAACAATATACATAGGTCTATCTATTTATATTTAATATATAATATGTATAAATGTAAGATAGTTATTGACGTATTTAAATCAACGTTTCAGATATTATATAAAAAAAATAAATAATTGTAGTGACTACATCCGATTTTATTCGATTTCTGTTCTAGTCCTAAAATAACTTAACTAAACAACTAAGTACAATATACATAATATGTGTTATATTTGTTGGTTAGGTTATGTCAACTAAATGTCAAATCTTATGTGAACTGTATGTTCCGGAACGGTTATAGACACATACACATTTCACAGTATATGGTTTAATATTTTTGAAAAAAGTTGTAAGGGCGTTTACGTAACCTATAATGACTATTATCTATGTTTTAAATTATTTTATTGAAAGTGTATGCATAATGATAATTAGCATCACGATTAAAATTGAAAACAAAAACAAATACTTTTCAACATTTAAGTAAATTTGACATTTTACGGATAAAAAATAATGATATTTTCACGGTTATATAAAATCTGAGAACGTGAGAATTATGAGCTAATATTATATTTTACTGAATCGATAACGATATTAAAGTGTATGAGGGGTAGTCATAACTAACCATATTACTGTGACATCAAAACAAAAACAATATCCAATTGTTTCTTAAATAACTTATAAACACAAGAAGAATAATAATTTACCTACTAACTTCAAAATATGTTCTCATATTTATATTCTCATAAATTCAAACTTTATGTTAGGCTTAAGCACATCGTTCTTTGATATGAAAATCTATTAGAGGGTTGCTTATCAAAAAAACTTTTGGTATATATTGCTTGAAGTATAATAAAAATAACATATCCCTCACAAATGTGTTTGCTGGTAGGTAATAAAAAAAAGTATTGTTTTGATAGTTGTTAGGTAGTCATCCAAAAATAAATATAAAACACACTCAATCATTTTCTTTGTACTGCAATAACCTAACCTATAACTTGGAAATTATTTTATTGGGTTTACGGAATTTCTAAGAATAACACATAACCAATACCTACGGTTTTTCTTTACTATAAATCGTATATAAATGAACCACACAACTTCCTATAGAAATAATGGATGAAACTGTAAAATAAAAAAGAACAGTCGTATAATTGCATGACAAATACTAACATGAACTATTTCTAAAATGTATTATATTATTCACTTAATTTTCAACCAATAAGATATATTTTATATAAAAGTAATTTGATGTATTCCCGTATAAACAACAATCAGTACCTAATACCTAAACACCAAGAAAAGTATATTAAATTATACAGGTAATTAGTACGTGGCTTAAAATGTTTAGGGCCCGGATTTAAATATAGCATTACATGTATTATTTTGCATACCTATTGATTTTCTAGTATCTAGTCCAAAGAGTAAGTAGATTCGATGGAAATTGTAATTTTAATCTGAAGAAAAACTAAAATATAGAATTTTATACTGCAATATTTATGCATATTTTACTAGTTTTTTACGTTCTGTGAATATTCATAATTTTTAATATTATTTATAAAGCATAACATATACTATTTGTGGTTATTAAGTACATATTATTAGTATTTTAAGTATAATTAGTTTATAAGCAACATTTTGAAGTATATTTACAACATACCTATCAAAGAAAATAACATAAATTATAAAATCATCGTATAATATCAAATTCCAGGAATTTGATAATCTTTTCTTAATTTTAACCTAATAAACAAACAACTTATTAATGGGGACACACAGAAATACACTATATACGTATAAAAATGTTATTAAATTGATCCAATACGTCTAACGATAGGTACTGGTGCATTATCTATATTGTCATTGACCATTGTATAATGAAATGGACGCGGAAAGATGTTTCTTAAGGTAAAAAGTGTGTAAACCGAGAACTAAGAAAAAAAAATATCGTGTTATGCAACTTGAATGCTTTAGTGTTTATACATTTTTAAACAAAAAAAAATTGATATTGCCTTGTTAGGTATTTTGTATTTAATTTTTATTAAGGTGAACTAAAAATGTACAGGCGATGATTTTACAAATAATGATCACTTGCTTTTGATTTAAGATAATATAACATATCGTTTTTGAAGTAATAATTTATATAAATCTTTTTAACAAAATCGAAATAAAAAGATATCAATAACAAAAAGACTTGATTTTTATATTATTAATTTACTCATTAATATTTTGTTCTTATTTTTAAAAGTATATTATAAGAATCCAGGCAAAAATTCTTATTTTATAGTGCATATTTCAAAGATTTTTAGAATATATAAATCCGAGCCCCAGGGCATTCAAATTACTAATAACGTATCATCTAATTTCATGAATCATGAAGAAGCCATAATTTGATTTCTCATTTTATTTACGATCTTGTTATACCTACAACATTAAAAATATTATAATATTAATAGTCATAGTAATAATATTGTTCATAAAAAAAATATAAACAATTGCGCATTTATGCATCATTCTTGTATAACGATAACTCTAATTAATATTAACTGTAAAACATAATAACGAAATTATTATTTTTTTTGATTATAAAATTGAACTAGTTTAATGTATAATTTTGATTATCAAGCCAATGACCTAGCTGTCAAGGCAGTGCTTAAAAACAATTTTTGATTATCTGATTTAAAAACCCATTACCATTATTACGTTTGAATGGGTGCTTTTAAAATATAGGTAACTGAACTGAACTATGATAAATAAGTTAAAACAATTAGGTTATATTTATGAAACCTAGGTATATAATATAAATAATATATATATATACACTCTATAAACTATATAAGCTAAAGAGTGATTCTTATCATACGTGACAAGAGATATTTCTGTAAAGCTGAAAGTATTATAATTTTATTTTTGGAAACACAAACAACAATAACATTTAATATTTTTTTAAACATCCCTACATTTTTCAACTTATCATAAACTAAAACAATGAATTAATTAAAAATAAAGTTTATGATTTTAAGTGGTTTTTTAGAAGTTAAAATGCATTTATTTGTAATAAAAAGGGCTTAAGATTTTGGTAAGTATTAAGTTTTAAATTTAAGCTATTCATTTCCAAGAACTCGCTCGCTTATAGTTTTCTATAGAAAATGAAAATTACTTTTTTCCATCAATATTTAAGAACAAAGTCAATCAAAATCACATGAAATTTTCAATTATGAAAATAATTAGTTTCAAACGATCCAAAAATAAAACTAAGTGATATAGTCTATAATAAATTGTGCTGATAGTTGACGGCTGTTGTTTGAAAAACAATTATATACATTAAACAGGTGGTATATAATTTTCATTATATAGTAAAGTTTTGAGTTGTGTAATGTGTATGTATTGTGTAAGTTTCCAAAACGAAAATATTTTAATTTCATTCATTTACAAAAGTACCTATAATAGTTTATAATAAATACAAACATTTGTATTAATAGTGAATCACCCTGTGTTTATAATATAATAGTGCATATTATTTTACTCACTGCAGAGTTAAATTCTAAATTTAGATATTATTATTTTTTAGAACTCTGGTCATCATTATTACATAGTATGTTTTAATTAAGCTTAAAACTTTGAATTTGGTGCATATGGATTTCTGAAGTAGTTTTTACGAATTGGAATGTAAACAAAACTACCAAAGTTAAATTATGACATAATATTTTATTCAAGGCTAAATTAGGAACTTTAGTATTATCAATATCACCAAATTTCATTCCAGCACCCATAAAATATGTAGTTCAGTCTTATTTTAATTCTGTGAATGTATATTATAATATTATATAATACCATACAAACTATAATATTATTTATAATGTTTAAGCTATAGAATATATAAAATTCACACATATAACCTTAAAAATGCAGATAATTATGTTGGAGTTAGCTTGAAGAAAACATTAACAGTTGACGTTAACTTTTCCTTGACTGGTAAGTAGACTAGAGACGAATGAAACGAATCACTGCGACCACTCAGTTCCTTCTTGACCGACGGTGATACTGAACAGTTTTCGAGAAAAAACGACTGCATTATAAACGGCTCGTGATTTGATTCAGGAATACGGTGGTTTTTTCCTATAGATGGTGATACGTTTTCTGTTTGACTAGGCTTGATCGATGTTCCAAGTTTGTTTCCGTTATTGTCCAACGATTTGTCTGCTGGCGAATCTTCATTGACGTTGAGTGTGACGTGCGTGTTATTGGGTGAATGTAAAACAGCGTACGAAACGGGTGAATTACCAGCATCGGAGTTGAAATGGCAATGTGTAAAATGATTTTCCAACTGTGTCTTGTTTTGAAAGGCCACGCTGCAGGTGGGACATGTTAGCGGCATGTCCATCGTGTTTTTATTTTCGGTGAGATGAAACTTTTCGTGTACGAAAAGAAACGACAAAATTGACGTGGTGAACGAACAATATGAACAGCGATACTGTTTTATCTCATCGTGTATTATATTTTGTTCCTCTACTGGATTTTGTTTAGGACTTCCAGTTGCTCTTAAGCTCGCATTCAACTCGCTGGTAGATTGCATGTTTTGCTTTTCTTCTTCCATGTGATTCTGAATGTAGTTCCATTGGATTTTTCCCTCAGAGCCATGATCGTTCAATAAATGAGCACTCAACCACTTCGAACTTCTGAATCGTCTAAAACATAAATTGCACACTTCGGTATAATGCTTGTAATACCTATGACCGTTATCAGGTTCATCGGACAGTTGTCCGTTTTCAGTCAACGAATCCGTCCAATATTTTTGGCAAGCTCCATTTTCAACTATACCATGCGAGTTCTGTTTGTGTACACGTAGAAAATATTTACTGCAAAGTTCTTTGTTACATATATCACACACTACTCCCCCAATATGATTACCATTTTGAATCGATATACCGTGCATCCGTTGCATATGAGTTTTCATAAAATACTTATTACACAATTCTTTGTTACATATTTTGCAAAAACTACTTAACATGGTCTGCTTTCTTTCACCCAAGTCTTTGGTATGTTGATTAATGTATTCCTCGTTTTCTGCGGAATTTTTACTACTAGCCGATGCTCTACCCATTTCTTTGATGTTACACTCACCTTGCTCGACATGTTCTTTTAACGATGCATCAGAATTAAATATTTGATGGCATTCATGACACGAGTGTTCAATACGTACATTTTCATTAGACTCTAAAGTTTCATTCATTAGTTCGTGAACAATGTTTTCATGTTTATTGAAAATATGTGCTTTTAATGATCCATTAATTTGCATGTTGCATACATAACATGTTGACATATTCTCTAACGAATTTCCATTAAATTTAAAAAACAAATTGTGTAATGTAAGTAACTTGCTTTTGCTCATCAATTCAATTTTAGATTCAACTGTTTCAATATTTTTATCAATTTTATTTTCATTTTCAACAACTGTTATGGTAGCTGGAAGGTAGTTATTTAAGATGTTAATTTTTTTTCCAATATTGTTGTTTGTCAAAATACCATTTGCACTATTATTTGTCATCAAGTTAATGGGGTCGTTAGTATTAGTCTTAAATTCAGTAGGCTGCTGATTCATACATTTAGTGTTCACTTTTGAAAAATCATTTTGAATAACTGCCTTTTCATTATGTGTATTTATGATATAACTTGAATTTCTTGTAAGTTCAGTACTTTGAAGTTCATTTACATTACACAATGTATTATTCAATTTATTGATGTAGTTCACATTTCGTTCATCATCTGTATTCTCAACTTTTATGTTATTACATGGGGTTTGTACTGCGGTATATTTTATCAGAAGTTCTTCTTCATTATCCACTGATGTTTGAGTGTCTTTTAAATTTAATTTGTCATTTGTTTTCGAAATTTCAGATATGGATTCGTTGGCATAAAGAGAAGGCAATCCTGTTTTAACATCTTTATCATAAGGATCGATGACTCCAAAATCTAAAAATTCATTTTTTATCTGCGCATTTGCTTTGAAGTTTAATGGGACATCCTCATTTATCTTGTAGTCTCCATCGTCGGTTATTCCGTGAATTTTAGCTTTATGTCTCCTAACAAAATATTTGTTACAAAATTCTTTCTGGCATATACTGCAAAACGCCCGTGTTTGATTATTAAATATATTTTTTGATACATATGTGTTTGAATTTACCGATGACTGAGAAAACAATATAGGACTTTTAAACAATGATGATGTTGAAGCGCCAATATAACTATCATTAATGTTTGAAGAAAAATCACAAGTGGTGGGTGTTGTTGATAATTTAACTCTATCCAACTGATCTAAACTGGAACTGTTTGAATGACTGTCACTAAAAACACCATGCTTATTAGCCTTGTGCGTTTTTAAAAAATATTTGTTACAAAATTCTTTGTTACATTGATCGCAAAAGGCTTCTGGATTGAATATTTGAACAGAAGTCGGCCCAACATTTGTGGCTGAGGTGCACGGTTGGTGTTTAGAAAACGACATCATACAAGTTGAAGATTCAATCGAATAGTTGTCTTTCTTATCAATATATGGCATTTCTTTCATGAATGTTTGATAAGAAGAACTTAGGTTATTGGAGATTTCAGTAAATGAGTCATTTTGCAATGGTACGTTGTTAGAAAAGTGGATTTTTTGTGTCTCATTTGGTGAAAGTTTTTGGTTTTCAGATATAGTCAGATTTAGAGGTAAAGAAGCCGAAGGATATTGGGGACAAGTTAATTTGAAATCTGTCACTTCTTCACTGTTATTCAATTCGGCTTTATTTCTATTAGAAAATGATATAGTGCTGTCGCTTCCATTGTATGTATTTTCTTCATTAGAAGCTATCCTTGTAGGATTTGATTGTTTACGTCGCTTTTTTGTAATGTCTCTTAGATCTTGGTTTGTGGCAATGCGTTTGGTTCCTATTTTTACATCTATACTATAGTTCGTCTTACCTGATATTGATTTTAATAATATATCAGTCCAATTCAAAGGAAAATCCATTTTATTATCTGCTTTACCGATTGTCTGCATATCAGTATTTCTTTGTTAATGCCGAAGATAAACTATAACACAAAAACAAATATATTATTATTAATAACTGATAATAGTGTTTAAATTAATTTATAAACCATGGAAACACTATCATATTGTAGGACTAAGCAGTTATTTACACTATTCATATTTAAGAAGACAAATTTACTGGGATAACTACTCGATTATTTATATTTTAATTTTAGATATTTTATACATAAACCACATAAACCACAAAAAGCAATCAACATTAAAATGTTATATTTTTATAGTAAATAGAACAACGTATAAATTATTTAAATTATTTGTAAATTGTGCATACATAGATTGTACATAATATTATACGAATATAATATATTATGTGATTTTATTCAATACGCAGTCTGCGTAAAAGTATATAAAAAATTGTTGGTTTTATGCAAGAACCTTAAATTTGCAAAAATCCATACATTTTTTAGCAAATTGAGTTTTAATTTTTTTTTTAATCTGATAGTTTTTCATTGTTTTAAAGTGCATATAGTTATAGTTTATAAAATACTAGCTGTCCCACCGTTGTTAGTGACGTTGTTAGTGCTAAGATTTTTATTTTTTATAAATATAATTGTAAAAATATGTATGTTTCATATTTTTTTTTAAATTATAATAGAAGTATAATTATATGTATCTAACCAGTGGCAACCATTTAATACCAGACTTATGTGTAACAATACTTCACTCCTGAAAATATATATAAAATATAACGATGTATATACGTAGGTGTATCATAGTATTAGTGTATCTACTCAAGTTTATGGACAAAATTGGGTCAGTGTATCTAGCTTTGTGATCTAATTCGACCGAAAAAAACTTGGAATTTTCACAAAATCAGTTAAGTAGTTTTTGAGAACCTAGAAAAGGTACAAAGATACAACGCGACGATTTGATGCATGCGTTTACCTAATCTGCTCTAGGAACCACTGACAACCATTTATGTACCTACAAAAAATGCTAATTTCTACTAATAATTTATCTTATTACTATTATAATCTGTAAGCTGTAACCAATAGCAACCAATTGTAAGCAACAAAAATTGTTTTGATTTCAATCGTAAATCTCAAAATCCTTGTATGAGCACCTCTCCGAGTTGGACCTGCCGGGTCCAATTGTAAATCTAAGGCATCTAAGGACCCACTCAAAAATACAAAAAAATGTCATTAAAATCGGTTCAACCGTTTAGGAAGAGTTCAGTGACATACACACGGACAGAAAAAATATATATTATATATATTATATAAAGATAATGGGATACTGTTGCATTTGACTTGTTATTTAAATTATATTAAAATGTTTATTTTTTATTATTCAAATATTATCTACATTTTTTAAATCAACAAATTAGGAAAACAAAAATGTCCTAAGTGAAGGTGATAAATATATTTACTGGAACCAAATACCGAAACTTGCTCATACGCTTATATTGAAAATACATACATTTAGTCAATGAAAGGCTATTATATATTTTCCAAGATTGACGAGCACTTTTTATAATAAATATATTTTGCCCTTAAAAAAATACATAAGCTATTAGTTACTCCATCTATAGGAGTGTAAATATCGAAACATATATATGTTACGGCTAAAGTCCAAAACATGGTTAAAGTGCACATTATCTGTATAATGTGCACATAATCCACAATAGTTGGATAAAGTAAATACTTAACATTTAGAATCATAGTTTCGTAAATTAACCGGCTATTTTGTACATTATCCATTGATTGATGGATGAAGTAACTTGGTAGAAAAAATGTACAAAAAATATATTATTATATAATTATATTTTCAATGGCACTAATTGTAAGATATGTAATTACTTATGGTGCTATTTTTACGATGTGAAAACCATACAAAGATAAAATGGAACTATATAGATAGTAGGTACTACCATTTATCTTGCGATCATTAAATTTTATCGTAATCGCTTGATGTTACCTATATGAGTATACCTATAACTTCATTTTAAATTTAGTTGTGTTCGGAGTACCTAAAATGTGAATAAAATGAGTTCAAAAGACGATTTTTACGTGTGTTTTAATAAATTGACTGCGGAAAAAAAACAGAATTCGATTTATTTATCACAAAAAAAAATATTCTGAAATAATATTAGAAATTAAAAACGCTAAATCAAACAAAAAAAAAAACAAGAACAGATTACCGACGTTTAAAAAGATATGATGTAATAACTATTGACGGAGAAGACAAATTGATTTATCCTATAGACGGTGGTGATTCAACAAACTATTACTACGTTCAAAACGAAAGTATGTACGATATTCTTCATGAAATCCATTATAATATAGGGCACGGGGGGAAACACAGAATGATTGCTGAGACAAAGAAAAAATATAAAAATATCACACAAGAAATTATATTAATGTATTTAAAGTATTGTGAACCTTGCCAAATGAAGCAAAAATGTAAAAAAAAGGTCTGGTTACTAAACCAATGATATTCTCTGAAATGAATAGTAGGGCTCAAGTTGACCTCATTGACATGCAGTCACAAGCAGACGGGGAATATCGTTGTTTTATTATGGTCTACCAAGACCATGTTACAAAGTTTGTTCAAATAAGAGCATTAAAAACAAAACGAGCTGATGAGGTTGCGAAATATATCATAGATATAGGTATTTTGTATATTTGGTGCTCCAATGATACTGCAATCTGATAATGGGAGAGAATTCGTAAATCAAATAATCAATGATTTAAAATGTGTGTGGAATAATTTGAAAATAGTTCACGGCAAACTCCGACACAGCCAATCACAAGGTAGTGGGTAAACCAGGATATTCAAAATATTTTAACGACATGGATGCAAATAAATAATTCAATCTTGGTCCGAGGGTTTGAGGTTCATACAATTAATGAAGAATAGAGCATTTCACAGCGGGATAAAAAGGTCAAGCAATGTTTGGTAGTGATACAAAATTGGATTATCGACGTATATTCTTCCACCAGAAACTACCAACAATATATCTTCGGAAGAAGATTTAGAAAATGTATTGCAAAATATTGGAGGAAAAAGTGAAGAAAGCAATTCTGCCGATGCTAATCAGGTAAATAGAAAAATAATAAATAATACATAAATAAGACGATTTACAAAATGTTACACTAGGTACTATTTTTATTTTTCGTAGGATGAAGAAATACATTAAATATGTGAGTCTTGTGGGAATAATATTCAAGCAATATTAAACGAAAATGACTATCAATAGCGTATTTGTAATTTATGTGCAAAAGAGGTAATTTATTTTCAAAATTAATTTTTACTATAATAATTATTATTTAAATTAATTTATGTTATACTCAAAAATACTACACTTAAAAAAAATTAAGTATTAAATTAAGAATAACACATATTGTCTTAAATACATTAATATAGGTACGTGAGATTAAAAGAAAAAATACATTTTACAACTTAGCTCCTTCTCTGTCGTAATTGCCCAATGCGTATACTATTCTACTTGTTTTGCCCATATTTCCATAGATTATTTATAAACGCAAAGCATCTGGCATTTTATGCAATTCAAAATGTCATCAATTTTACCATGTTTAAATAAATAATAAAAATAATGTTATCTAATAAATAGAAATAAATAGAAATATAAATAAAGTTAATATTGCATCAAATGTAGTTTAATATTTAATTGTTAACTTATATTAATCAATTTTATTGAAATAAAATATATATTATGAACTTATAAATAATATTTTACATTAGCCATAACACGATGTCTAAAGTTACTTTAACCGGGTAATGTATACATAATCCATTTCCTAATAGTTTTTATTCACGGCTAAAGTCCGAAATTGGATAGTATGTACATTATCCAGATAATGTGGACATTATCTTAATTCGGACTTTAGCCGTAACATATACATATATGACAGTTATTGTATATCAACTTTGATTAAACTTAAACGTCTTTAACCTTAAAGGCCTGAACTGTATAATAATAAATTCTTAGAAGAACGAGTGGTTATGTTAATAATTTATGAGGGGCTACATTTTGCAATAAACCAATGGTATTACAAATTTGAAATAAATTTGGTAGATAGATACAAAGGTGAAGTGATATGGTATGATTCAATTTCTAGTTATTCACGTAGCACATTTACACAATTTTTACTGGAAACACAAGAATATTTTAAAAATTGAACTATTAATCTAACAATAAAAATTAAGAATTAAATGTTTTTTAATGCATAGACTGCATACTACAACTGCTTATATCCACGAAAAAAATTATTCATATTTAGTCATTCTTGATATTCTAAAATGTCAGTACTTCAAAAATAAATTTACTCTGAATAAAAAAAAACCATACCGTATGGTATTGTATACTCATACTATAAATTATGCACCATATTATTAAAGATATGTTAACATTGTTAACTCTTGGGTAGACATATTATCATGCATAATATTATGTAAATATAATATAAAATGTAAATAATTACAAAAAAAATGATTTAGTTTTTATTTATTATTATTTAATTTGTTTATTTCTATATTTATTTTCATAATATAGAATCCGGAGAGATACTTTTCATACAAATAAAACTATATTGGATAGAATAATAGATAAAAGTAAAAGCTTAAGAAAATAATGTTAAATAAGTGATCATTTCGAATTTTCAAATCCAAGTTGAATATTTTCTATTGATGATGGATATCAGGTTTTAAACCACATCAATAGCAATTTCAAGAGTAATTTTCTTTAATCACCTAGAATTGGCGCACTATAAACAGTATACACCCGTTTATAGAGGACAAAAGAGAAACAAACTTAATGTTATCTGTTTTATAAAATAAATATATGGTGTAGACATGTAGTAGAAAGAATGGATCAATGTAAGGAACTAACTATGTGATAGGTACCTAACTATTAATTTTTGTTATAATACACATATTTTTTTCTATTAATATTATGAATTGTGATTTTTAATAATATTAACCTAACTCTAATGGGTCTACTCTATAACAATATTAAAACTGATACATAAAGTGATGCTTAAATATATATAAAATAATTTTTATTGATATACATAATATTATGTATTTTATATTATAAAAATTTAAATTAATTATTAATTAATCTGTGCGATACTGCCGTATATGATGTATCTTATATTCTTATACTATAATTATTATTTGTATATGTTCAAATAGTTCCTACATATTTTTTTTGTGTGGCATCGCTGACGACCGCTAGGAATGTAAAATGTTGGGCATTACTTTCATTTAATAATTTCTTTCTAAAGTCAACGGCATACGAAATTTAATTAAAACTATTTACCAAGAAATTTAAAGAACACTCAAATAAATAATAAAAGTAATTATAAAATAACAATTATTATAATTTTAATTGTATCAGAAAAAATTCAGACATTTTAAAAATCAAATTCAAAATTGAATTGTCTTTGTTTATACATAGGTATACCGACCTATAATATAATATTATGCATCTACAATAGAAAGCTACTTAAGCATTTAAAATACATTTGAAATTTACTACTTCAGGCTGTAGCTTTGTAGCTATGTTTGTACACAACTAAACAAATAAGAACGTTTAATTTGTGTACAAAAATCGGTACGATTGTAGTTGAAGGAGTATTAAATGTAAACATAAATGATACGTGTTTATGTATAGGTAGGTATAGGTACCTACTATAAACCACTGGGTGAGAAACGGTTTACGCCGTTACGCGTATAATAAACGTCATTGGTTCCTTGTAATCATTGAACTTTGTAAGAGACATTGTTTAAACATATAATGTTGATATAGAATTAAATATTCAATTAAAAAAATTAAAGCAAATAAATCCCATATCACTATATCAGTATTTACACAGTTAGCTACTAATAATAAATGATACGAGTAAAAATTATAATAATTTTTGTTTAAAGCATATTAAACTATAAGATCATACATTAATACAATTTAAAATATATTTATTATTTTATATTTAAATATAAATGTTTAAAACACCTTTATGATAAAAAGAAATATATAAGTTTATAAATAAATCAAAAATGGGATTATTTTGAATTCAATAAATTACGTGCACGACATTGGGGGGCTTAGCCTCTTGAAAACATTTCAAGCCCCTCAAGAAACGTGGTCATCTATAATGTAAATATCAGCTTGTTAGAATATTTGCACAGCATTTTAGGTACATCACATTATACCGGGGCAATTTAAACTTTTGAAAGTATAATAGGCTTTATATAGAATCTTTGTTTAGGCAAAATAAATACATAACTTAACTTGGTTTATAAAATGTATAATTTTCTTACAACCATCAATTTAAAAATATTTAGTTTCCTTATTACAGAATATAAAATAAGTATCTTATTGTATTACATAGGAATGATTAGTATATTTAGTACATACTATATGATACGCTGTGGCGTCACGAATATTAATTTATACATAAATATTTAAACTACCCACCCTCACATAAAATTAAAATCTGCCTGTACATTTTTTTATTATAAGATAATTATTGATATTATTTTACAACTTACCTACAACTTTCAACAATATAAATACTCTATACACATATAATATAATATTACGTTCCTAGTTCCCCTATACCTACATATAACAATATCATACAGAATACGTTTTGTTACCTATGTGCTGACTCTTAGAGTAAATCAGTAAAACAAAATGCAAATTAAAATAGATAAACATAAACATATTACTTACTAACTAATAGTTAAGTATAAAAATATTTTTACACCCGAACATAACTACCCACCCACCCAACTAATATTGTTTGTAAGAATAATTATGACAATAACAATTATTATTATAACATTATTATGTTTAGAACATTCATCTTTTACTTTAAAAAAATATAATGATAGGCGGCAGGCCATTTAAGTTTTAATAACATCTTATCAATATTGAATAACCCAAACAACTCATAGGAGTAATATGGGGAGGCAAGAGGGGCAACTGCCTTTTCAGATATTTAATTGAAGGGGTAATAGAGTCTTTTTAGCAAACAGGACTTTTACCACAGACCCCCCCCAAAAAAAAAAAAAAATTACCCACATTTTGCCTCTGGAATAACCAGTGTGTAAGGCCATTGAATATAACATTTAAATTAGTTTACATTATACAAATATAAAATACAATTTAGACGGTTTAGTAAACAAAAACTATAAATCAAATACTATTGACTTCAAAACTATTGAATACAATTTGTTTTATTTAAGGAATATAAATTATACCTGCTCAAACACTTGAAATGAAATAAAATGTTTATTCATTATGTATTTTATAAATACATAAATTAATTAATGCGTGTTGTATTCTTGTTTACTTGTTTACATTAGGTTTACTGATTGCGAGTACAACCGCGATGTCATTAGGCAAACGGTATTATAGTACAATAGTACATATTATTTTGCTTACAAGTATTTGAAAATTCTTATCTATTTTATTAACAAATACTAAGATAGGTTAATCACGGAAAGAATAATATTGAATAAAGCAGCCAATTAATGTGACTATGTGAGTATCTATTTCAACAATATTCAAAAAGTATTAAATAAACGTAAAAAAAAATAATATGTGGCCAACCAATAAATGCAAATAGAATTTGCAAAATAGTTTTCAAAAAATATAGTTTAAACAAAACAATTATCAAAAATATTTAACTTGGGTGAAATCCCGTTGTCACACTGAGAATGCTCATTATAACAATAATACACTTTATAATTAAAAATGTATTGATTACCCGTCTA
The DNA here is from genome assembly GCA_027563435.1 of Nasonovia ribisnigri. Classification (NCBI taxonomy): domain Eukaryota; kingdom Metazoa; phylum Arthropoda; class Insecta; order Hemiptera; family Aphididae; genus Nasonovia; species Nasonovia ribisnigri. The sequence continues at coordinate 33,180 of JANEHU010004672.1, read as the reverse complement.
TTACACTATTTTTTAACAGTGTTCAACCATGTCTATTTTTAAAATAATAGATCCTATATATAGCAGGGACGGCCAAACGGTCGATCTTGGACGATTTCTAAGTCGATCCCCCCCCTTGTTACACTTACAATGTATTAATTATTCTTATACATTTGTCAATTAATAGTTACAATTATTAAATATATATATTTTGGATTAACCTGTTAGTTGGAAATGCTATTCTCCCACATGAAAGTTATAAAAGGTGAATAAGTACTGAGCTGTAGTTTTTGATGATCATTTAAACTTTAGCGTAGCGTCTTCGTTTGGCAGTTAGCTACTATTACCGAAATTATAATAATTAATTTGCCATAATATGCAATGACACGCTTTTACATCAACAGTTCCTATAATGTTAATACACTTTAAAATTATTTATAAATTTAATGTGAAACAATCGTTTTAGATAAATTTACACTTTAAATTTATTATTTATATAAGTACCTATGTTTATTATTAATATAAAATAATATTTTTACATTATTAGTCGATCCTAAATGAAAAAATATACCCTCAGTAGATCTTAATCAAAAAAAGTTTGGCCACCCCTGCTATATAGCGATGTGTAAATACTATATTGCTACTTATAGAAGGTTTCTTTTAAAAATACAAGTGGAAAAACACATTCAAATTCTTAAACAAATTAACTTATGATAAAATAAATATTTTTAATAAATTTCATGAAAATTTGAATGTATAATACTATATGTATAATAGTTAATATTAGAATACAATATATTTTATTCGTGGCTAACATAAAACAAATTGCGCAGGAAAAACATGAAAAAAATGTCTAAAAGAAAAATTCCATATGAGAATATTCAATAGTGTAACTTAACCGCATAAACACGCGACACAATAAAAAAAAAACGCAAAGGTAACAATAGATATTTAAAAATACAACAAATAATAAATGAGACTCGAGAGGTGTAAAATGAGCGTATGTAGGTACACCTCTTTTATACTACATTACCTACATTATATTGTTTTTATCATAGTACCTACTACCTATAAAACATTATTGTGCACTGAAGTCAGTCACACGTGTCTGCCGACAGAGGGACTCGACAGTGCGTGCGCGTGTGTTTAACGAACTTTTGAAATTGCAAGTTTTCGTTACACACATACTTTAACTGTACACTAGTATATAATATTATGTATTATACATTAATTTAACAAATATAAAAAAAAAATCGTGAAGAGTCGCTCATCATTTGTATTTCGCAAGACAGTCGACACGTGTATTCAAATATAAAAATTTCGCATAAATGAAGAAAATAAATTAACAGCAATAGGTACAATGTGACATGCAATGGAGAGTTTGGAAAAAATAAAATGCACACTTTAATGTGCTAAGTAACAAATATTATGAATATTTACTTACTCGACATGACGGTAGCAGTGACTTGACAGTCGAAAAAGTTAAGAGACGCGTGGCTGGCGACTGCGGTGTAGACGACGGTGGAATTCGTAATGGTGCATGTCTTCGTTCATATTGTACGACGTAGAATATTAAAAAAAAAAAAAAATAATGTTTTCTTAAAAATCACGGTCTCATTATTGGGGTACCTACACCCGATAGGTGCAAATCACCGCGGTTGACAAAATTATTCTGCACGTGTCAGTTGTATCATGCACACGGGTTAGCGTGTTTTATGCGGAAAATAATTCAATGTAAAACTGTGATAACGATAAAAAAAAAAAAAAAGATTGAAAAAAAAATAAAAATAATTTAACAGAGTAATTTGTTTTGATGATAATTGTTATTGTTGTTGCGCCCGTGCAAGTGCAACGACGACGACGATGATTATATCGTTCGCCACCACGTCAACGTTCCGCCGACGGTGGCACACACGTATCGACTGGACCCGACGCGTCGCGCGCGTCGGTGGTGAATCATAAAATAATAATAATAATAATAATAATAGTAATAATAATAATATAATATACGACGCGCGCTCGAGGGCAGTCGTCGTCGGGGTGCCGCGGTCGGAGGCGATGGTGGTGCGGCGGAGGTGGCGGTGCCTCCGCTAGCCTTGGGTTATGACGGGCGGTGTTATTGGCGGCGGCGGCGGCGGTGCTAGTGATGACAACGCGGTGGCGACTTTAGCGGCGGCGGACGGCCGACGGACGACGACGTCTCCGCGTCCGTATCGGCGGCGCGCCGTACGACCGTACCGCACACACACACACACACATACACACACACGCGCGCGCGTGCAACTATTACTATTATTGTATTACGGAGACGCGCGCGCGGTTGCGCCCAATTACGTATGGTACGCGTGTGTCGTATATGTACAGTATAACACGGTCGCGTCGTATGACAGTGCGCTCGCGAATTTCGTACCATAATGCTGTTATGGACAAGGGGAGCAAAAAACCTAAAACTAGGGAAAAGTAAAAAAAAAAAAAAATGGGGGAGAAAAATGGGGAAAAAATCCGGAGAAAAAAAACCAAATAGCACCGCCGCCGAAACGGAATATTATCGATTGACGCGCGTGACGTCACGCGCGAAACGATCCGAGCGGACCGTGGTCGTCCCGCGTTCGTAGATCTGTCCCGTAGATCCGCTGCATTGTCGTGTGTGTACCGCGGTATACGCTGCAGTCGGCGGCGCAGGGTCGTCTTGACGTGCAGGTGGGTAGAAGAAGATGGTCATGTGTGACGGGGCAGGTGCCGGTGGCGGGTGTGCGTGTGTGTGTGTGTGTGTGTGTGAGAGAGAGTGTATGTGTGTGCGTGTGTGTGCGCGCGTCTGGGCGAGAGGGAGGGGGTGGAAGCGAGCCGCGATACGAAATTCAATTTCAGATAGTCGATATAATAATAATAATATGTTACATATACATTATTATTATATTTGAGTTTATATCGTATTTTATATAAAAATATGTACCGTAGATGGGGTGCGAGTGTGCGGTGTGCGGGGGTGGATAAGTTGCGCAGCGTGGACGGTATTTGTCACCCCGCTGCCGACTGTTTTTTTTTTTTTTTTACTTTATACGCGATACATACACACACGATTCGGTGTGCGCTCTGTGCGTGTGTGTGGAATACCGCCCAGTTTTATGTTATTAAGATTATTGGTCGAGCGGCGAGGGGTCGACGTCGTCGTCGTCGTCTACGTCGTGGTTCAGATGGAGGTGGCAGTGGGGGTTGTTAGGAGGGGTGGATGCAGCGGTGGCGATCGTAGTCGCGTAGACCGTAGTCGCCGCCGCCCTCGACAGCGGACGGGCGAGGGGGAGACGGCGAGCGGACGACCGTTCCCGCCGTTGCATTTTTACGGTCCCTTGTTTTTAGTGACCGAGGGAAACGAAAATATGAATCTCCCCCGCTCGCGCGCCACGGTTTCGCCGATGTTTCGTGTATTGTACATCATATATATACATGCAGTTTTTCAAAATATTTCTGTTTTTATTGATTTTTTTTCCCCATTATTTTTATATTTTTTTTATTTTTTTTTTTATGTCCTCGTCTGTCGCCGCGATTCTGGCGCATCTCCCCCTCCCACCGGTGACTACGATTTATAAGCTTTTATCCTATTATAATAGAAGTAGTGATAATACTTTTGATCATTATTATACCTAAGCAATATAGTATTACCCATATAATATTAATAATTATATAATATTAATGTATAAGTATTACAAATTACAATTTATGTTCTTATACACATTTGCTGTAAATATTAAAATATAAAAAAAAATATAGGTACCTACATAGTATGAATGGTCCATGAAATCTCCACGTTCCTTTCAATGAGACCCTTTTTCACATTATACTGTAGGTACTGCACATACGAATTATTACGTACTGGTCAGTGACGATTATTTAAAATATATATTATACAGGATAAAGATTTTTCTCTTAGTATACCTACCAATCACGTATCCTATAGAGTATAGAATATTATAATTTTTAAATTTCAAAGTCATATTTTTCTGATTATAGCAATATCTGTATTTTTAAAATAATAACTTTAACACGCTATAATATAAATGTGTGCTGAACAAAAATTATTGTAATTGTTATAAACAAGACAATAAAGATTTATTTTCATATTCAAAAAGATTTTTCTATTGTACATAATGTCATAGTATGAAATAAAGCTAGTTTATGTGTTAATACGTTATAAGTATATTTAATTGTTAATTTTCAGTTATTTTATTTATGATTTATAATATATATTCACAAATGCGTTTAATTTTTAATGCATTTATTGTGTTATTTTCGGAGTTTTATTGTATGATTCACAGCGCATTATTTGGAAATTTAAATGAATTTTATATAGGGTTTTATAGTGCATTTTTTCAAAGCTCTGCAGTTCATGAAATGAATGTATATTATTTGTGTTTTTATTCGATCATCCAATGTGCTTTACGCTAGCAACAATCAGGATCGTAAACCGTTTTAAAGTTAGCTTGTATGTAGCCATGTTAGTAAACGTTGTAAACGTATCAACATATTTTATTTTTTCATACTCGCTTATTTTTTATTTTTTGAATTGAATTCTTCAGTTCTATTTTTTAAGTTTGTTTGTAATAGTATTTTTATACTATGCCTTTGTAATAGTGTCAATAAAAATCATATATCACGACAAAAGGACAAAATACATTTTCGCATAAAAAGTTTTATTTTAAATCTATTATATAATTTCTTGTGTCATAATTATTTTAATGTATTATTTTCCCCCTAAAATGTAGCTTTAGATGTTTTAATACTAATATGATTTTTATTTTAAACTAGGTATACAATGTTCATTCAGGTATAAATGTTTGATTATTTCTTGTCATTTAAATACAATTTGAATGAATTTTTTAAGCCCTTGTTTACTTATTATAAATACAAATTCAAATATACAATTAGGTAATAAAGATAGTACCTGATTTAATAAATAATATTTTTTTCATAATCATAATTCATATTATAAATGTATGAATTACAAATTATGTCTAAAACATTATAATATGAACTACAATGTAGGTACCTATACATATTACTCGATCGGAATTCAATAGACTTATCATCAGTGGTTATAATAACACAATATTGTTTTATTCACCAAAGCGTAGGTATATTAAACTACCTATTAAATTAGAGAATAGTTGAACAACTTTTTAAAATATAAACTTAATTTTTCGTTAGTTAATTAACATACAAGATACAAGACACAAGTACCAACATGTCTATTTTTTCTATTCAAATTTATAAAATAAAGTTATTTTTATTTAGAATTAGTAATTAAAATTAGAATTTATAGGTTAATAGAAATTTATAATAAATTAAAGTTAAATTTAAAACTGCGTTATACTTAATATCAAATGGAGTCTTACATTTGGTGATAAACAATTTAACAAACAACATACGTATAAAAGTATAAATAAATAGTTAACAATTGCAATGTGTTCAAAACAATGAATTGAAACATTCAGAAACTTTAGTAATTACCTGTACCTGCATTTCAGATATTAATTTAAAATTTTAATATTTGTTGTTATTTCCAAGGAAAGCAAAAACAAATAAATCACCGATAAATATTAATTGATCAAACATTTAAAACTATTAAAAACGGAAAACTTTATGAATAATTTGGATTCAATTTTAAGTATAAACCAGATCGCAGACCTCAAGTATCTATTATAAACATATTACATATCTAGGTTATAGGCACCTTCTGAACCTATTTTTAATAATAAATAATAACTATATCTACGTATATTTATACTAAATATAATATTATATTTTTTAACTTCAATAGGTATACCTATGCGTAAATTGTCAGCAGGTAAAGAATGTTTGTTTTATAATTATAGACATAAAGTTAAAACAACAGATAAATCTATCAAACTTTTCCAGGTACGTATTTTAAATCACAATCAAAACATTTTTATACGGATTTCACAATTTGTGTTTGTATATTATTTATACGCAGTTGTTATCGATATAATCCTATATTTTCTATAGACGTATTACATGTACACAGCATACGCTTTAAGTAGATATTCTTGTAGTTCACATTTCGTATTTTAGTATCATCGAAAAATATAATACTCCCTATTTCTCAAACCATTCACTCGCTCAGCGGGTTCTATCGCGAAAAAAATCAATAAAAATGCGATGACCAGATTTAATTATGTTTACCCATGTTATATACGTGTGTAATATAATACTACGGTAACAATACATTCTTGAGAGCCCTATAAAAAAAATCCGAACAATGTAAAAGCTAAAGGTACGACGGTTGACGATGATCTATCGTTAAAATCCGATCAAAAATTACTTTAGCACGTATGACGTATATACTCGTTTAAGTATGTGTGACAGAATGACAATATTATTATAATTTGTCTTATTCTTATTTACAGTAAGCTGAACCTGTGCACTTCTTTACCCGTTAAAAATGCCAACTCTATATATATGATTCAAACTTTGTTCAATTCGTTATTTAATGATCGGTGAAATGGTGTTTAAAACAAAACAATTTTCGTCGATCATCTCGAATCTCAAAATACTTGTATAAGCACCACTTTGAAAAGGGAATTTTTGAAAATGTTTTCTATTAGTGCACACTTACATGATGGTACAAAGGTACCGTGAAAATTGCAATCCTTATTGTTCTGCGGGCTTTACGTTGATCAGTCAGTGAGTCAGTCAGGACACGTTCGTTTATATTATTATATATTAAAGCCATCTTACCCGGCGTTGCCCGTTAGACTAGATTGTGATTACGAGAGCAGTGCATTGTCAGTTTATATCATTATTATATTATTTCGCAGTCTCTTGAGATGCGTACGTAAGTGTATAATGTTAATGTCTAATTCTAATATTTGAAATTCATACCAAGTTATTTATCGTTATTATTATTATATTATCATATTATTTATCTATTATTTATATTTACCGTCAATTTATCATACTTTAATGTCCATTAAAGATTTTTAATACAGTCATTTTGATGGTTCGACCCAATATAACATACTGCAGGTCAAAAATGATAACTATTTTATTTTTATAACCAATAGAAAATATAATAAACAAAAATATATTATTATTATTTTTATTATTTCTATAAAAAATTCTCAAATTTGCTATAAATAAAATAATTAAGGGCCACTATTATCAAGATAAAATCTAGCCTTAAATATGAATCTTTGGGATAGTATAGCTTTTTGATGCTAAAAAAAAAATGTTTAAGTGGTTAAGTAGTTTCAAGAATTACCCCGAAAAAATGAGCACATTTTTTTCTTTATATATATTAGTTTAGATATAATATATAAATAATTTTGTGTAGAACGCTAAATGTATTTTTCAACATATATCTTTTGAATAATTATTTGTCGAATAATATAACAATGTATAGTATATACTACCTACCCTAACAGCACGTAAATGGGTATAAAGCTATATCAGCGGGAATCATCGATCCAAAAGGCCGTACTAAAAGTTATTTTATGTTGACAGGAAGTTCCAAGACGAGAAGAAGCCCTAAAGATTTCCTGAAATTTGTGCTCCAACCAGATATTATTATTATTATTACAGAAACACTCAATGGGGTAGGTACCTACCTACATACAACACTAGTAATAGCTATAGAAAGTAGTATCCGGCTTTCTGAGAGTTTTGTAAATATTTGTATGTTATTAATTAATTAATTAACTATGGCGGGGTTGCCGAAGTAATTCGTAAGAAGTCCTGGAAACGTCATCGATACCACAAGGAAAAGAAAAGAAAAAAAAGGTACCTACTATACAGCTCGCTCGATACGGGAATGTCGAAGGATACTCTAGATCAGAGGTTTTTTCAAAATCAGGAGCCCTCGTAATATTTATAAAATGTGGCTCGTGAACAGATTTTAGGTGCAAAGAGTAACATAATTTTCTATTTAGACAAAATCTGGTTTTATTCCTTTGATAAAGTCAGTTTTGAAGTATGTACAACATTAGAATGGCTATAATAAAACGTTATCGCATCGCTAAATCCTAAACAATAAAATTCAATTTTCTAAATTGGATGCCAAATGCTAGGCGACTGCACCACCCGACAGTCGTATAATTTACGACGATAATAAAGATCAATTAAATTATAGATTTATGTAATATGTGCGATATGTCCATTGTATACCTGTTGGCAGTTTGAGGAAGTAGGTTTTTACCGAAAACAATATTACTATTACATAATTGTATTATGTGTGCAGCCCGCGAGGTTTTGGTAAAATAATAAGTGGCCTGCTGCTAAAATGGTGGAAGACATCTGCTATAGCTCTAGTTTAGATAATATATAATATTACCTAGTCGAGAACTAGTCGGACTTATATGGAAGGTACCCAGGAATGATTGTACTGGTAATAATTATGAATAAATTCGTAATATTATTAATCTGTATTCTGTACGTTATTCTTTACAATGACATATATTATGAAGTATCAATATTAAATTGGTAAATGCGTAAATCAATGAAACGTAAATCAATTAATGATTAACACAAGACTGTCGATATGATGTAACAGTGTACGTTTTATATTTTACTTTACTTAACAGTAAAATGGTAAAATGTATATGTTTTGTACGTACCCATTACAGTAGTACAAAAATGTACGTCATATAACATACATACATTTACTATTATTATATAGAACGAGATTATTTCGGTGACTCATCTGAGTAAAACCTATTTTTTTGTTATATTTTACTATTGTGAGTTACACACACCATACACATATACATTATACATATATAGGGGTTCGGAGATAAGTCACCTCCTGTAAGGTTTTTCACCCCATTATTGATGAGGGGAGCCACACCAAACTAGTGAACATTAGATTTTTTTTTTGTAATCTAAAAATGTACGATTATTGGGAAAAATAACACTGAGTAGTTTTATTCGTTTTATTTCATAACGCAACATGGTACAATACAATGGATTTAGTTACAACATGTTGCAAAACTTAAATTATACTCTTTACACAAAGCATTTGTAAAAAAAATTTCATTCATGTGGAAAAAAAATTATATTTTATTTAGATTTGACATTTGTTTTCAAAAAACGGTTATTATTGTTATTGTTAGTATTGTTTGAAACAAGATGAAAACACGAGAGTAATATTATAAATAATAATATATACCAAATGTCGGAGTTTTATCCATAATAAAATAAATCGAAATACTGCTTGGCTTATATTATATTATGTTTTTCATGAAAAATAAAATAATATTATTTATTTTTGCTTAAATCTATTTGTTATATTTTGAACCCTTTTAATATTTAACTGTATATACAGAAATACAGAGATGCACATTGAAAAAGGGTGGGTAAGTGTATGTCGCTCTGCTGTACAGTAGGTTACAAGTGAGTCACTGTAATGGATTGTGTTAGATTTTTATCCAATGATATAATATCATTGAATAAGAAAAACGATTCTGAGCGAAGACGGTCAGTCAGTCTATAATATCTTACTAAGTCTAAATGTATTTGATGATATTATTGTGAATAAAGTAATTTTAGTATTATAGGCATTAGTATTTATCATTTTTCTCAAAAAAATTATATTTTAAAATGCCATTGCGTGTATATAAAATATAACAATATATTCTAAAAGTTTCATATACCAACAAATAATATTTTTAAATTATATCAAAATAACTAAAATCATTATTCTTGGTTTAAATATGAAACTTTGTCTAAATTTGAAATTAAAATGTCTATAAAAAATAAATGTGTTGATATATTTTTTAGATTTTTTGGTTACAGTATGATTTATTTATGAGAATTTTGTTTTAAATTTTCAACACTTAGTTATAAAAACTGAACATTTTATAATTTTTTAATTACAATGATTTATAATTTTCGAGATTTTGACAAATTTTGTCAAAATTCGAACTTTAAATGCTTATAAAAAAAATCGTGCCAATGTATTTTTAAATTTTTTCAACTGATGTTGTAACAATATATAAGAAAGCTTGTATTAAATTTTCAGACTTTTTGGCCCACCAAATAAATATTTTATTGACAATTATAAAAAAAAAAACTAAAAAAATTGAAAACTAAAAATTTCTGTAAACAGCTCAAAACAAATCAAAATATTTTCAAAATTGAATGGTGTATAGAAAATGAGAATATGAACATTTAGTGAAATTTTCATGCATCTACAATTATTCGTTTTTGAATTACAACCAAATAAGAAAAACGCTACATGAGAAATCGAGTGAATATCCTACGTTGTAAAATTATGAACTTAAAACACTCATAGAAATTTATTTTTAATTGCTTTTAGATATTTTATTTTTGATAAAAGTAGAAAAACTTACGTTAAATCTTGTGTTAAAATTTAAAACCTTAGATTTAAAAAAAAAAAATTTTATGAATTTTTAACTCTAAATAATTTTCAATTTTTCGTCATTTTTACGTATTTTGTCAAAATTTCAACTTTGAATGCTTAGAAAAAAAAAAAGTGACTACAGATTTTTAATATTTTTCATGTGCCTTTGATACAATATATAAGGAGCATTCTATTAAATTTTCATGAATTTTTAACGAATAAATAAAATGTGATTGATTTTAAAAAAAAAAAAACCAAAAAGATTGGAAATTTAAAATGTCTGTAAACAGCTCAAAATAAGTCAAAATATTTTGAAAACGGTATGGTATATAGAAACCGCTTATATAAACATTCAGTAAAAATTGCATGTATTTACCGTAATTTTTTTTAGACTTACACCAAAAACCAAAATCGATTTTATCGAAAATCAATGTTGCGTAAAAATTCCCGTTTTTTCCTTAATTTTCCATTTGTTTTCACGGTACTTTTGAAAACTACTGGAAAATGTTTACTTTTGACCCCCCAAAGTACCAACTAGATTCACTTTCCTATCAGAAAAGGTACTATTGAAGAAAATCGAAGCATTTTTACTGTCCTAAAAGGTGATGACAGACACAAAATAAAAAAAAAATATAAAAAACACACATCATTGTAAAATCAATACATTCATCGCTCCGCTCAGAATCTAAAAAATGTTTTGTGGATTAAAAACAGACATTTTCTTGTTAAAATAACAAATGTAGGTATGTGTTTTTGAAAACATAATTTTTTTATATAATCAATTCTGAGTCAAAACATATACGTCTACTTAAGCAGATCTAATTCCTTGGTTGTTTTTTTATAAACTCAGAAGCAACGAATATCAGGAGAGATTCATGGCTAATTTTTTATTTATGATAGAATAAAATATATTACATAATATACCTAATAGGTACATAGTTAACAGTTACACATTTTACAACACATAAATGATGATAAATTTTAACTTTAAATGCTTATAAAAAAATTTGTCAATATAGTAGTTGAAAAATATTAAAAAATGTTGGCTACACAAAATTTGATAAAATGTTCAACTTTTATAGCTAAGGATTGAAAATTTAAAACAAGTTTCCATTTAAGTAAGTTATTATGTAACCAAGGTGTAACCTACATTTATTATAACCAAATCTCAAAAATATAAACATACAGTTTTTTTTTATAGTTACTTTATGATCAAATTTGGACGAAATTACATACTAAAAAACGAAGTATAATGATTTTAGTTATTGTGTTGTAATTGTTTAATATTAATTCAACTTACCAGCTACCGTATTAATAATAATAAATAACAATACAAATATAACAAAAATATCCACACTGACAAACCGTGTTAGCTCAGAATCGTTTTTCGTATACAATGATATTATATCATTGAATTCAAATTTAATACCATCTATTATACAGTGACCCACTCGTAACCTACTTTACAGCAGAGTGACATCCACTTGCCTACCCTTTTTTAATTTCCATTGGCAGTAACTTATGAGAGGCCTTGTATTGAGTTTTCAAGTATTTGGACCTAGCTAAAAATGTTTTATCGTCAATAGCTAAATAAAAACTAATGAAAATAGAATTTTTCATATGCCTATTTAATCTAATAAATATCTTAAAAAGATTCAAAATTGTATCATGATGGAAAATTTTCATATAAACTTTTAGTGGAAAAATCATGTACCTATCCATAGTAATTTGTTTTTGATTTACACAAAAAAAATTAAAATCGACTTTTCCAAAAACGTTATGCGTAAAAATTACAGTTTATTCTTAATATTTTATTTTTGTTTTCCCTTAGCATTTGAAAACTACTAGGCATTTTTGTCTTTTCGAATGCATTAACTAGATTCACTTTTCCACGAGAAAAGTTACTGTAGTTGACAATGAAATCATTATTTCGACTATTTATCGTGTACCTACATAGGCACACAAAATTAAAAATCACACATCATTATAAAATCAATACATTCTTTGCTCCACTTAGAATTTAAAATTATGATCATAAAGAGATAGTAAGAACATTATTTTTTTTTAAAGTTTTTGTGTAGCAAAGATTCAAAATGTCTCTTTTTTTTCTCAAAAACATACATTTATCAAATAAAATATGACTGTTTAGTGATTTACCCGGTTCATATATGTACATATTATATAAATTATAAACATGTATAGTAGGTATAGCTGGTGCAAGGTATATAAATATTTATTTATCTTATATTTATTTATACCGTCTATCGAACGATATTATTAGTTGTGCATTGTAAATGTGTAAATTATGTGTAGTGTGTACTACTGTACTCCCTATATTAAACTGAACGTTCCAAGCTACAGCTGACACATTTATGGTGCGAAAAACAAAAAAAAAAACTATTCAAATATATAGTATGATATTACACCAATAGCGTAGTCAGAATATGTGTCAGTGGCATTATGAACGAGGGAGAACGTTGCGATTCTATGAGCTCTATATTGTATCATATTATTCGTGTATCTCGGGTCCCTGTGCGTTTTTTTTTTTACTTAATTTGTCTTTTCATCAGTTGTGTGGTGTCCGATGAGGGGTGGACAACCAGAACAGACGTCGACATCGAGGGGGAAATTTAATTTTTTGAATTTTGCAACTGTTTTAAATCTGGTTTTGTTTTATAATATCTACAACAACTGTTTATTTTCGAGGTATTTTTAATCGACATATAGTAAAATAATTATTTGACATGAAAAACAGATATTAGGTGCCTACCTAATATTTTCACTTAATATACATGTATTAACATTTTCTAGACATGACATAAAATTTTAAAAATATGTTGACTTATTCAACAGACATTACCTCTACATATATACCGGAATACCACGCATGTGCAGTAAAACCTAGATATCTGTATCGTTATCGCTATTATAATAGAAGATACCTGCTAAAGTCCTTAATAATATGTTTTTGTATTGTTTAAATTCAAACGCTGATAAATTGTATAAGAAAATACATTTGGCCTGCTTCGACACTCCGTGAATATACCTACTGATAATAGATAGTTAGGTAATCGCTCCACAGCAATTATGTCTTATGAATTATGATGTATAATGTATATTATATACTATTATTACATCGAGATCCATACAAATTGTTTGCTTGAAATTTATCAAATATAAAGTAGTTACCAATTAGTTATATAATATTTTAGTATTTACCAGACACTATAGTATTATAAAATGATTAAAATGTAAGGTAATTTGAGCACTGCATAGACTTTTACTACTATTAAATACTATACCTATTACAAATTACATATTCCATTTCGTTTTCTGTCGTGGCGTAAATTACCAAAATAAATTTGTATATTTGGTGCAAAATAAATTTTATATTTTTATATTTTGGCGCAAATTACATACGCACTTAAATGTACCTATTCGTGGCGCAAATTACAAGTTACAAAGTTTGCGCAAAATACCACCTCCCCTTGTTTGACATGCCCCCCTCCGATTATACCAATATAGTAGCAATATAAATATATCATAAAATATAGGTAGGTACTTAGTAATAAAGAATAACAAACTGTCTCCATCCAAAATTGTTTTTGTATGTGATGATTTATCATTGAATTCAAATTTAACACCTATATATGATCCATTACAATGGTCTACTCAATAATGAGGTAAAATCGACATATACTGTACAGCACAGCTGTTACTTAAATGCTTGATCTTTTTTTTTTATTGTGATTTCTTTTAAACTATTCAATTAAATATTTTAAACGTACACCATACAAAAACTTTCTAAAAACTTTCCAAAAACTTTCAGAAATGTATTGTTCTAAGTTTTTCTTTTTTCTTCATATTTTTAGTTTACATAATAATAACACACTGTGTAATCTTAACCAACTAGTAACTACAAAATTAATAAATAGAATAACCGCGTTTATGAGACGCGTTAACTTACTCCCCTAGCAATATTTCAAGGGGTGTCGGTTTTCTGACCGATTGCGTGGAGAGCTTTACAATTAAATTTAGAGTTGTTTCAAATCTACGATTATAGTGTCATGTTCGTGCAATAGGCCAAATATGCCAAGTGCTAATGTTTCACAAGTTTAATTAAAATTTGCGTGAAAAAATATGTCTGCTTACTGTTTTTGCAACAAACTATAGTAAGAACCCTACAAAATAGATACCAATATTGTTGTTAATATATTTCTGATTGAACTGTATCTGTCTCGCTGATCCTATTGTAAATGTTCTTACAATTAATTACCATTGATCGTCAAAAATTCTGTGCTTTTTCATAATTATAGTTTTTTTAAATCTAAAAAGTTTTGTTTTTCTATACTGCAATCTTTAGCACAGTTTCAGTGGTTATTATTTAAGTATTGACCGTGATAATTTTCGTTGAAAAATATATGAGTGGTTCAAAATTTCAAATGTCAAAATACAAAACGAATACTGTCAAAAATTATATGAATTATATAACTCTAATTATAAGTATGCCAAAAAGTTGGATAAAAAGATTGAGTTTTTAATTTACACAACAATAACTATTATATTATTATCTAACAAAATAATAATGTACAAGAAGTGTTTTTACTTATATATGTTTTAATTTTTGTTCAAATAGAATGAAAACAATGGCTGAAAATATTATGTCGTATAATATAATATATGTATAATAAATAATAATCAAGAGTAAACTTTATAAGTATTTTTAACAACCAATTGTTGGAACACCTTTTAAATGACGTGAGCGATTAAATATTAGTAAAATATACCTATACATAGTATTTAATATAATATCACATTGTAAATTTGCAAAGATAACGAATTTTGATAATTTGACAATTTTAACTAATATCGTAAGGTATTCATGTACTGTATCGAAAATAATGACATAATTCTGGTCAATTAATAATCAATGAAAAAATAAAGTATTATTCCACTAAAACCAAATGAATTTTATCCGAGTAATCACGGCTTCTATCTTATGAACTTGTTTTTAAGATTATAAAATTTTGTTTAAGTTTATACATTATTGTATTAAATTCTATGACCATGATAGTACTGCTGTAACTAATCTATTTCGGGTACAATTAATTTCATTATTTTAATTGAGAATATCATTCAATTCAAAATCTACTGTGGGGTAATATGATTGTTTTGAATGATAAGTTAATCTCTACAAATTTCTACAGTCGATAACATGGTTTTATAACAATTTAATCGCAATTAGAGTGACTATACGCAATACGCTCAGAAAAAGGACAAATTACGTCCAATTGGTACAGTTATACAAACAAAATAATATATTTGAAAACTATATATTTTATTTCTAATTAATTACCAGTAGATACTATGTAGTTTTGTAATATTGGATATAATTTAAGACAACTCATAAACCAGAAACAATACACAACAATGTTGTAAAAAATTAATTGACTATTAAGTATTAGGTATTAAGTATTAAAACTTGATATTTTAATACAAGATTGTTCATGTTTTATATTATATTCAATACATTTTCAAAACAGTATTCTTTTACTAAGAAACTGTCTGCTTTAATTGGAATACTCGACTACAAAATAGTAATAGACTGATAAAATTTGAACTAAAATAAAATTTATAATTTTAGGATATATTTTGATTTTTATAAGTTTTGAATAATATTCGTTTATAATATAATCATATCTACTAATGTAGGTTCTGATATACTCAAGGGGCTCCAGCGTATCATATTTTAAGGAGTAATATTTAGGCAATTCACATGACATGAACATTTGGGCCATACGTCTATGTGCGAGTAGTAAATTATCAATAGAGTGCGTTTCCAAGAATCGCTGTAAGGCCACTTCGGGCAACCGACATCGGATGTACTCTTGCACGCACCGGTCAATACTTCGCGAAAAAATGAAATATATTTTTGTTTGCATATCTAAAAAAACTACTAAAAGCGGTAGTAAATTAAACAATATAAACATACTTCCTTAAGTTCGATTGTAATTTCGAAAGAATGGTTGAATTTATAAGCTTCAAGACTATGCTCTTTAGGAAACACTTTTTTGTTTAAAATCAGATGTGCCCAAAATAAATACAAATGTAATGCAATTATTTTATGGGATTTTTGAAAAAAAAAATCATATTTTAAAGTTCTTAAAAATTGAAAATTGAAAATCAATTTTCTAAAAAGCCTGAATATTTTGTCCAAGAGTTGATACATGTGTAAATATTAAAATCACTAATCAGGCATTCCGAAATATGTGTAATTTACCTCCGCTTATTGGTCTAAAACTTATGAAAAATACGTGTGTTGCGATCCCCTTGAACAAAAAATACCAACAAATTGGATAACAATAATAGTTTTTCTTATTAAGTCATATTAATCAAGTAATTTTACGAATGACCTTTAAAAAATAATAATTCTCTCAAATTAAAAAAAGTCATAATTACCTTTTCAGTAAAAATTAAATTCTAACATTTAAGGCAAATATTGATTTTGAATATTTTCAAATTAAATTTTAATTTAAAAATAAATAATAACTACCTATAAACAATGACGTGGTATAACTTTTTATGTTGTAGAAATTGGACATTCGTATATAATATCTATACTCGTTTGATTTTTGGCTAAAGTTGATAAAGTATATTATAATTATTAATTATACACTATGACTTAATAATTAATCCGTTTGTATCTATAAATAACGAATTTAAGTACCCACTGGTAGCTACTTTAGCTTACTATGGCATTATTCCGTTTGAATCGTACATGTTTCCAGTCTAAATAACACGCTAAAAAAATCAATAGCATTAATTGAAAAAATTTTAATTAATACATTTTAATTAAAACAGCTAGATATAACCATTTCAATTCTAACTGACATTTACCTAGTAACGGGGTACAAGGAAAATATAATTTCCTATTCTTTTTATATATTACAATTATTAATTATAGTTATCAACATTTTCGAGTGAATGTAGTTCAAAAATTTATTGTTAAATTAGATCGGAACGTATTGATTTTAGTATTTTACAATGATATGTGCATATTTTTTGTGTCTGAAGAGTCTGTTTGGAGCAAAAAAAATGCATTAATATTCTACTCAGATGTTGATTTATGGCTGCAAATTTGATCTATTTGGTACTTGGGACATGATTACATGAATGTATGACATTACCAGTAGGTACTTTCTTTATAATTAGGAAAAACTAATAAAAAAAGGACATTTTAGGAATATTTAGGTATTTAATAAAATTTATGTTTTTATTGTAATTCAGAAAGAAATAAACGTAAATACCTGAAATATTCCCCAAATATTTATAATAAGATTTTTTTAGAAAAGATAAAATGTTTAAATTATTTTGAAACTTGAACTAAGTATTTAAGCTTTAAATACATGTTCCACAGATTACGAGTCTGAAAATTATTTTGAAGTTAAAAATGTTCATACAAATGTCTATCGTATTATTAAAATATAATATAATATAATATACACATTCTACAGTATGTCAGTATTGATTTATAAATTATGTGATGTCTTGGGAAAAAATGAATTCTGCCTACCGATGTGAGAAATACTTATTATAGTATGAATATAAATTAAAATATAACATACTTATATTATACTATAATACACTATAACATATCCTCAATACCTAATAGATTCTGATCCACTCGTCTTCTTGGTCCAGAATAGTTTTTCACAAACAAATATTATTATCATAGTAATTTAAATTGAATATAGGTATTACCTAACATATCCATTACAGTCACCTACACTCAATAACGTAGTACATGTACTATGTACACTCAAATTGTACAATACAGCATAGCAGGTTATTCGGCTATTAGTTGTGAACGTTAAATCACTAGGTACCTATATGGTACATTGGTACCTATATGCTAAAAACACTTTATATGGTTTATTAAACTATTAACAGCAATAAAAGAACTGATAAAGCACTCCATTCCACCTTGGTGATCTTAATTGATTTCTTAGTACTTATTTAACCAGAACATAGACGCATTATACTGTTTGTCAAAGGCGCAACACGCATGTTCTGATCGCGTGTCGTATTTATGCATAGCGTTTAATAAATTTATAAAAAAATGTTTTATTCATTAAAGCGTAAGAGGGTCAAGACAGCCAAGTGTTCTAACATAAATTATTTAGGTCACTCGCGTGTGACGGCTCAGACAATAATTTTACGGCGAATGCGATAGTCAACACTCACGTGGTGAAAAACAAATTTTAGTTTATGAAGATATTTTGGTACAAATACAAAACGAAAATGATAAATTGCATAAACTTGTGATCGAATTACAAGGAAGCAATGCACAACTACAGAGTCAATTATTGGAACTTCTAGTGATAAAATATTAATAAATTATAATACTAATAAAAACCAAAACTTAAGCCATCAAGAGGATACCTGTGGTTAGGTTTTACCCGCTCTTATTCGTCGGCAGCGCCTGACGCCTAGAAATTTATGTCTACTCAATTATTGAGGCGAGGCAAGCGCGGATCCAGAAAATGTGTAACACAGCAACCGTCATGACATAAGTATATAACAGTCCTTTTTAGGAGCACAGTACGCATGAAATATACTATTGCGGGGTTTTAGGGACAAATCTGAAACCACTTCAATCAGCATATGAACCCCGTAAGTATGCCTATGGATAGGGGAGGTCATACCGGAGACAACAGTAGGTACCCTCCTCATGGCCGTAATTCGAAAACTAAACCGACAGCGACGTGTGATCACGATTCAAGGTAACACTAAATATGTCAGGTGGATGACCTTGTATAGCAATGGGGTATTCGGGAAGTGATAGGGAGTACTTAAATACATATTTTCAGATAAATTTCAAATTTTTAACACTATTTGTGTGCGCATGCGCAATACAACTTATATTTTTTTAAATGGAAACACGTCTTTTTTTTTACATATTCGGATACATTATTTTTTTTAAACATTTTTTGTATCAAACGTTTTTTTCTATTTTCAAAACTGACCAAGTTAGAGTATCTAAGTCAAACTTTTGATTTATGCATAGTACGTGTTTAATGCAATTTTAATTTATAACCCTTGGAAATAATAAAAAAAGTGCTTTAATATTTAATTTACTTTATCTGTTTACAAATAATAATTTAATATAAATACTATTGGTCACTATAATGAATATCTCGAGTATGTGATGATTTTTGTTTGGTAAACTGCAATAATAGGATTACAATTTTAACTTTTTTTTATAGTGGAATTTTGTTTTATTTTATAATAGTTCTAATACCGATAAGATGATCAGAAAATAATAATCAAATAATAAAATAAGTGTAAAATAATTAAACATTATTTTAGAGTAAGATATTTCGTCAACTGTATTAATTAAATGTATAACAAAATAGTTATAATGATAGTAGTAATATTAATATTATAATAAAAAATAAAATGTATTAAATTAATTTATCGTATGAATTGTTCGAAGTTTTCGCCATTATGTTCTAAACATGATTCCAGTCGTCCCAAAAATTCAGTAGGAGTTGCCGCTTTGATTTGGTCCTCACTTAAAATCAAAAGTTTGACTTACTCTAACTTGGTCAGTTTTGTAGTGTTTCCATTTAAAAAAAATGTAAGGTGTAGGTATTGCGCATGCGCACACAAATTGTTTTAAAAATTTGAAATTTATCTGAAAATATGTATTTAAGTACTCCCTATCACCTCGCGAAAACCCCATTGCAATACCAGGTCATCCACCTGACATATTTAGTGTTACATTAAATCGGGATCACACTGTATACCGGACGCTTTTACTGAACGAGCATCAGTCTTCCACAGTCATTAAAACACTCAACAAATATTCGAAGACCAGAAAACTATCAGCCAGCACAAAGCCCAGCGAGCAGCACTGTAGCGATCGCTCAAGAGATCTGACGACCTAGCCGAAATGTCCAAAGCACCAGCGCTTGTCCAGATGTGTTAGAACCAGCCAACCAGAGACCGCGATTTGGTATAAAGTGAATCGCTTGACCCATATGACCGGCCACTTGCTCAAGTAGTGCGAAGTCCGCGGTCAGGAGACAAGTGACCCGCAGACCACCGTCATATGGCGTTCTACTGCGCGACCAGTGACCACCCGTCGGAGTACCTCGTATAGAACGGCAACTATATAAGTCCACCAGCGACGTTACCTACTGGCTTACAAATGGCGCCATCGTGTGGTACTGGAACATAGATCGCCGTCCATGACAAAAACGACGCGGGAAACACCAGCTACGGCCAAAAGTCAACGCGCCGTGCAGTGCTTGGAAGGTTTCCTGTCCACCTGCACTGGTTTTGCCGTCGGCGCGTATAATTTATATCTGTACCTCAACGTGTATTTATACTCATCAATGATGAGTCATCATACTGAAAATCGAATCATACCGGATTGTTGATCGATTTATATATAAACTATAACTTATAGTTTATGAGAAATATTAATAAAGTGACCAATGAGCAACGGTTAACGTCGATATTCGATAACGATCACTAATATTGGCAATTTACATTATACATATTAAAAAAAATGGGCGGTGCTCTTTTCGCCCAAAAATGACTTTTCGTTTTTCGCCCAAGAATATTATATAGCACTTTTCGACCACATTTTTATAATACACACTTTGGGAAACACTATATCAGATATCTTCATCATATATATCTACAATAGGCCGCTCAATATCTTAATCTTATCTTTATAATATTTGGAAACTACAATGGTCCGCCGTCTAGATATATCTACCTCGGTGATTTTATTAAATCAATGTCATTTAATTATTCTATCTAGCTAATACTACAATACTAACAAATAATAATATTTTGACGGTTTATATTTTTCATAAAAACTTACTTACACTATATAAAAATTATATGTATAAAAAACACAATACATTTTTGGAGAGTAATAACAGCCACCTCCTCGTGGTACTCTCTGGGTAATACTAAATGGTTTTATAAAACTAAATTAAACAAATAAATAATTTAAATATGACAAATGTATTATTATGTTAGACATAAATAATTTAAAGTAAGTGTTTTCCAAAGTGTGTATTATAAAAATGTGGTTGAAAAGTTTTATATAATATTCTTGGGCATAAAGGGAAAGTAGTTTTAAAATATTTGGGCGAAAAGCGAAAGGTCATTTTTAGGTGAACGGGGTCTTGCCCAAAAAAAATATTCCTTAATTTCAATTATTTACATATCTGTGTAAATTACTGGAACTAGAAAGGAACGAAAAATGTTGTTCTTTTTCCTTGAAAAATGAACTCGTTCATTTTCTTGTTCTTTTTTTCATAAAAAGGAATTCGTTCCAGAAGTCCGTTCCTTTTGGAGCTCATTCCTTCCAAACACTGGTTCATGCATAATATATTATATACAATATACATGTAATATGTATAGTATAAATATATATATTACTAGGTACTTATATGGCTGTATTATGTATTATATTATATATACAGTATACGCCCTTTATGTAATTAATATTTATTACAAATTCTCTTCGTTTAAATAAAAATACTTTAAGGACTGTTTGCACTGTTTTAATTTTTCGTTCTTATGTTTAGGAGAGGTAGATACGATGTTTGATAATATAATATTTACTTAATTTGTTTTATTTTGGGATTAAGATCTAAAACAAGATGTTTAACTAATGTAATTAACATACAAAACTAAACTAATAAAAATAACATTGTGTTTACTGTCTTATATTATAAAATCTATATATTATTATATCATTGGTTTTATGGATGTTATAGATTAGGTAGGTACTATTGTCTATTATCAGTGAAAATGTTATCCAGTTCGGAAATAAATCACTATACCTTGTAACAAAAGAGTATACTAATCTTTTTTTTTATCATAATATGAGTTTTCTGTCTTAACTATAATATTTTTGAATTTCACAAGTGAACATAGTTATTAGTTTGATACGAGTATCTAGTGTCAATATGAACTTTTAATCTTATAACATACGCACTTTACATCATGTAATAATACTCTATCAAATTCCTACTGGCAACCATCCATGATCTGCAGTATTTCTGTTTTTTTTTTTTTTTATCAATACATAATCCTTACTTATTCAATAATAATGTTTATTTGTTCAAGCTAAGTGACCAAACTGAACATAAATAAAAATGATCAAGCGGAATTGGCCAAGACCTTAATCTATAGATTTTTGATCTATTTTGTGTTAAAATAACAAACTTATCTATGTTGTATATCTATTTTGTATGATATTGATAGATTAGAAACGATATATATTATTTAAAATAACTTAACCTATAATAGTATCGTTTTCTTCAGAAAAATATATTTTGTTTCATATGTGACTCAATAATGACTCAACTAAAGTGTTTGTTTGTAACTTGAGTCATTTGGTATTACTTCTACAAATAAATTCGTACTTTTCTATTATAGTTATACTATACTGGGGCTATGATAGTACTTGCACCTACATAACCTATTATGGTGATTGTTTGACGAGGGTGTTTGCGTTGTTTATAACTGTTATTTAATAAATATTATGATGGGAGGTATTTGGGGGATTCGACGCACCTAACACTTAGGGTAAACTGCACATACATCATATTATGTGTTATATGTTTCCAAAAGTTTGTGAAACGTGAAACGGTTTTGTGTCTTGTATCGATTTGAAATGATATATTAAGCTACTTTTGAAAGGTGACAGAAAATGAGCAGTTTCTTTTGTTCGTTGACTCGTTATACTGTTTTCTAGTCAATATCTTAATCATAATCTAAATAGTCTTGTTTTTTGGTTATTTTCCGAGTTCCTTAATGACTTTATCACGATTTATTATCATTATCGGCATTATATCAGGATTTATGTTTATACATGGCCTTGTATTCTGTACTATTATTTGTGCGTGATTCTGAGACTGCCAAGTTTTTATCGATCATGTGATTTGTGCTTTATGCATTATGTCAACTGTCAACTTAATATACCTTTTCTTATTCTGATATTTATATTTTATATAATATATTTATATATTATATGTTACTATATTATATAAACATAACGAGGACCAAGAGGTCACGAGTTTCATTCAAATATAATGTATGTGTCAGTGTTCGGAACGTTCACTAAAAAAATGAACTCGTTCACGTTCACGTTCAGTCGTTAAAAAAGGAACTCGTTCAAGTTCACGTTCGTGTTTTTTGTAAACGAACGCGTTCACGTTCACGTTCTTTTAAAAAACGAACGCGTTCATTGGGTCGCGTTCATTTAATTTTTTTTTTTATGAATCGTTAGCCTGCAGTCAATATAAAAATTAAAAACCCATAAACGTATATCTATTATACCATAATAGATATACACTTTACCTATTCATGATAAACCGATTAGGTTTATTACAAATTCATGGAAATCATAACATTATTGTTGTATTTCTAGCCGGGGACACTGGAATTTCACGTATTTAATTTATATATTTTGCAATTAAACAAATATTGTAGGAATTATAATGGGAAAAATGAAAATATTATTATTATAATATAATTAATTATTTTATACATAATATAATATTTATTAAATGGTAAATAAATTGAACGTCTTAAAAATTGATCAAATTCATTAAAAATATAAACGTCGTTCACGTTCACGTTCTATTAGCAAAAAACGAGTGACGTTCACGTATCGTTCACTACATATGAACGTGAACGCGTGAACGTGCGTTCATGAACGACGTTCTTTCCAAACACTGGTATGTGTATAGTGTAACGAATGTGTTACAGAATTTATTTTCAATCATTAAATAATTCTAAATTCAATTTTTTATTTACTCAAATTATTTTTTTTTTAACTGTCTACTAAATTATATATTTAGTTATATCTGCAAAATAATTTTAAATATTAAAATTTTACTTAGGTAATAGATAAATATATAATATGATATAGTTACAGCACGCCATCTACCTAGTTCGAAGTTGTACTAAACTTTCTCATTAATTTATACCAACTAGGTATATTGTTTTGAAATTTGTTACAGGGTAATTACTAATATGGCTCATGAATTGGACAAACGAAAACGGTTGAACAAGATTGAATTCCTTGAGGCAACATGGTCACAGGGAGTTTTGTTAACAAACGATAATAGGACAACAAAATATACCGGCTAAATTAATAACCTTCATCAACATTCATAACTTCAACATCGACTATGTATCAAAGAAGTTTTTGAAAGTAAAAATATCTAGGGTTTTTATAAACCGTGATGTTGTAACTAAGGATAGTAAAAATGCCAATTATGTATTTATTTCGATGATTTTTGCAAAATATAAAATATGGATCTAAAACCATATCCAATTATTATACCTTATACTTAATTAAGCGTTTAATACAGGGTAAATCCATTATTTAATCGGGTGACACCGTGCAGGATCATAATATATGTTTAGTAATATACATCAACTATATAGAAAATCAATGGCTTAAATCGAATGACTCTTATGCAAATCCACTGTTATCGACCAATATTCATAACATTTTTGTTAATAGATTCTGCAAGATCCGTAGTGTCATAGATTACCTTTTACAGTCTTTCATAATAGCAACACATAAAATATGTTGAATATAATATAGTCGACTCACGAAAAATAATATTTTTCTAATTTATATGTTGTTACCATTGGTTACAGAAAATAAAATAGTTATGATTGGATATAATTTTAGATTTGTATTTTATGTTTGGTCAAAACAATCAAATAACTGTGTTAAAAATCTGTGCAGTTTTTTATTTAACAGAGTTTAAGAAGCGGCAATTCCTCAGGCGATGCATAATCAGCTATAGTATTATAATATTTGCGGGTGATATAATAATTTATAACAATGAAAACAATTTATTTTGTTGAATTTTTAATATTTACGTACTACGTTCATATAAAAATATAATATTATAATATATATTATATGTTTATTCATTTCAATTTACATGTTTTTGTTTTTAATCTTAATAAAAATAGGCGTATGTAATCTGCACCACAACTAAAAATTAATTTTGGTAATTTGCACCACTTTTTAAGATTGTAGTTTGCGCTACAAAAAACTAAATAAAATTGCATTAAGTAATCTGCGCCATTGGTTACCTTATTAAAATTTTAATTTGCGCCACTTTAAAATTACTAAATAATTTATTTTTAACAGATTAACATATTGTATTCTTATTTCTTAACCATTGGCCATTCAAGTTCATTTTAATAGAAAATCAGTAATATTATTATTATAAATTAATGTATATAAGTATATAGTAAGAATACGTATAGGCACTCTATGTAAATTAAATAAGTCAATATTCGTAGAGTAATAGCTATAATTTAAAAAAATTAATTAATACAAAATAATTATAAAGAAATGTATATAGCAAAATAGTACATTTTCGTCGTAATAAAACATATAATTTTTGAAATAAAATACATAGCCACTTATAATACTTAGCTTACTATCACTTTCAATATTCGTTGAGTAATACAATTAAAAAATAATAATAAATATAAAATAATTATAAATAAATGTATATAGCAGAATAGTAAATATTCGTCGTAATAAAATAAAACGGGCGTTATACATATTTCGTTGAACTAGTGATATATAATCGGTATAGTGATGGTTTGTAAATTAGATACATATTTTCAGAAATTTCTGTTCGTAATATCTTACTTGGTTTAGTAGGTATACAGATTTTCCATAGCTTTTCTCTTACATCCATTTGAATATATTTTTTTTTTTAACTATTTGTACAATATTTTCCGAAGATGTGTACACATTTGCAGTGCAAATTCTGACAGTACAACGCCATCGTATTGAACAAGTTTTCGAATTCATTTACTTTTCGATATATACAATTTTTAAATAATAATAAATCTTTGTCACTAGTAGGTACTTAATAATTTCACTGATATTTGTGTCCATTATTACTTATACTTGTATATAATTTTGAAATGTGAAATACATATGAAAATGAACGCACACGCGATTAATATAGAACTAACTGTAAGTATCACGATACTGCTGTTCAATATTGTTCGATATTTTGACAATTGATAATTTTTATTATATTAAACGTAATCGATCTCGTCTCTACTTATTATTATTAGTAAAACACAACAATATTATATCCGGCACGCGTTGGTATTATCGCATTTCCTATAGCCCTATAATGCGACATCAGTAAATTTATCTGCTGGTAAATTCCAACAATTAAAATTGAAAAAGTGGCGCAGATTACATGTTCTTTTTGTTTTCTGTTATGGCGTAAAATTCATATTTAATTTTTATATTTTGGCGCAAATTACATACGCGCTTAAATGTACCTATTTTTGGTGCAAATGACAATTGACAAGTAATACAATTGACGCAAAATACCATCTCCCGATTTTTTCGATTTTAATAATATAGAAATAATATAATAAAAAATCTGGCAATAATTATAGGACCACAAAGGAATTAATAGTGGTAAAATTGTCAAGTAGGTTCTCATGATTATTATTTTTTGGAAAATCTTACCCTAATTTATTTATGCATTAATGAGTTTTTGGTTATTGTTTGTGTTTTTAGTCAAAGTTCAATGTTTGTTCAATTACTACCTGGATATTGTAGAAATAACCTTTTTATAATACACAGTCTGTGTTAATAAATTTAGAAAGGCTTTACGAAACTTTTGAAACACTCTTTCCATAGTCACTTGAAAATTTTTTAAAAACATCATTGTAAACCCATAAATCTTTCTCCACTACATACAAAATCTAATATAAAAAAGTTTTTATTTTTGTTTTAGATACTACCTATAACCAGAATATATTTCTTTTAATAGTAGGTAGTACATGTGCAATTGAATATTAACAGTTTATCATACTTGAGTGGGTATTGGAAATACATTTTATTTGTATTTATTTGTGTATCCTGGATATTTTTAAAAATATTTTCTAAGTTGAATAAAATATTTTTATCCCAAAAATAATAGAGTGTAACTTATACAGTGTTTTATTGTTATTTTCTTTGGTAAATTACAGATTTGTTTTAAGAATATTGAAGAGACACATTTGTTTTTATACCTATATTTAGTTCCACATTTTCAAGTAACAAGTAATATATTCAATATTTTTATATAATTAATTTCAACCTCAAAGAAGAATATAAATAAATCAGTAAAAATACATAAAATGAAGGTCCATGGTAGATAAAAAAAAATAATAATACAATTAACACAGATAAAGAGTGTTAAAAAAAATACCACAAAAACAAATCATACAAAAAAAATTATAATTCGTTGATGAAAATTTTAATTCAAATATTATATTGTACTCTGGTGCTCGGATACGATAAAAAGAAGTAAAACAATGTAAAGAACTTTTGAGTAGGTACCTATGTGATTTGTAGGTTATGTACGTCCTAATCGTTTACTAAAATTTAGTATGTATATATAATATATTATTTTCTATAACTTATTATTTTCTATACCTAGCTATTAGTAATATTTACAAAGTTTTGCTTAAAAAATAACCATTTATTGAATTACGATTACCTATAAGACATTCTTGTTTAAATCAATTTGGGATTTGATTGTATCCTTATATAATTAATTTGCGTCTTTACATAACATTAAAATGAAAAACTTAAAACTATATTCGTTGAGGACAATGAAAGTGTGCTACAGTAACAACTAACAATAAATAGGTATCTATAGGTATATACTGTATATAGGTTTATTTTACTGGCACCCTGACTTCAAAATGTTGAGATAAAACATATGTACCTAGATCACAACAGTGTTCGGAACGTTCACGTACTTTGAAAATATGAATGCGTTAATTTGGTTGATCATTTAATTTGTTTTATTTAATTTTTAGGTATTGTTTAAAAACCAATACAAAATCGTAGAAATCATAATATTATTGATGTTTTATGTCCAGCCGTGGAATTTCACGAATTTTATTTTTATATTTCATTATAAATTATATATTATAATAGTATTGTCAATCAATATTTATTAAATAGTAAATAAATTTGAACGTCTTAAAAATCGTTAAAATGCATTAAATATAATATAAACGTTGTTCACGTTCACGTTCTATTTGAAAAAAACGAGTGACGTTACGTATATTGTTCATAAAATATGAATTTGAATGCTGAGAATCTATCATAGACTAATAAGCCGCAAAATACCTAAATCTGCACTTATAGGAAATTAGTAAGTCTGTATCTGTAACTATTATAAATAAAAATAAAAAATGTTTTTTATGTTTTGTATCACTTTTGATCAATAATATTACTTATTGGTATAGGCAAGTATATTATACCCTTCATCCTAAATCAATTATAACGATTATCGGTAACAGTTTATACTTTATTTATACGCATATACGCATAATTTAAATTTTTCTAGGAGGTTGAATAAATGTATGCCAAACAGAAAGAGGCAAAGATTCTTTTTTCTAATTATGTTCCAAATTCTTTGACATTTATTTTTTGTATATTCATTTATGAATTTTTCAATCATCATATGACATTTGGCCAGTGGCGCCGAACTAAAATTTAAGTAGTCTGGCAGGTCGATAGCTTACACTCCCATACCACCTACCCACCTATTTCATATGAAAAACGTGGGGGGCTTCGCCCCCCACACCCCCCAAATATACAATACAAAACAATTACACAATAATATAAAATAAGATGAGATACACTTTACACTTACTATATAGCAAACTAAAGTCTATGAGATGGGTTCCCTGATTTTTTTTATTATTTATGTTAATTTATAAAAAATTTTAAAATCAAATACTATATTATAATATCTATAAGATAATTATGTTACCATAGGGTTATTATTTTTATTTATGTACATTAGAATAATAAAAACTTAGTCAATATTTTATGAAGGTACAGATATCAAGTTTGTATTAAAATTACATAACATTATAACAAAAATATTCTGTTACATTTAAAATTAAAATACAATAACATTAAAAATAATAATTATTTAAAATTATCTTAATATTTTAATAGGTCAAAGCTTTTGTTAAAATAGAAGATCTCATGGCAAAGTTGTCTATAATTTTGTCAGTATCCGTTTTTATATTAGATTCGCAGGAAATGATCATTAAATCTTCAAGTCGATCTTGGGCCATGGTGGAACGAAGTCTTGTCTTTATTAATTTCAGTTTCGAAAAGGTTCTTTCTGGAGATGCACTGGAAATTGGTAATGTCACACCAATTTTTAAAACAGTAAATAAATTTGGAAAAATGTTTAGTAACCCTTTATTAATAAATATTTGATAAGTTTTCAAAATACTTTGAGAATCATTGACAAATTCATTTTCATCAACTGAGTAATTGGAACTACTTGAATCTGACTCGTCTGATAATGCATTTAAAACTATGGATAAATTTTTGTCTAAGGATATCAAATTAATATTCGATTTTATAAGTTGTTCATATTCTCGTACAATATCTTCTTTATTAAGAATTTGATTATAATTATTACAGATAGAAGAAAATGCATCAACAGGTATATTTTTATTTTTCATAGTACTAGCAATTACTTTAATTGTTAATAAAGATAAATCCTTTGCTATCATAATAGAGTTATTATTAAACCTTTTATTAAGTTCAGATAATACTTTATCAATAATCACAAAATATGTGTTTACTTTATAAGCCATCACAGGATCATTCATTGGTTCATCATTAGACAATTCACCAGGCTGCCGTGGAACTCTTCTAAGTCTTCTTGTTGGTAAGGTCAGTTCAAATTCAAAATGATTGTCTTTGGCAAATTTTTTTACTGATTCATATATATTGAAAAACATGTCACTAGATCTCAAACATTTAATATTTTTTTCTGTTTTCTTTATTAGTTCAATAGCCATTAGTATATCAATATTATGAGCTTGTAAAGCTCTACTAACAGGTTCAATAAAATCAAATACTTTTTTAAAAATATGTGCTGTCAATAAAAAATTAAAAGACTGCAAAAAACAAAGTAACCCTGTACATTCTGCACCTGTTTTAAAATCAACCTGTCCTTCTAAACTTTTTATATCTTCTAAAGTTTCTAAAATGAAATCCAGTGTCAAGCACAGTTGTCAGAGCATAAGCTTGAGACATCCATCTAGTGGTTTCAACTTTTTTTAATGCCTTTACGCGTGAATTTGGATATAATTTTTTTTGTTTTTCACGATATATGGAAATTCGCTTCTTACTACAACTGATAAAAGTAAATAGTTTCTCCATATTTCCAAATAAATCAACAGCTTTAGCACATGAACCAACTGCAGAAGTTATTATCAAATCAAGTCTATGGGCATGACACCAAACAAATATTGCTTGAGGATTTACCTCTTTGATTTTAGTCTGTAGCCCATTGTATTTACCTTGCATGCTGGCTGCTCCATCATAAGACTGTCCAACTAAGAAATTTTTCCAATCCAAATGATTGTACTCCATAACTTTTATAAACAGATCAAAAAGAGCTTGCCCAGTAGTGAATATTGATTCTTTGATGGAAATAAGTCTTTCAAATACTTTTTCTTCTTTTGTATACCGAATCACAAATGAAACTTGTTCTCTTTTCGATATATCAAAAGTAGAATCTATACTTATGCTAAAGAATTTAGCATTTTGGATCTCAAATTTAATAATAACTAATATTTCTTGTGCTAGAGCATTTATAAGTAAATTTTGACGTTGCCAAGATATAAATGAAACTTCTTTTCTGCCGCTTACTTTAAGATTTGAAACATGAATTGAAATAGCTGGAGAATACTTTGCCAAAAGCTCGACTAAATCTTTAAAATTGCCTTTATTAATATCCGACCATTGTTCTCGATGACCTCGAAAAGCCAATGAGTGGTATCCCAGATATTTAGTTATTTCTATCAACTGTCCCACTATTTCACGGTTGAGGGCTACTTGCTTCTTTTGTTCTTCAACTATTGATGGTATTAATGGTAACGTCAATTCCTTCATTTTTACTTTAAGTGAAGCTTCTACATGTGCATCAGTAGTCTCATGTCCCATTAAGGATATAGACCCATTTTGGAATTTACAAAATCCATCTGATACCCAGGCTTTCTTACTTTTTTTTCCAAATAACATACAATGTAAGCAAAATACTCGGTTTATATCAGGAGAATAAGTTAGCCAATCTCTATGCATCATTGTTCCATCTGGTAACTTTCTGTAATACCAAGCTTCATGAAAGCATCTGTTACCAACTTTGGGAAATTGAGAATTTGGTAAATCTGTAGCTTTTGGTTGACATGGGCCCAATTTTAAAATCATATTTATCATCTCTGGAGTATAACGGTCTATTTTTGAAAAAATTGTTGGGTCATTTTTCCATTTAAATGAATTTGATAATGATTCTAATTCATCACTATGTGTATCAAACTATAAACAAACAAACATAATATAAGTTAGTGGTATACACAATAATTTGTAACTCTTTATATAAGTGCTTAAAATTTACTAAACTCTAACTTACATGACAATTATTTATTAATGAACCAGATCCATTTCCACTAATTTCATCAATTGACATTAAATTATTATCATTTTCATGTTTCTAAAATACATTTCTAAAATTAGAAACCTTTTACAGGTTTACATATATTTGTATGTAACATTATAAAACAATTAACAAGAATTTAATTTACTTGGTATTCATTTTCATTTACATCATTTTCTAAATCAGTAGCATGAACTATAGAAGAATTCAATAACAATTTATCAACATCACATTTGATTTTATCTGTTTTTAATAAACAATCAATATTTTCTTGAGGACTCTAAAACGGTCAAATATTTTTATTAAGTAGTAAATACTATACATAGGGAAGGTTCGGCACATATTATTATATTATATCATATCTGATATCACAAATATTAATTATACCTACATATTTCCTAAGGAAAATCGGACACACAGTACTCATTTTTTAATTTAAGTAAACCTTTAATAATTAAATCATTTTTAACGCATATTAATTTTGGTTATAAGTAGTTTTAACTAAAATCTAAATTAGTTAGGTAGTTTTATTTAAAAAAAAAATTGAATTTAATATATTTTTAATTGTTATAATTATTGTTCTTAACAATGCACCATAAAAACTTGTAGCTATCTATAATTTATGAATTATAATTATTACTTATAACTAGGTATATTATATTATTTTATAGCTATGTACAATTAATAAAATAATAGTTAAAAGGGACTAGGTACAGCCGTTAAAAAAATATAATTGGGTAAATATTATGTAAATTAAGAAATAGGTAGGTAAATATTCTTATTTGATACCAGTATACTAGTATAGACATACAGTAAGTTTTTAAACTAATAAAATACCTAGCTACAAACTACCCATATAAAATATAAATTAAATAAGTAATAAATATTTTTATTGTATAATTATAAAATACTATACTAATAACTCTTTGTGAACCTGAGTTATACAATTTCAGCTACCTACCTATATGTAACTGCTGATGTAGAAAAGTACTGAACGTTAATACTTACCTTAATATGCATGTACCTTACTACTTTAAAATATGGTAACTATTACCTACTTACTTTTACGTTTGTTTTAAAGTACATTGAAATTTTTTTTTCTGGTCGACTATATGGCGTTTCTGAATTCTTTGGTATTGTTTCAGACGTTTCAGTATAAGGTCTTAACTTTTTTTTTGCACAAGCATTTATGTGCCTTTTCCAATTTGTCCAATTGAGATCAGAACGAACTTTTCCACAAAACTCACAGTTTGTATT